>JAOUZG010040450.1:1474370-1500405 GCA_026289955.1 Argiope argentata | reverse complement strand
ATATAAAAGAAAAATGACCCTCAATTGACTTATCCTATCAATCCATGTCAATACCCTTCCTTTTAATGTTACTACCCTAGTCAAGACGTTCTTGCTAGTCTAGACCAGTCATATTTCCAGTGAAATTACTAAACTGTATACATGTCTCTTATTTGTTTTAAGATATTTAGTTTGTATTCCCAAATAGGTAGCTGTATTTGTTCTTTGATGTCTGGTCGGATTAAAGGCAGGAAAGAGGAAAACGCAGAGATATAGATTCTCTAAACGCAAAAGGAAATTTAAGTTGGAAAATTATACTTAATATAAAAAATATCCAACATGACATGCTAAATTTTAAAATAGATTAATTACATTTAAAAATATTTGTGTTCCAATTAATAATTTTTGCACAGAAGGGAATAATTGGTGAACATTTTAGGTCGACATATACATCGTTTTTTTAGAAAATTCAATTTTTTTCGAAGTATGTGCGATCATCAGAAATTGTTTAAAAATATTTTTCTATCCGTCAAAAATTTTGTTTACAAACTGCAATTTTAAAATGCTATTCTACGATTATCATAATAACCCATTTATTTAATAATAATTTTAATAGAATTTATTATAATGACCCATTTATTTAGTAATAATTTTAATAGAAATTAAAATAACCAGTTATAAAAATGAAGATGAAAATGGAATTTGGTTTGAAAAAAAACTTAATTATTAACTATCATTCTCGAAAGGTATTACACAACAACTAGCGCAAGAAAAAAAGTGACTAGACCGAACCCTCAGAAAATGGGTTCAGACATCATAATTGATGTTAAATTCTTCAAATTTTAGTTTTCACTACTTGTTCTGGAAATTATGAAGTATTGTACTTTTCACGTCAAGGTATAATTTGGCTGAACAAACTGTACGATAACGCTACCGTTCAGATTCTTCTGTAAAAAGGTTTCGATATCGGAAAAATATTCATAAATTGAGCGATCGGTTTAGCATTCGAACTTTTCATCCAATCTATTGTCTTCAAGTAGTTAGAGCTGACAATGGGACATTAGTGCTGAATGGGATTCTTTTTTGGCTATTGTTAGAGTTTGAATGTCTCACTTGTACTCTTATTTTTTTATGTGATTTTTTCTGTCTGTTTGTTCTAAGAGAACGTTAACACATCTTTAAATTTACCCCCAAACACTCTGTATTTTGTATGACATATAAAATAAAATGATGTGCATGACTACAATTAAGAAATAAAAATACAGTATATTTTTCCCTTTAAAATTAAAATTTCTGTTTTTTTCATTCAATAAAGTAAACTACCTAAAAAATATGTCTTTGATAAGATCATGCTAATTAAAATTAAAACTTCCTTATGACTAATCAAGAAATTTAATATCCTAGAAACTGAATAAATATGTACAGAATATTTTATTTAAATTTCTAGTTAGTAGATTAGACATCAATTTCCAAATAGAATAGAGACGAAGGTTTTTTTTTTAATTAGACAACCAGAAATTGAAACGAACAAACATAAATTGAATTCCGGCTTACTAATTTCAATATCAAAAGCTCTGCGGTGAATCGATTAGACCGTGTTTATAGAAAATGCTAATTTAGTAAAAAATGGCTAATTTTTTTGCTAAGGGCTAAAAAGCTCAGCTGGGAGTATGCAGCTCAAAATAATAGTTTTTAGTTTTGAATTCAAATCCAAAATGCATCGAGACTGAGGATTTTCTGGTTATTTCTTGCGTGTCCCCACTGAATAGAAAAATGCTGATTTTCAGGAATAATCCCACGGAATGAATGGAGCTTCCCCTCATCAAAAGCAGGAAATCTGCTTCGAAAAGAGTCTCCTGAATTCTAATTTATTTTTATCGATGCCACAAGTTGTCTGATGTAGATTCTGGAATTCAAAAATTCTATTTTACGATGTTGAAAGGGAAGTTTGAAAAGCTCATTTCATTGCGCACAACCTTTAAAGACTTCTGAAAGGAAGTATGTATTTAAATTTGAACTGCTTCCTGGAGACTTAACGATTCTATAAGATACTTTATGAATGAAAAATCTTTTAACATTTTTTTTGAATAAAGAAGCTGTATGAATGATTTTTGGGTTATTGAAGGTTGAACGTCTTCCTTTAAAGTCATTTCTTTTCTGATAAAAGCTTTTTGTAAGAACTATTTTTTCAAAATGATAGGATAAAGTTGAAAGTTTTTTTTCCAAAGTAACAAGATAAGTCTAATATTTGATTAATTTTTTTAAATTTTCAGTGTTTTGCTATAATAAATCATCGGGAGTGGTCTCCAAGTGTTTCCTTCATACTCTTTAATAACCTTGTCTTTCCAGAGAGTGCTTTACAAGACACTGGCATACAATGGTTATCAAATATTAAATTTTGGTGCGAATTTATAATTTTTATGGAATTTGTTCTACTATTCTCTGTGAGTTATTTGGAGATTAATCCCGGCATGCTTTAATAATATCCGAAAATCGGATTTATGATTCAGACTCGTTTTTCTAAAATGATTGAAACAAAAATTCCGCACAAAACTACACTTGTATTAACAAAATCTCATACCAAATTTTAAACATTTAAGTAACAGTGGTTTTGAAAGAACGCGATTTCAGGTTTCTGGAGAATACAGACTGATTGATAGTCACCTCTTTATTGAATTTGGCACATATTTTGATAGATATCCACACTATAGATGTTGTTGTTGGTGTTACTAATGACATTTGCCATGGAAAAGCGCGCTGTCAGCGATTTTAAGCCGAATAAGCGTATCTTGGTTTTTAAGTAGCACCAACTAGGTAAAAGAGTACGACTTGGCTACCCACCCATCACATTCGCTTGCATAGCCCCTTTTTACAGGGGGAGGGGGCAAATTCACTCCGCTCAAGCATCTCACAAAAGAACAACCATGCCCTAACAAGGATTTGAACCCAGGGCACCCAGATCACGCGGAAGACGTGTTACCTCTGTGCCAGGACGCCGGCACTATAGATGTTAAATTTATGTACTGAATTTTATCCATAAACTCTCTTCGTTTTGTGACGATCATATTAGCTTATATTTGAACAGACGGACTTCCTCAAACAGATTTTATTGAAAATTTGTTAGAAATCTTCAAATTTGGTGTGAAAACCGTATGCCAAATTTCATCTGTCTAGATCAAAGTGTTTCTCAGGCAATTTTGCTACAATACGAAAATTTCTAAAAAAAACGTGTTTTTAGAAACCGGAATGGTCTAAAATGTGAGATTCGTCAGTTCGAATATCGAGTTTTGAGTTTTCGATTATAACCATACTTTCTGCATAATATGCATATAAAAAAGTAAAAAATTAAAAAAAAAGATCTATGTTGAATTTATCTATGAGCATATATCGAGCTTCTTTGAATTCCGTATTTACAAAACATGTAGCGAGAAAAAATAATAATCGAAAAACAAGATCTCGAGATTTAGATTTTCCTCATCCCTAGTAAATCATTTTTAGAATTATGTAAGTCTGTCTATTAAATTAAATTAAAAAAATATTACAAGTCAAATAAAACTCGGTTTTAGTGCCTAAATTTTAGACTGTATCACGTTGTCAATTTATTTATCCGCCCGTCTATGTGTATTCTGATTGGATGATAAAATAAAAAAAAAGTGAGCAATTAGTAGGAAACTCGAAACTCTCAATTTTCATGCTTTTGTTTGATGCAAACACAAATTATATTTATGTATTACGTACAGCAGTCCTATAAGATTAAGCTATAACTATTGTTAACATGTTAGAGTAATGATGTTAAATATAAACATCCTTTTTTCAGATTTTCAAATTCGCTTGAAGGTTAGTGTGTTCCAGTTAGTTTCACTTTGGACTGATGAATCGACACCTCTAGATAATTAATGAGTTAAACATTTTGTAAATTGTTTTATTTTTTTAAAAAAATAATGTTAAGTTATTTTCTTTATTATCAAATCATTTAAATTAGCTATCATAAAAGTAAGCCATAATTAATTTTTTTGTAATTTAACTGTTTTACAATATTTATAATGCAAAAACTGCTTATAAATGATTAATTAAAAATCCTTATCGTAACTCAAGATTCAGTGGTAAACCTTTGGTTTTGGATGTTAGAGAGAGAGCTTCTGAAATTTTCATGTCTGCAGATTTCCAATGGATTTTATGAAGCATAAAAGCACAACAACAATAATAAAAAAAATAGACAGGTGAAGTTTGGCATGTAATTTTACTGTTAGTTTTGTAGACCTGTGTCAATATCTGGACCAAATATCTTCATAACTAAACAGCCTAGTTATTCGGACAACTATAATAGCGCCAATATACTATATTCTGCTTAGTATATCACGAAACTAAGTAGATAAAACGCCGAACTGCGATTGATTGATGGATTGGACGAGGTTTGCTACCGCAAAATCAATTTTTATTATACAGCAGAAACATAATTTGTACGTAATCGTATGATTGCATCTTAAAAAGTTAATTAAAAGTTCTGTTCTAAGTTGCATTTAATCAATTTCTTAGTTTCAATTTTTTTAAAAATACGAAATAATAAAAAATTTAAAAAATTCTGAAAAACCAAATAGGTCGAGATGATGCATTTTATATTTATTTGTATCGTAGGTATTGAATTTGTATCCTTTTATTTCGCAGCATTAATTAAGAAAAGGATGGGTATCTCACTGGGTTCTGTGTCATATTGCTATTGTGTTGTGATTGATTGGAGAGGAGGCTTGTTATCTATGGTATCGTCCTTGTCATTTGACCACTGTTCAAAATTACAAGGTTCGAAATTATTCCAAAATAGCCCTTGCTTTGCTTAAAAATGAGACGTTAATTTAAATAAACTAAAACAAAACCACAACGTTTACTGAAAGTCTGAATTGATATTCTACAAGCTTGGACTAAAAACAAAAAATTTATGCTGCTCGAGATATTCAAAAAATATCTTTGTCAGCTACTTAAGAAAACTTAAAAACTCCAAATTAATTTAAAAATCATTAAATCGTATTTTCCATTTCGCTTGCACGCCACGTTTGGTGCATCTCGAATTCATGACCTCCTGAATTGTGTAATCGTTCCCCGAGGATTCGGATTGCGACGGTGTTTGTTCTCCCGACCGCAACAGACTAATTAATCTCATTAAGACGGGAGTCCCGAGGAGTCAGCACTCGAAGAAACCGACGGCGTCGGAGAGCGCTCTCCACTCAACCTCCTCGAGACGCGCCTGTTTTTCTCCGAGTCATTAAATTTAATGCCCCGGACGCCGACGAAGAGAACTGCCTGGTGGCCCTTCGTGACGCTGCGGTTTAGACGATTAGCAGCACTTTGTAGAGACATAGGTTTTGGTGAGGGATGACTCTCGCTTCGTGAATGCTGCGGTGAAAGCAAATTGTAGTCCTGTTAAGCTAATGGTCCAATTTTATTCCCGCTGTTGTTGAAGCTGCGGAGGAGCTGTTTTCGGATTAATACCATTACCAGTGACTTGAGACTGCTAAACCTTGTTTCACTCGAAAATCAGATCCTCGTACATGAGAGATATTCACAGAATTGCAAATGGAATGGAGGATGAGGGAGGGATGCAACGACTTTGCATTCAGGGATAATTCTAACAATAATTTGTAGGTATGCCTGGCACCTGTAGAATAAAATACTGAAAACATCAAGCTTATATGATCTGGAAGTTCAGAGAGTGAAATATCTATACTCCATACTCGGGTATCAGATCTTAGGTTAGAATTGTGAGGACCATTCCACATTAATCTTCGTATTATATCAAAATAAAAATGATAATTCAAAATGATAATTCCATTCGAGTCGTGGTGGCCTGATAGTGAGGTCTGGGTTTCAGAAGAGAGCTTCAGTTACCGGACCTGATTCCATCAAAGAACCGTCTTGTAAGCTGGTTTGTTGTACCCTAAATCCTCCGGGACTAAATACCCTCCCGTTGGTCTGCTGTAGATGTTTGCAGATAGGATACCAGATCAGATATCATTCTCGTCATCTAAACGTGATTCAAAAGGACGAGGTTTATATCAAAGTAATTCTAGTGTTGTTTTGAAAAATGGAACGTTAATCTAACTAAACTAAGCTATCAACCTTTCCATTCACTTGTGATTTTATGATGGAGACATTTGAATATTTAACGCACTCTATCTCTTATAGAAAAAAAAAAAGATTCCAAAAATGTAACACTTAAGTGACTCGCTTAACAATTTTTTCTGAAGTGATTCGTTTTTCGAACTTTAATTTTAGATACAATAAGCCAACTGTGAGCCGTGGTTCAAAATCGGATCACTTTGAAAAATATTGCTATAAAAAACTTCTACCTTCTAAATTTTATCTACCTAGCTCATTAATTTTATAATAATGGTGTTTATTGAGCAGCAAAACTGGGAGATTTTCTCAGAAGGGATTTCGCTCAGAATTTGACTTTTCTTAAGTCCGTATACCAAATTGCAGCCATCTATTACACACACACACACACACACACACACACACACACACACACACACACACTTGGGCATTTCTCCAGAAATGGTTAATAGTTCACAGTTAAAATGCATAATTCTCAAACCTTTCACATTAATGAAAAAAATATGTTCTGGGTGTAATAATGTGTCAGACTTGCCCAGATGCCCGACTTATACTGTTCATTCGCGAATTTGGTAAATTTTTACTGCTATGAGCCTGATCCATGATATTTTTATTTAGGCAAAATAAATAAATAAATAAAGGTTAGAGGAATGGTAAAAGGATAAAATATTTCTATTCAGCAATAGGGTGAACTGAATTTACTCGTCGAATTTGGATTTCTTAATAATTACTCGTCTTTCTTCGTTTCATCCCTCAGCGAAGTGCAATCGTCGAAAAGTGCAAGTTTTGCGATCTTGGAAGAAATCGTACTCGCAGGTGACTAGAATTGCGAACAAAGTTCAGAATTTGTCTCTAAAATACTGAGTTCCATTTCAAAAGGGAAATATCAATTCAAAAGCTGAAATAAAATAAATACTGCAATTGTCTTCTTACTAATGACCGGTAACAAACACATCGGGCAAACAGGCTAGAATTCTAGAAATTAGTGCTTCTTGTTCTTTTCATAAAATTACAAATCCTTTTTCTAATCCTAAAACTTTCTGTCTTTTTTCACTCTTTCTGACCTTTTAATTTAGATACTATTTTATCCGTGAATGAGTGAAATTTTAATATTTCTTTTTATTCGGGAATTATTTTCAATGATGTCTGTTTTAAAAATTAATTATAGAAACAGAAAACTTAATAATAATAATAATATACAAATTTTAAGGCAAATTTTGTAATGCCCAACTCTTTTGCAAGAAATGTTAATTCATGTACAAGATTCAGCGTACATAATTTTCAATCATTTTCGATTGACAAAAATTGCTCAAATCTCTTTCTTTTCACTTCTCATAGATACATAAGTAATGAACTATCGATAATCATACAAATATGCTCTCTTATCTTTCTTTGACAAAATAATTTCTAAGCAATTAAGGAACCGAAAAGCAAGTAACAGAATTTGGAAATGTGAAATTCGTATTAACAGCATGTAAAGGAATTGTATCAGACGCCCTTTTGCATTATTTTGGAAAACTAAAATCTCATTTTTGTAAAGAGAAACTTTATAAAAATAGATCCTACAGAGCTTATAGGCTATAGTAAAGTGCACTTTAAAACTGTAAAGTTCATCCCGCATAACACGTTGAGTGTCATATCAGTCACCGTCCGTTGACTGACACTGAATTTTCTTTTGGAATCGCATCCGTCGTTCAGGAATGACAGTAAGATTTCATCTCAGACCTCATCCATCAATGGTGATTGATTTTGCACTTTTCGTTCAGACCACATCAGTTACTGATGACTGACGATATAATCTTCTTTCGAGATGCGTTCTTCGTTGATGACAGACAATAAACATTAAAAAAATCATACTCTCTTATTAAATTGGAATCTGATGATCACAAATTAATACACTGAAATGCATGAGGATTTATCGCAACTTTCTATAGTTTTCTGGAGTTCAGCGTGTTAAAGAAATCGAATATCGCTAGGTACAAAAAAAAAGAAAGTAAAAAAAAGGGGGGTTACAACTTCACATTCTTATCTTTGCATAGCTTTAAAAAAAGATAATGGTCTAGTAAATCTGTATTTTCCAAGGGATTGCTTTCGGAACTGAATTACTAAACTCAAAATAAAAGTGTTTGTTTACATCTAAGACAAGCGGAAATATTGACGAAGAATTCTCAGTTTCAATGAGGAAATATTTCGCAATCCATTTTTCTCTTTCTCCACCTTTACTATGTTATGAGTGCAATCAGTTCAGATTGAAGGTCTTGAGTGCAATTCCATGTTGTTTAAACTTTTTCTTCCAAAATCTTTCACATCTTCAATTTCAGATTACAGTTTAATTCTCATTTAGAAAGTGAAATTTTCACTCACTTTTTTTTAACTCAGAATTTTAGAAAATCTTAAGATTTTCAAAAATAAAACATTTTTTTTGAATGTGATAAAACGAATTATTTCAGAACTGAGTAAGGTAGCTATAACTTGATGGTAAGGTTTATTTTCTTCGTCCAATCAAATTAGAACGCAGTAAAATTCCAGGTTAACTGATTATCACACGTAGCTCCCAATCTCACTGTCAAGCTAAAAGCTGCTGTGGTGCGATTTATTATGCCTTCGAGACCTCAGTGGCCTGGTGGTAAGGTTTTGGCTTTGGAACCGGTGGTTTCAGGTTCTAAAATAGGTTCCACTAAAAACGCCCTCATATGAATGAGTATGGTTCATTTTAAATCCATCGAGGCTGAACGTTTTCTCCCTGTTTAAGTGTGGAAAATAGGTCAGGGTTTCATCATCGTCATCTAATAGAGGCTTAAAATTGGAAAACAGAATTTTCTATAAATTATCACCGTGTAAAATTGAATGTTGGTTGTTTGCTCACTTACGTATTTATTTGTAATTTTGTTTGAATACTTATGTAGATTTTGAATGATTACAATATTTAAATAATTTAAAAATTAGCTTTTCAGTGACCTAAATTTCATTTCCGAAATCTTGTTTCTCTGGTTTTGATTAATGTTCCAATATTAATTTAAAGAATTCATAACAGTTCGTTTTTCAATTTCGAAATATTATTTTTTTTTATCAGCATCGTTTTCGCGCTTTTGTCGGTGATAAATTAAGGGTTTTCTTTGGATATTTTAACGTTCTCTCTTTTTTTACTCAATACGAATACCTCTAAATCTGCGGAAGTAATAACTTGTCTTTAAATATTGTTTTTCAAAATTATTATAATTTTTTTATTGCCTGTCTTACTTTTCTTTCATATTTTAGCCCTTTCAAATTTTTGATATCTCATTTGACATCATTTACCTTTCTAGTTATTGATTTACTTGGACTCAACAAATATTATTTGAATATGATAAAAAAGTATGGAATTTTATTCAGCTTTTACATATTTTAACCAAGCAAATTCTAATTTTTTAAAATTTGATAACGAATATTTTCATCTATCTTTCACTGACTACAAACTTTAAAGGAAGTTTAGTTCTATTAATATGCCGTTATAAAGCAACACTGCGACTGTTGTGGGACAGACCTCGTCATTTTGAAGCACGGTCAGATAATGAGGATGATACTTGAGATGGAATTCACCTCTCTATACCACACCAGAGAGAGAAAGTTTGATCTGATGGATTTAATGTACAACAGTCTCCCTTACACGACGGTTCTTAGGTGGGAAACGAGTCTCAAACCGAATCGAGGTTCACGAGCCATGACTTTATCTACAAGCTATCATGGCCCATAACTAATGGTTATGTTCGCACAACATACGAACATAAAAGTTTGAATCCTAAGCCTTTCATAACACAAAAATGGTATCAGATATCTGGTTTCCATAGCTCTTAAATTAACCTGATAGTTAAGTTGATTACAACAGATAACAATGGAAGTGAAATAATCACAATGCTAAACTTTCCGCTCTCTGGCATAATGTCCCCTCAGTCTTTCTCAGTCTAGAACAATGAATAAATTCTTTTTACCGTGATGGTTTTTATCTGCCAGATAGTCTGTAAATTGAATTACTAGAACCATTCAAAATGCTTTATTGAGTAAACTATTGGACTTAAAATTGGGGAATTTCGCACAGAGTTACTTCTAGAACAAAAAGAAATAAAATAGAAATGGTTTTTCAACTAAAAAAGTTTCTTCAATATCTTTGGAGCACAAAAATAAACTTTCACATAAATTCGTAAATTTAATATTCCAGTGAGTATCGATTTCATTTTTAGTAATTTCTTCTCCGACTTTAGTAAATTAAAAAAAAATTTATATTTTGAAGCAATATTTTTAATCGGTGTGTCAACATATGAATATTGAAACACGGGTTGAATTAATATTAATCAGATCTATTTTAAGTACGCACGATCATCGTTAGAATTAAGAATACATTTTTAGAAATGATACAGACCAATAAATCCTGCAGCAGTATCATGCTAAGATGCTTCTTGCTGAAGGTTCGAATCTCTTTAAAAATGTGCAAAGAAAAATAATCGAATATTTGTTTAGGTTGTGAAGATCCAAGATCCATTACAAAGAAGGATTTATGATTTATATAGTTACGAATATGAACGAAACCAAAATCAGTATCCCCATTTCTTTGTACTCAATTAGTTAGTTTTATTTTTTTTACGCCGCAAGAGCCAGATTTGGCCACGCTGTGCCAATATTTGGTAGGAGCAATTAATCAAGTGGTAGTATGAGAGGGATTCGTTACTTAGTATATAATTTAGAAACATTGGGTAAGGACAAATAAGACTTAATGCGACACCCTATTTTTTTAGCTCCTATGCCACACTAACTTGAGGGAAATTAACCGATAAAGGCAATTAGGATATAAACAGATGGGGTCACATTCACATTTTGTTTGAGTCTGGGATTTTAGATCTGCAATTCCTTTATTACTAAGAGGGGCTTTGAAAGTTGGGGTCATAAATGGACCCTTGTGGAAAACACCAACGTACGGACCTCTCTCGTTTCTAAACTTTAGCTCTCCTCTGTGTTTCCACAGGGGAGATAGTTTGTAGCGATGCTGTTTTGATTCCTCCGAGGCTAGTACGATGATTTTGGACGTGATTGTCCAGATCCGAGCTCCATAAAATATCTGTTACTTACATTCCAACTGAATCAAACATCAAAAGGAAAATAACTGTCATGGGCACAATAAGCCTGTAACCCTTTTTTTTAATGGGTTTTTCTGCTGAACAGTTTTGTTAGAAAACAAAA
This sequence comes from Argiope argentata, assembly GCA_026289955.1. NCBI lineage: Eukaryota > Metazoa > Arthropoda > Arachnida > Araneae > Araneidae > Argiope > Argiope argentata. The sequence goes on along the minus strand of JAOUZG010040450.1, from coordinate 1,489,107 downwards.
TTTCCCCACTGTATCATCTCTTCAGTCTTGTTTACTAGAACCACCGATATGAATATGGCGAAGAAAGACCCCTTGTGGTAAAATGTTGGGTAAGTGGTTTGAGAAATTTCAGATTAAAATTCCAAATGCGTTGTAAGATCCATCGATCTTGAGGTCTTATTAATGCTATAACTTCTGATTTCGAATGCCAAAATTCTCCAACTAATGTGAAGCTGACTTGGAAAGAGTGCACATTTGGGCATCATTCCCGTCAGCTGAGAGCCACAGTGACCTGGTGGTTAGGTCCCGGCTTTGGAACCCAAGGGTTTCAGATTTGAGACCCGATTCCACCGATGAACCGTCGTGTAAATGGGTATGGTGCATTTTGAACCTGTTTGGACCAAAAGTCCTTCCACTGGTGTGGAGTAGAAGTTTGGTGAGGGTGTGACAGCTCAAGTGTTGTCATCATCATCTAACCACGGTTCAAAATTACGAGGTTTGTCCCAAAATAGTTCTAGTGTTGCCTTAAAACGGGAAATTAATATACCTAAATCAAACTTCTTGGTGGCTGATTGGATTTGAAAATTACGACATCCGTCTAAGACGCAATAGTGATGTTGTTTTAAACGGAACGGTAACACGATAAAAATCAAACCAATAAGTTCTCCGTCTTATGACAATTTGATTCTAATGTAGGGCGAACAAAGTACACACACAACTCCCTGCATACTGGAACCCAATGCCGGACGAAGAACTATGGGACTGTACACCACGTAATCCCTCAAAGCTTGAACTACCATTTACTTTTATGATAATGATGCGGATATCATTATAGTGTTATGATGCAATGGTAATGAAATAATTATGGTACATGCATAATCGTGGAATGTCGGGCCTTTATTTACCCTCTTTTATACACTTTTTGTGTTGCTAATACTCAACGACATTAAGATTTCAAATTAGTTTTAACATCTTTACTTTATGACCATTCTTTTTTGTACTAGGCAAATCCATTTTATTAGACGTATCTTTAGTGTGCATAAAAATATTTTTATACGCCTCCATAAAAATTTTTATATCCAAAGAAGGAGGTTAATAATGTTTCTGCTGCATATTTTTTTCATGATCTTTTTCTAATCCTTAATTTAAAATATTAGCGATAGAAAAGTTTTTGCTCCTTTTTGACAAGCGCGTGCTTAACTGTCGACCGGAAAATAAACTCTCAATTAGTTCGTGGCTCAGAGATAAAAAAAATTGTTCGTGTTTTTCTTCAGTCAGGCGATTGCTGCTTTTCAACGTAAAGGAAAAATTCAATTGATTTCTGTTCCACTGCGGAAATTTTTTCGGCAATAAAAGACTTTATCGATCTGCTTTTAAAGGAAAAGAAATGAATATGGCCGGCGTATCCGTGGTATGTATGTTGTTTGGAGGACATTAACATTTATCACTGAGTATATTCTACCTTCCAGTTTCGTTTGGTGACTACCAAAAAATATAAATGTTGACAGAATGTAAGTATTAAGTTTCAGTTGTACATCTGCAATGGGTCTAAAAGACAGATAGGGACATGGAAAGTTATGTTAGGTTTATATAGGAAAATAAGAATATAAATCAATGATCAAAATCGTTATTGAAATGAGTTGAAAACTAAATTCTTAAAATAGTATAAATCTGATTATTTCACACTCTAGTTTTTTAAATTTTATTCTTGGAAGCAACACGTGGAATATATACTATGTAGTGTTTCATTTTGTAATTTTCAATTACGATAAATTCCTCTATGATTGATACTTAATAATACATTTATAATTATTTTTAATCGAGCGTCACTTTTAAATTAAGGAGAAGTATTAAATAATTGAACAAGTTTATATCTCCAAATAAGTTTTGAAATCTGATTTTGTCATTCTTTGGGATGAATATTAATAAACATTTAAGACTGAATGTCTATGATTCGAAATGTTAAATAAATTGAAATGATGATTTTTTTTGTTTTTTACACAAATCTTAGCGGAAAAATAATTCTTTATATTTTTTGTGTTAATTTGTGATCTATTTTAAACGCCCATTAGGTCACAGTTTCCAGTCTTTATCATTAATAATGTACATATCATCATGTTTTAAATAATTAAACAGGAAATATTTTTCTGTGTTATTAAATGACTAAAATCAAGTTCAGGCGCTTATTTTTTCTAGTGAAATGTTCAGGCTTAAGGATTTAAAAGTATGAAATTCCTCATTCGTATGCAGAAAAAGAAATGACTGCTCTATGATAAATGACTAAATTTATGGTAAGAAAATGGCTACCTCAGGAATCAAGTTCCCAAATAGCTTATGATAGTTTTTGTCTGAACGCTTTTTAAAAATAACTATCTGCTTTCAGAGATCAGTTCATGACGAGATTATTCATTAGGCAAAATTTCAATTGATCTTTTTCTTAAATATGCTGGTTTTTCCCGACACAGTTATTTTAAACTTAAAATTCTGATAGTCATGTAACTAGCGCTTTTTTATAAGCCTTATGCAGTTATATTTATCCTGATTATTTATTGTACTTATTTGTTCATTGAGCTGAAGATTTTCTGATAAATTTTTTTAAAAAAAAATCGGTGTATTATAATAAGAAAGCAAAGCATCAAATTAAAACGATATTATAAAACATCTAAAAATGTAAAAACTTAAAAAAAATCATTGCTTGCTTATTAATTTAAACATTAGCTGCAATTACCATTGTACCCCCACATTTTATAAAAAACATTCTTTAATATGAAATCTATTTAATTTGGAATTAAGCCTAAATTTCATATCTCGATCACCATCTACGAAAGAAAACGTGAAACATGGAAACGATTTGTTTCTCAATTACAATAAAGTGTTGTTGCAAAATTTTCATAAAATCCTCTTTGAATTGAGTCAGGACATATATTTTATAGTAATTAAAATTTTGTGTGGAATCTAAATTAAAAAGATGAAAATAATTTTAAATAAGTTTAATAACTGTTTTTGTGCCATAATGCTTACAAAGACTACATTAGAACTGAAATTTAAAAAATCTCTTAGTCTTTTGTTTTTCTTTTTTGTGTGGAAATCTTTGCAGTTTTTCAAATTTATATCTATGGCGAATTTGAAAGCTGCAAGTTAAATGGCTATATTAGTACATCGCTAGAAAAGCATATGTACATTCCCAAAATACAAGAGATATCCGTAATACAATTTGAATGAAAAATGTATATGCTGTATGGATAATCGTTTAAAATTATCAATGAGGCCGAAGTGATATTATAAAGATAAACTTTCTCCTATTAAAAATTATAAAAAGCGAACTAAATCTAATAAATGGATATTTTTTGCATAACGATACATTCGATGATTCCAAAAAAAGGTAGTTAAAAACGTTTAAAATTTTTTACATTATCAACTAAACAGTGTAAACAATAAAAATTACATATTTTGTTTGGAATCCGTTAATATATTCTTAAGGATCTCTAAAGTTTTTTGAAACAATTAACCTCATTGAGCTAATAATTCTCCGAATCTTATTTAACAGTCGTAATAAAATTACATCTAATTTTATTACGTTTGAGACTTGGAGACTTTTCCAGCGATAAATTTTGCGCGTAACATCCAATTGACACTAAAATTTATGACTCCTCGGTAAATTCATTACGTACTCTGTATCATTCAACTGGTCCGCAGTTGTTTGCTTTGTAGATCATGAAAGTTAAACACATCTCTGGGAATGGTGTTTCCAATGACACAACAAAGCCATTACGAGAGCTAAATAAAGGCCTCAAACCGAAAGTGGATGCGGGTTTTTATTGCCTTTCTAATGACCAGAATGTGTTAATGCCCCTCGAATAATTGGAACATTGTGAAATACTTTTTATAACGATTATGTAATATTTGAACAGTTCCTTTCTAATATTCAATCCGATGGGAAATCGGAATACTTTCGGATTGATAATTTTACCTATAGAACATTGATGCTTTTGCGTCGATAATTTCAATATTATAATTGATTACATTACTAATTGAACATAAATTCTCTATATAGATATTGATTAATCTTTTAACACATCTATTTAATTTGCTTGATGTTTATAAAAGTATTTCGTAATTAACACGTTGGTTCCCCGTTAATTACAAAATGCAGCCTTTGCTAATTTCACATGGCCCGTCTGGCCAGTATAAATCTTATGCGTTGAATATTTCTGTGAAATATTAATAACAACAAACAACTTAATTTGTGTAATCATTCAAAATTTATAGATTTTGCTTAGGTAATTCATAATGCATTTTATTTTATGGTTATGGAGCTGAAATGCAGTCTTTTTTAAAATTCCTACTCTTAGTTCAAGCTCTCCTTACATATATATCTCACTCAAATTTTCAATGTTTAATAAAATACTTTTTATTCATCCACCCGAATTCAAATACATTTTTTAAAAACTTGTAGTGGATGACACTCGATGTTAATACGGTTTTTTTAATATTAATTAATTCATTAAATTTAATTAATTTTAAATACTTCAACACTTTGCACTCCTATGGGGCCTCTGGCATTTTCACATTTTTAAATTTAATTGTTAAAAATGCCTGCATAATGGTTAAGAGATGTAGATTAATTTTTTAAAGAAATTCGATTTAAAAGAATTATTTATATTTATTTTTCAAATCAATAAACAAATCTTTGTATTAGGTGAATAATTTTGCATCTAATTATTTTTTGAAGTGCAAAGGGATAAATACAATTATAGCAGTTCGTAATGAAAATTGAAATCGGCAGGCAGTAGCTCAATCGGTGAAATGCATGGATTTCGGAATTTTTCGCGTGAAGGTGAAGAATTCGAGTTCAATTCTCGCGAAAATCAATTTGATAAATTATTTGCATTATTTGTAATTATTTAATAAAAAGTGACTAAAATAAAGTTTCTTTGCTAACCTAAGTAGGAATTGACTTTAAATTCATTTTAATGTTATAAGATTTGTGTGTTTCTATATTACATAAGTTGTTTCACACCATTCCAGTAAAGGTGATAGAAATGGAAAATATCGAACACTTCCTCTAGTTGTTTCTAGTAATCTTGGCTTCATTGACCACCGGTAATGCTCCTCCCCCTACTCTGCGGAGATATCAGCAAATTCTGTGCCGTTCACCCGTGATCTCCAGGGCATTGAATCCTAATTTTGTTTCTTGCCTCTTGATGTATTGAATTTTTTGAAATTTTGTTCGTGTACAGCTTTTGCATAGTGATATGCTGTTTTAATATTTTCAGAACACAATTAACAGTTTATTGATTAAGTTAAATTACGTGTCTGTGGCATTTCCAAAAGTAGCAAGTAGAAAACCAGTAAAATCAAAAAAAAAAATTCCATTTATTATATTTAAAATTGTTTTTAGTAAAATTTATTGAACTTTCAGATAACTATTTCAGCTTGAGTTAAGATATATAATTGTCTGAGGTTTTAGATGAGTTATCTGAAAATTCAATATTCTCTAAAATGTCTTGATAATCTAATATCATCATCTCTGCTTCGAGGTTTGAAGAATTCTGTCAAATATCTGTTGTATGTTCCAATGGCAAAATATTCTAGACTTCATGCTTCAGTTATTTCATGCAATTTCATTAGAGCTTAACCCTTTGCACTCGATGGTGTCTCTTGGGAACCATTCAAGACGGTGCATCATTTTCGAGTTTTATTTATTTTCTCAATTTTGATTATTGAAAATACCTACAGAATGGTAAAAAGACGGAGAAATTCAATTTTAAACACACACAAATTTGGAGCAATAAACAAGCCCTTGTTTATTGAATAATTATGCATCGAATTACTTTTCGGAGTGAAAAGGGTTATTATAAAAACTTTATAATGTAGTTTATCGTTGTTATAAAGTATTTTTGAGAATATTGATAGTCAGTTCTCTTGTTATTAACAGGGACAGATTTTGATGATGCTATCGAAAATGATTGTTTCGAATTAAGACTGTCACGTTCAAACGTGTCACTTTTACAGCGGTCCAAGTGCTGAGCCAAACTACATTACACTTTTTAAGAAAACCAGTCAATATTTTCCGATTACATTTATAAACATTTAAAAATGCATGTTTATGATTGAAGTATTCACAATACGTATAGTAAAATGGAAAAAAAGGCAAGGATTTTGATATTTCGAATAGCTTTAAAAAATAATTTCACCCGAATATACTTTTACCCAGTCTTTGAGCCAATAAAAGACATTAATAATCAGTGTAACTTGAATTTAAAAAAAATAATAACAGTTGTTGGTAGTTTCGATGTCAAGAAATACTGTTTTAGATGAGACTTGTCCCAATAAAAATCTAATTTTACTGTTAAAAATGTTTGCTTCAAATAGATTGAAAGGATTTCAATCTAGGAACACCAACTTGTTTTATTTTTAACAAACATTACTCCTCTAAAGGAAATATTAACTTGAGTTTATCAATTCGATTAGTTTTTTTATCGTCTATTTTGGCCTTGATTAGGATCCAGTAGAATAAAGTTTCGCACCCGGTATAGACCTTGCTGTTACCTCCTATCCACCCAAGAGAGATTCAGTAATAATGCAGCATCGATAAAGCACTGAACAAAGTATTAAGATGCTGATCGTAGGAACACGAGAAATGGGAATCAGCGTTTGCTGTGAATCCGAAACTTTGTCCTATGAGATTTAAAAATGTGCAATCATCATTATTTTAAGGGATTGCAAATTTAGATATTTTAAAATAGAGATTAAGAAAGCACGAATGAGTGGATCCTAGCGACAACCTGTTTTTCATCTTTGTATCCATGAAAATAACTCTAAACTTATGTTTTTGCAATGTTTAAAATTCTCAACTCATTGATTAAATAAAAAGTGGCATATGTGAAAGCCTAATACCTCAAATAAATGAGCATTTCAAAGTTTTGTTCTAAAGCCTTTTTTAATGAGTGGAACGTACAATTTTTCTTCAACTAATTTTCTCCCTAATCCTGGATCGCGTTTGCCTGATGATAAAGTCTCGGCTCGTGAGACGAAGGGTTTCAGGCTCGAGACCCACAGGAATGTCGTGTAAGGGGGTCTTTTGTACGTTAAATCCGCCAGTCGTCCCCCCCAGGTGTGGTATCGAGAGGGAAGTATCAACTCGTGAGCCGGAGGGTTTCGGGTTCGAGACCCGATTCCACGTGGAACCGTCGGGTATGGAGGTCTTTTGCAACGTTAAATCAGTCGAGGTCAAACGTCTACCCTCTGGTGCGGTGCCAAGAGGGATGTGTCAGCTCAGGCGCTTTCTCCGTCTTCTGATCGTGGTTCAAAATTACGATTTCCGTCCCAAATAGCCCCAGTGTTGCTTTACGATCAGACATTTATATAACTTGAAACTAAACTCGAATCCGAAGGATTTCAGGTTCGAGACCTGAATCAAACGAATCCATCGATCTATTGTGTGCTAAATCCATCGGAAACAAGATTTTTAACCTTATTTTAGCATAAGGCATTCACTTTTTTGGGGGGAGGGGGTCTTGGTGGTCTGATGGTAATTTCTCGCTTCTTGAACGGGTTCGAGAGCCGCTTACACCCCAAGAACCATCGTGTGAAGGGGGCTCTGCTGCACGTTAAATCCGTTTGGACTAAATGTTCTTCTGCTGGTGCGGTGTGAAAATTGGAAGAGGGAATGCCATCTCAGTTTCTGATAGTGGTTCAAGATAACGAGATCCGTCCCAAAATAGCCTTATTGTTGCTTTACAAAGAAACATTAATATAATTAAACTTTCCCTTTATGCCTATCAGTTACACTTTCATTATATTAAGGAGGTTAAAGTTTGTTCCTATAGGCCCCAATTAATCAATTAAATATTTTTCTACCATATTTATGGTTTAATATTAGTAATTTGAACAATTGTAGTACATATAGTTTCAGGAAATAAGAAACAAGGAACTAAAAATCTCAAAAGCAAGATTGATCTAAGGGCCTCATTGTATGCAGCGAAACACTCACTAATTGGACTGAACTCTTCAACGCGCGTGAATTTTTTTGAACTTGATATTTTCTTGGGATTTTCTGCAAAGCGTGCCCTATTAATCAGATGTTCTGAAATCAGTCAGACCTCCACAAAAAAATTAAAATTAAATTCGTGAGAGAATGTACGTCGATCCTCTTGCAAAATGACGAAATTCTGGTTAAAATATTCAACGGCAGACTATACTTTTTAGGACGAAGCCTCGAGCTTTAAAATAGTTTCGAGGTTTCAATAAAAATGCTAAATACCCTTTTAACGTAGTAGACGTGTTGTCATGTCGTTTTCACTCTACTGTCTTCAGAAAACGGATATTTTTGAAAACGACGAAGCAGGATGATGGGAAGATTTGCATTTTTATAATTGCGTTTTCCGAGATCGCCATGTACTCGTGATTATAAAAGTGGTCTGAGTAAATTAATCCGGAAAGATGAGATAATTACATATTTATCGCTACATTAATTCTGACAACCCTTATTTTTTTAAGTCAATATTTAGTCGGCAATTGAAAAGCGGGGGAGAGGATATTCTCTTTATTAACCTTTAGAGATCTTTGTCTGGGAAACAGGAACGTGCCCAATCCTTCTCAACTCCCTGAAGAGAAAGGTTTGCAGTGATGTTCAAAATAAACATTCAAGGTAGATTTAGAAAATACGCTATTTCAAATATATTATTGACATAATATAAAATAGATATATACAATTATTAACATTTAAATAGAATCAAACGGCTTGTAAAGACTCAATTAAATTAAAATAAAATATATAAATAAATCCATTAAAACAGAAAAGCATTAAATTTCAGTCGTCAAAAAAGTAAGGTGACGACTAATACCTACAAAAATAAAGAAAGTTAATATTTATATTTTGTCCGTAGTCTTTTATAGTTTTATCACTACTTTCAACTGTCTAGGCATAGATGAGACCATCTTTTTAGTTAGTTCTGGAGGGAATTTTTGCCTTCTATGACAATTTGTTTCAACTCTTCCTTATTAGAAAATTGGTTCTTTGGTGCTCATTTTACACACGATCACCGTGAATTTTGGATGGTATTTAGATTTAGTGACTGTGGAAGAGGGTACTAAGTCTGCGCAATATGGCTCGAGTAACCATTCTTTCACAACTTGGATGTGTGATTGGGATGCCGAAAAATCCAGCTTCGTGACAATCCCAAATTCATTTATTTAGGTGAACAGCATTAACTTTTTAAAATTTTTAAATACCCATTTTGCTCGTTGCAGTTTCGATAAATTGTAAATTACCGCCTCTTGCTACCGCAATACACATCCATGTCATAACATATCCAACCTCTTATTTAATAACCTTAACTGAATACTTATAAGAATTCTTCATTATTTGGTTTCAATATTTTTACAAACTTCTGTGCTCCCACCAGTTACATTTTTTTCTCATCACTAAATAAAATATTATAAAAATCTAAATATCATTTTAAGGTACTTTTTGGTAAATAGTACTCTTTTTCTGGTTCGATTTCGTGATGAATTCATCTCTCTAATAAAATCCTGATTAAGTGAAATTTTCCAGAAATTAGAAACTGATATTTTAACTTTTTCTTAACCAAACCCTATTTTCCTGGTGTTGAATATGTATGGAATAATTCAATTTAATTGAATATTGTTTTGTTTCCTAAAGTTGGCTAAGTCTTAGTAAAATAATCTTAAGCTATATACGACACAATTTATATAAAGCTTCTTTTTCTGTAAAAACTACTTAAAACATGCCTAACATAATAAAGGTACAGAAAATATGAATAAGAACGAGAAAATTACATGAATGAAAGATCATAAAATATAGATAATTAGTTTTACAAAGCACTTATTTTAATATTCTGGTTGGAACAAGAAATGCAGATGTATGAAGAAATAAGAGAACAAGTTCATGAATAGAGTGGTAGGACCACACTTTGATTAAATTATAGATTGTATGTGACATAGGAGGGATGCTTGGTGGTCATGAACAAAATTTAATGGAATATGAAACAATTCTTTTTCCATAGCAGTCTGCAATTCAGAAATTTCCTGTAGACATTGGAGGAAATCGAGTTAGAAATTTTGACTCAAAGTTTTCCCACAAATATTCAAGCCGAGGGACTGAGGGGGCAGGTATGTCTTATTTCTCTTCACTTTCTTCAAACCATCTTTGGACGAATTAGGAAGTGTGGGTTAATGAATTGTCTTGATAAAGTGAGCATTCTGTAGGAAATGAAGTTGATGAAAAGGATGCAGCTGATCTCTCTGTATGATTGACTTAGTGAGAAGCTTTCCCATATAAAGTAATAAAGTGTTCAAAATCCCTCGAAGACGTCAAATTTCGTATCACAAGGGAACCAATTCCATCTCTGCAGTCGATAAGAGGAAGTCAAGAGTAAATGCTTCAGTATGTGTTTTTTACACACGTGTCCAGTTTTCTGAAATATATGGTGGAGGATGATTCTTCAGATCCGATGACTTTTTTATACTGATCTGGAGTTCAGTTTCTGTATATTTTACTCGCTGGAAAGCATGGAAAGAGGTTATCAATGGTATACGAATTTCAACTTTTCTATAACAGCTTGAAGCATGAAGTTCCTTTTGGATAGTTTTTCCCGAAATGGGGTTTCCTGATATAAGTATTTATCTCATACGTTATCTAGGATAAAGGTTGCTTTCCTTCAATGCGGCATCATTTGCCCTTCTTAGTAATCTTTTCTACGCAGCCCCTGTTACGCTTTGTAGATGCCATATTACCATGCTTTGTGTACGCTGTCATAACGGTTGATGCAATACTCTTTGCATGCCCCAAATAATTGGCTATTTCCATCACCGAGCAAACAATGCATCAAATTACATGTATTTCAAACCAGAACCATGCCTTTTTCAAACTCGGACGACTGCTTTGCTATTTAGTATTTCAGAAAACACGGTAGACAAATTCAACCCCTATGAAGGATACTGAATGGCTGATGCCTTCTCTCTCGCAATCACTGAGGGAAATTTGAGTTCAAAATGAAGAGTGCCAACTGCTTCTTTGAAACGATCCATGCCATTTTAATGACTGTTCGTATTTTAGCACCCATTTGTAAACCTATCTAGTTTTTTCTGTTATTCAAACTCCTCTTAAGCCTCTTCAGATCAGATAATAGAGATTCTACCTCAGTTCCTATGAAACTTCCATAAAATTGCTAATTTTGGTCTTCCCTGAATCTAATGAGCATTTGATGATGCAGTACTTGAAGTAATATCTACACTGAAAAGTGTTCCCACAGGATAGCTTCGAATGGTTGGATATTATACATAATGATTTAAATGAATAAAAGGTAGTCATTCAAAAAGATTAAATGTTGAGTATTGTATCAGAGCTTTCTCTAAACAAGAGCTAACTTAAGTTGATGATGATTTTAGAAGTTTCCTAAAAAAGCGGATTTTTTAGCCAACATCAATGGCATCTCGTTGATGAAGAATAAGATATCATCCAAATGATTGAATGGATGTTTCTGTAATTTGCATATTCATACTTTTTTTTATCTACATAACACAAATATCATATTAGTATTGCTTTAAGGGATCAATGAAATAATGGAGGAAGTAGTGAAAAAAGTGTATCTACCAGGAAACAGAACAAGGATACTCCATAACAACTAATTAAAGACATTAGTATTAAATATGAAGAATTGGCTAGCCGAGTAGTAACACTAAGGCTTTAACTAAGGTTGAGTCCCGAGGGACATCACCGGCCGTGGTACAACCCTTTCCGTAGGAAATACGTCCCGTAATCTGAGGGAGGTAGCCGATCCCCTCCATTTCTATACACACTCGGGTGAAGAGAACCAATCGTCGTTCCAGAAGCTTCTTCTCATATAAGGTGCTTGCTCTATGGTAGGAGAAACAACATAGCATTGAAAAAATTCCTGTTAAGAAGCACATTATTACCGTTGGACCATTATCATTACTAAATACTTCATTCTTCTATTTACCTGAAATTATATAATTTCTGCTATATTTCAGCCTTTGTAATGCTGGTTATCTACTGGTTACCGTAAGGGTAGCTAAAATACCATTAATAAATTTATGTAAATTGGTGACTATTCGTAGTAGGGAGTATAAACTTTTTCAAGACGAAAAAAAAAAAAATACTATATATGCATGAAGCGTGCCTGTTTTTAAATTAGCATTTGCTGTTGAATCTTAGAAAGTATTTATTCGTGATAAAAGTAATTTCAACCTCGTGTTGAAAATGCATTCCAAAATAGACTTCTGTTTTCTTCTCGTATTCCTTATGACTTCTTTTTCGGTTTCCAATTCATAAAGATGGTTAAAGCTAATTTCACATTCTCGTCTACAAAAAGCTCTCAAAGTGTTTTTTTTCCTTAATCGAGCAGATGGTTGTGGCATAAAATGTAGGAAAGGTAACATTATATTTAAATTAAGATTGAGGATTTTGTCACATTTGAATTTTGGAAATCTGAAAAGAACATCAAAGACTATTGCAGACAAGACAAAATTTAAACGAAATACTATACTAAAATTAGTATAATATCGTATTTAAAATTAAAACCCATATACTAGTTTTGCTTATGAAATATTAAATTTACTAAATGTTATATATATAAAGCATCGATAAAAAGGTTTTTAACATTAATTTCGATATCGATAAATCTGTAATTTTCCATCTGCTTATTTTAATTATTTTTAAGTGTACTATTTACATTTTAACTCTTTAATTTTCTGTCATTCTTTTTTTTTTTCAGTAAATTTTAGATTTCCTTATTCCGAAGACAGGGCGAAAAGAACAAAAAAAAATGAGTGTGCACTTCTTCAGTAACTCATTACACATATCAATATTCCTTCGGTCTAAATTTTAGAATTAAAACCCTATTTTTAAAAGCATCATTATTTTGAGATTCCCTATTGATTGAGTATCGGATAAGAGAGTATCGTATGAGTAGTTTGTTCTGTCATAAATTTTGATTCATGATGGCAGTGTTCGAAAAAATTTAATATGATGGTCATCGACTCCAGAGTCGATTCTTCTCAAGTTCTATTGAATCTGAACACACTGCATGTTAACTCTATTGGGGAGGGGGGGGGGTCTGATCTCTGTAGTATGATGTATAATTTTGGAAAATGGGAAGAATTTTTCTACGAGTATTTTCATTTTATTCTTGGCAAACAGACCATGTCGAAATTTTTTATTTTCTTCGAATATCAAACCCGCTCATTTAGAAAAAATTAATCTGTATAATCTATCTATAGTATTACGTTTTAATATTTTGACAATAAATTAATTTTAATCAATCATTATTTCATAAGAGAGATGGTTACTAGTAATGAACGAGAGTAAAAACTGATTATAATGTTTATAATATTTATAATACTGAATAATAAAATACATTAAAAATAAATCTCAAAGATTTTTGAAAGCACTTTTAATAGTGTATTAGAAATGTTATCAAAAGTATAGAGGCCTAAACAAAATTATAAAAATGAGCAGATCAATCAAAAATTCTACGACAATTTATTATAATCATAAAAATATGTTAATTTTAATGAAATTCCAGTTTTTTTTAATCTGTAACTTATGATTTAGTTTCCAGAAACATTATTTTTCATTGAATTTTAATACCTTAATAAAAATATTTCTGAAAATTTTCGTACTTAAATCAAGAAATTTTGGTATTTTCAATATTTTACAACGAGATATGTATAGTAGAAATACTAATAAATGATTGTTTATGTTCCATCTGAAGATTTTTTTTTATTTTTGCACCAATTGCTTCATCGCATTTTGATTGAAATAAATACACAATCGATGCGACTCGTATAAAAACATTTATTTTCAATAATTTGCTTATTTCAATTTTGAGAAAAAATAAAATAAAAAAAAATGTCGATAAATATGCTCAAACTTATAATAATAAACAAATAATAAGCTCTAAAATCTTATTCGTTAAATTTTTTATATAGCCTGTTAGGAAATAGATTTTAGGATAACGAACTTTGAAACCTGAGACCCTTTTTAAAAATAATCATAAAAATTCGAAGAAAAATATAAAAAATTCACCTATAATTACTAAACACCACATTCGATTGCTAGATTAGTAATCTTCTTTCGAAACAGAATTTTTTGATTTAACACCGTAAAATATTGAAGTTATTTACTGGACATTTTTCGATTCTTGCTACTATTTCACACTCTCCCCACAGATATCTTGTTTAAAATTTCGATAGTTAGCAAAATACTCTATATTCATCCACTCAAGTTCAAGTAAATTTTTTCGTCCACTCGTGTCCAGTAAACTTTTAGTGGATGACACTCGATGTTGATACAATTTATCAAATATTAATTAACTTCTTAAATTTAATTCATTTTTAATACTTTAAAAAGAGTTTTAGCAGTTTTTTTTAATGAAATCAATAGCCAGTAGCTGAAATCGGTGAAATGCCAGTATTTCGGTATTTTCCTCATGAAGGTGTCGAATGCTGGCTAATTTCTGGCGAAAATCAATCATTTTTTGGTACATTATTTATTTTAATTGTAATTATTTAATAAAAAGCAACTGAAATAAAAAATTTCTTTGTTGACCTAAGTAGAAATTAGAAATTTTAAAAAATATTATTTGTTAATTAGTTATTTCATGTTAGAACAGAAATTGACTGAAATATATGGTATAATCTTTTTTAAATAACGTATTATTAAATAATATATATAAAAAGTAAATAGATTAAATTTTCTACAAAAAAATTT
>JAOUZG010040450.1:1446613-1465799 GCA_026289955.1 Argiope argentata | reverse complement strand
CAAGATGAATACCAATTTGTGTTATTTGCCTCACCCAAACTCATCTTAAAATAATCGTTTGGTTTTGAAAACCGTTCTTACATTGCTTTAAAATAGGTTACTAAAGTAATGAAGCTGAAATGAAATTGTTTCATATGATTTACTTCTGATACTTTGGTAGCCTGATGGCAAGGTCCCGACTTCAGAACCGGTGGATTTCAGGCAGGAGGAGACGATTCTAATGAAGAACCGTCGTGTACGCTGGTTTGGCGTTCCTGACTTATTGAAAGACGTTCATTTAGAGGTTGATAAATTTAGGGGCAACATACTTCCCATGATCCTTGAAAGGATTAAACATACTTATAATTTCATTTTTGTAAGAAAGTTTCATTAAAAAAATGATATAAGGAATAAGTCTTAACACTTAAGGGTCGTAAGTCACTTCTCAAGTGACGAGAAAAATGTTCTGCCAGCTATGTCATGAACAACAATCTAGTATTTGATAAAGATTAAAAAGAACTTCGATCTTTATAAATTTATTTTAAATCATGTAATTGGTTTCCAGATCGAAAAGTTTCATATCTTTATTTAATATTTCAGCCATGCACCGTTTCGAACTGAAACACATCGCGGAGCTGTTCTATAAAAGTTCAACGACAAAAGAAGAGAAAACGCCGATAGTTAAGAATAGCACCAAAGTCCCCGACAGCGGAAGCATTACAAAGGAATCGAAGATGAACGGAACCCTCGATTCGAAATCGACTTACGACAGTTTGATCGGGGTGGATGCGGACTCCATTGAAGATGACTCGGACGGCCCTCCCAAGATGACCTTGCTGCGGAAGCTTTGTTTCCTCTTGTCTCTGAATGGAGGGGTCGTGTACGTGGCGGCACTGCTCTGGTGGATCCCTTGCCGACACCCTCTTTGCTTGTCCATGCAAAACTGGACAGTCAATGTCAGTGGTCGTAAGTACAATTTGTTTTTTACTTTCATACTTCGAAGTTGGCGCACAGAGTTTTGGTAAATCATCTTTCACAGACGAGTCGTGTATATATATATATATATATATATATATATATACTAGCAATACCCAAACGGCATTGCCCGTTGCATCCAAGACGAAAAATTAGCTTTAAACTTAAGTCTGGCCTCCACCCGATTTGACAGGGGCATGTTACGCAACATCCAATCACATAAAAATATATTAAATAACCAAAAATAGCCACAAATTTTTTTATAGCACACATTCAGAAATATTGAGACTATTTAAAAGGGGAAAAATATATGTCCATAGACAAAACGCAGGCGATCATTTCAAGGTTGAATTTCCTTTTTTCTGCATACTGAGATTTGAATCTCTGCTTAAAATCAGACGTCAACAACAAAAAAAGCATCGCATGTGCATACCATATCTCTTGCTATTTGCACATGCGCAGTTTCAGGTTTTTGCGCATGTGTGTGTAAATTAAAATCGCAATTATAAAACGCTATTTTTTTTACTTTGATTCAATTTTAATGTACTAAAACCTTCCCCAGTAAATGCTCTACAAAATGGCATGAGTATCTCCAATACCCGTTAACTATTTCTCGAGATTTTGTTGTTTCAACATGCAGACGCTCTCAGGAGACTTCATTTGATACCATCTATAGACTTTAAAGCAAATGAAAATAACAATTCAGTTTAGTCTCAATGGAAAAATGGCAGAACGGGTTTCACAGTAAACCTTTTCTTTCGATGTTTTTCCCTTCCCAGGCGCTATTCTAAATGTATGTTTTGCCTAAAATGCTTAGAAAATTACCAATAACTTATACATGGCCTTTCTCAATTTATGGAACCAACTTTCAACGTATGTAAAATGCATATAAAGCATTCTTTGCAACAATGTGATGCCGAAGAGAGAAAGTGTCGGTGGAAACAGTAAGTGCAGGCAAGGCAGAAAAAATTGGTGCCTACCAAACTTATACCAACTCTGACAAAAACTTCATTGCAAAACTTTCAGTCGTCACTGCAATTTTTGATGGAACGCCTGGCATCTTCGAAAGAGTACACGCTTGTTTTTGTTATTAATGGCACTTGCAATAGACAACCCCCCGCTGATACGATTAGCAGATTTTAAGCCTAAAATATGAGTTTCTTTGTTTTACAAGTAGCGCCATCTAGGGCCAAGAATACAATTTAGCTACACATACGTCACAACCCTTTTTAGGGGGCGAACTTTACATTCATGTAAATTCATTCATTCATCTCAGATTGTAATTTGGATGAGGAACAGAGAACGATCACCTCTGACCCAGTACCCCCAGTGGTATTACTCTCGACATGAAGGAATTTGCGACCATGATAGATTTAACGAGCGCCAGCTGCCACACACTCTGGGGATCTTTTGGCCGACGAGTTTCGAGCTCGCAACCTAAGGAATACGAGTCCAATGCTCTACCAATCAGGCTATCCCGGTCCTACACGGTAATTACTTGTTAAAATAGTAGATTACGTTGATAAATCATAGATTACATGATGTGTGTTATTTAGAATTTTCACCTTCATTACAAGGAGTCAGATATTTCGTTTTCTAGGAATGCCGAGTGTGCGCTACAAACCAGTACTGATATTTTAAGAGGTTTTCAGAATACACCCACTTTTACTTTCTCGTCTACGAAGTGTAAACAAAGTATTGAAATCATCCGATTCAAACTCAAGGTTTTTGAACTAGCTTTAGAACCCACCGTGTTGCGCGCATTTTTAGCATAATCTGGCTATCTGTGACAAAGCTAACTACTAAATGGTCTGATAGAGAAGGATGAAATTGAATATTCGATACTTACATACTTGAAGATTGATATCAAATTTTGAAAAAAATCATTTCAAAGAAAGTATCTAACTATTCAAATATAATTGGACACGATAACTAAAAAACAAATATTCAGATAAAATTAGATGCACAGATTTAGCATCGATACTGCGAAATATTAAACAAAGGGTTAACCCTTTATAGGTCTGTAATTTCAAAAATATGTAATTGTTTTACTGTATTTAAGTACAGTGTTACCCTTGTATTTAAGTACAGGGTGTCCATAACTAAACGACCCTACTTTAAAGTTGTCTACAGGCGAAATTATTGTTCAGAAAATTATGAAATTTAGTATGACATAATGAAGGGATGGGAATCTGTATCTGTATCGAGTTCTAAATGGAATGAATAGAAATTTGTATGGGGATATGTATCAAGCTATATAAAAAGTTTTTAGTAAAAACAAATAACAATAAAAATATCAAATGCGAATGAAAGAAGGGACTTTTGTTAGCTACAAAACTTGAATGTTACCGTAAGTTCCGAACAAAGACTTTACAAAGAACCAAGCAAATATTTATTCCGTAAGGGGAAAAAATTCCCATTTTTAGTTCCTTTCAGTAGAAAAAAACCCTTTATTCGTTCCGAGAAGTGGGAATGCGAGAAAGATGTTC
This sequence comes from Argiope argentata, assembly GCA_026289955.1. Classification (NCBI taxonomy): domain Eukaryota; kingdom Metazoa; phylum Arthropoda; class Arachnida; order Araneae; family Araneidae; genus Argiope; species Argiope argentata. Next base: position 1,462,356 of record JAOUZG010040450.1, on the reverse strand, counting down.
CGAATATAAAAGAAACTGTTTTAAGTCTCGAGTTTGAAATGCCCGTTCTTTCACATTCCGAGAAGGCTTTTTGCTCTGTAGCCTTCCGTGTTCATCCAAACAACAGCTCTCGTTCATAAAAGGGAGATGAACAGTTTCTAATGCTCTGTTTTTGCGATAGATAAGAAGTGAATGGTCCAGAATGCATCGACTAAGTATAAGCTTTTAAAAATTCCAGTGTATTCTTCTCTCACCGTCATCATGTTTGAATCCTTTTGAAATTAAAATTAAAAACTAAATTCACGATGAATTTGATAATTTTCTTGAATAATTCGTGAAATATTATATAATTCTTGAAAATTACTCTAGAGTACACGAAAGACTTAATTGCTGAATGACTCTGTTTTCAGTTCTCATATTTTTTGAAGTGCTTATTTTCAGCAAATTTTTTTTATACCACCGTTCGATATTTCCACTTAAAGTTGAAACTCTGCGGTTGAAATCTGATTGAAAATTAGAGATGGATATCACATTATGGCTTAAGACCTTTATAATAATATGAGTGGATTATATGACCAATTGAATTTGAAGACTTAAGATATTTAGAGGAGGAAGCTATTAAAAGAGAAATAGTATAAAGTAATATATTGAAATTTTTTAATGAGCATTAAGATTGACCAGCCAGCTGGTCACCAAAGGCGTTTAGTATTTAAGTAATGTAGAGTATTTTGTGTTTAGCATCTATGAAGAATAAATTTAAGACATTTTGAAATTTAAACTCTTTGTACCCGTTTTAATTTAGATCAACGGGATCTCGCTCCAAATTTCATGCATGTGGGTAGACAAAATTTTGGTTTAATATTATTCCTTTAGACATAAGTAGATAGATTAATTATGAATAATTTGATTTATGTGCGCCATTTGACATATTTGTTTCAGTGCGTTGGTGAAGTGCGAAATTTTGGAGAAAGGGCGCCAACTCGGGTATAAGCTTCGTCATCTGACCGTCGTTCAAAATGACGAGATCTGCCCCAAAACTAGCCCTAGCATTGCTTTAAAAAACGAAATTAATATGGCTAAATTGCTGTTTTAGTGATGAAACCGAGAGCGAAGGTTAATAGTTGACTCGCTGCGTTTTTCAGTTTTTATTCTTCTGTACCAGGGGGTGGAGGAAATCTCCCCCAAAATTCTCAACTATTCACTAAGAAAGTTGTTACCACAGAGAAATTGAAAGGCATTGGCGTATGATAATTTGGTGGGGAACTGAACTTTCAGTCAAAACCAATTTCCAAATTTTATGTATTTGTCACTACGCTTTTGAATTACAGCAATTTACATGCTTCTGAAAGTACCAAATGTCAAACAGTCAATCCCTTATTGCTCAAAATCTAATAGAGTTCTGCATTTTGGATGTAGAATCAATGTATTTGGCAATCAATGCATCAATGCATTTTCAATACATTTTGGATGTATCAAATGTTATCGCAAAGGTTTCCTTTTTGTATTTTTCTTGTCACTTGAATTAAAAAAAACCCGGACGGAATACTCTTGAATGGATGTTTAAAAAAATTTCGAGATTTTCAAATTTGATATAAAAATTATATACCAAATTTCAATAATCTAACTCGAAACGGTAGCAGACCATACTAAAAAACATGGTTTTAGGGTTCAAAGTCTGAAACTTGAAAATTCTTCAAAATCTTGAGTTCGAATTTCTTTAACGATTTCAGTACTTCCTCTATATTCGTTTGCGAGAAAACAAAAAGGGACATGTATACAAAGCTTGATTAGAGAAGCATTATTTTTTTTCAATTACTACTATTAGTTCACACTCTTCCTATATATATTTATATATATCTTGTTCAAATTTTGAATCGTTAATAAAATTTTTTTATTCCTCTACTCAAGTTCGAATGCATTTTTTTCAACTTGTAATGGATGTTACTCAGTATGAATAGGTTTTTTTTCCATATTAACTAATTCAATTTAATTCAATTAATTTTTAATACTTTAAATACAGTTTTTGCAATTCGTAATGAAAATTAAAACCCACAGGTAGCTCAGCCGATGAAAGGCGAGAATTATAGTGTTTTTTGCGTGAAGGTGAAGAATGCGAGTTCCATTCTTGCGAAAATCGTTTTTTAATAAATTATTGATATAAACTGTAATTATTTAATAAAAAGTAACTAAAAATCTTTCTTTGTTGACTTAAGTAGGAATTGACTTAATATTTTAATATTATTTGTTAATATTATGAATGCATAGTAAATTTTATCCATCTATCTTGTTTCTTTTCAAAGTTCCTATGCTCAGTTATATACAACATCCGTAGGTATGTAACTATATACCAATTTTTTTTTGAGGACAGATAGAATAAAAAATTCCTTAAACTCTTAAAATACTTAATTTTTTTTCTTTTTATGATACGTTCAATAGATTAATAACATAATCTTATTCATTTCTTAGCCTTCTGTAATAGATCAACTAACATTAAAACTTAAAAATTCGTAGGCAGCTCAAAGCTAATGATCATAAGATAATTAAATATTTTCTTTTGTTTTCCGTGTTAGTATTAATTATGCTTAAATCCATTACTTCCAAGCGTGTTCTTTTCTTTGCGGGAACTTGTAATCTTAGTCTCAAAGAAGCGAGCAAAAAAATTCCTCTAAGAAAATGTTACTTCCGACTCGAAAACTTGTAAAACAGCTGCTGCATTGACCCCACTGTGAGGAACAATTACCCTCAAATAAACATTAATTCTTGGAATTCTTTTCTTCACTAAAGCGCATTATCTCGCGTCGCTGGTTTTATTTCAGCGAATAATTAACATTGTTGCTTTTGGCTGCTCTTTTTCTACTCTTTTTATAGACTTTTTTTTCTTTTTCCTTTCCAGAACTGGCAACAAACATGGAAATAAAATCAACTCAGCTGTCGTCTTCATTGTTGTTCGGGATTTCGGACCAAAATGGCGGGAAACTCGCCTCGCTCGCCATGGCCAATGGAACGTTGGATTGGGAGAGAAGCACGGACATTATTTTGAAGAACGTATTCTGCAATTTGAATTATTTTAGTGATGAAAGTACGAATATTCCTGACTGTATTGGGACAGCCTATAATTATATTAGCGCCTTCAACTCTTCGAGTGGTAAGTAAATTTGAACTGTTACCCAATTTGAACAATATTTTTAGTTAAACTTTGTTGGTGACTTGCTGGTGAAACTCGACTTCATAACCGAAAGGTTTGTGTTTCGAGACCCGCTTCCAACTAAAATCCTTCTTGTAAATGGATTTGGTGTACGTTAATTCCCTCGGGGCTAAGGCTTCAACCGTCGATGCGGAGTGGAAGTAAGGAGAAGGGGGTGACAGTTTAGGTATCGTCCTCGTCATCTGACCGCGATTCAAAAGTACGAGGTCCGTCCTAAAATAGCATTGTTATTGCTTTAAAACGAAATGTTAGGGCTTCTATGTCTTGGTGGTAAGGTCGCGGCTTGTCAAGGCTACCGCGGCCTTAACATCTTGCGAGCCGTAGGGTTTCAAATTCTAGACCCGATTCTACTGAAAAGCCGTCGTGTCAGGGGATCTGTTGCGCGTTAAATCCATCAGGCCCGAACTTTCTTATGATGGTGTGAAGAGGGGTTCCAACCAAGGTGTCGTCCTCGTCATCTGGCCACGGTTCAAATTTAAGAGGTCCGACTCAAAATAGTCCTAGTGTAGCTTTATAACGGGACGTTAATAAAACTAAACTGAAACATGATGTAAATATAAATGAACTGAAACCTTTTATTAACACCACCGCTGCATCAAGAGTAATTAGGATCTGCAAAATACACGACGAAAAAATCCAGATACTGCAATTAATAATCGTAATAAAATAAACTAAATAATACTAAGTACATTAATACAATACATATTAAATAAGATCTGCATTACCTATGCAAATAAAATATCGATATTGATTCCAAAAACATTTACTCATACAATAAATCCATTTGAAATTCAGTTATGTTTTCATTTCAAATTCATGTACTAACAATAGGTCTCAACGTAATCAAATACATCAATATAAGCAGCAATTTAGTACAGTTATGTGCCCACTATAATTTTATTTGCTCAATAAACACCTGTTTAGTTAACTAAATAAAAGACAACAATAACACAAAATTTAGATTCTACTTACATCAGAATGATACTCGCCTCAAAGACATTAACCTTCTCGTGAACATTCCAACTGTTCATTAGCAATAATTGGTCCTTGACTAGCTATAATATCTCTAAATAGATTCATCAAACAAAAGGTTATGCAATTCGTCGTAAAGGTTTTAGTCCTTATATCAATGAGCATGTTACATCTGTAGATGTGTAGTACTATTATTAAGAAAAACTATTATTACCAGTGCACCAGTGTTGCTTTACAACGGAACATTAATACAACTAATTGGACTCTAGCATCTATAAAAGGAACCTTCAAATATGTTTTGAATTTCTCATTGAGATCCTTTTTTTTCTAGTATTGTATTTCTAGTTGTAGAAATACTATTATTAAGTTCCCAATAATTTTTTTTGAAAAAAAAAACACCTTTTTGATAAATATTAATAGCTTTCAAGATTAATGAGCAGTTAGTACAAATAAATATTTCCATAGTAGCTCGAAGTCCACTCTAGGTCTCAGTTTGATAATACATCTTGCTATTTTATGATTTCTCTGCCTTTTCTTAAGAGGTTCCTCAAGTCTAAACAGCCTGAATAAATCCAAGGCTTTGATATTCCAATATTAAAGCGTATTTCCCGTTTTACTCAAAAAATCAGCTTTTCCATTACCAACTATGTATTTACATGAGCTTTAATTTATTATTGCGAATTCAATTTTTAATTTCAAAAATAACTTCCACGTTATATCATGGTGATTCAAGCTTCTATAAGGGGGCCGCGCTAGCCTGGTGGTAAGGTCTTAACTCAGGGTTTCAGGTACCATCCTCGTCATTTGATCCTAGTATAAAATGAAGAGGTACGTCCGAAAATAGCACCAGTGTTGCTTTACAACGGAACATTAATACAACTAATTGGACTCTAGCATCTATAAAAGGAACCTTCAAATATGTTTTGAATTTCTCATTGAGATCTTTTTTTTCTAGTATTGTATTTCTAGTTGTTGGGATTCTTCAACAAAACCGAGACTTTATTGTTTGACCTTGAAGAAAACTTTCATTGGGTAGCTAATTCAAAATAAATTACATTAAATTCAACTCTATTGTCACAATTATGAACCATCAGTATATACGTTATAGCTTCAATACATATACAATCCTTAAAATTCCACTTAACTTTGTTATTTTTCCAAGGATGGACGGCAAGGATTGACATCTTATTTGCTCCAATTACACTCTATTAATTATTAAATTTTGTTGAAATTCTAATAAGTTTAAATGAAGTGTCTTTTATACGAAGTCGATTGGAAAAAATTCGGCTAAACCCTGCATAACAGCAGTAAATATAGCCCGATATCAATTATTGCAAATTAACGCTTGCATTTCTCACTGCACTAAATATTTTTTGTAAATATTGCAGCTTCAAACTAAATCGAAATACAAATGCTTGGGTATTACAACTCTTTTTTATTAAAGCTTGTGAATATCGATTCTATCTAGATATTTCTAGAAGATGATACTATTAGCTGTCGTAATCTTTTTGCGAGTTAGGCAGATGCTAAATAATAAAAGTTTCTAATTTTGAATATAATTTGTTATAATCACTCTGTCAGGAATTGGCAAGTATGACGTAAAAATTGCATGATATCAAACGAGTTTATTTTGACAAATTACGAAACAGGAGCAAATCAAAATTTACCATATTTGGTATCGTTTCGTTCCTTTATTAACGTACGATTCATGATATCTATAATAATAGTAATAAAGGAAGCACCGCTTTCAGCGCAAGGTATTTATTTCGACCTTTATAGTTTCTCCTCAAGTTTTCTCTCCCGTGAAATTCAGTTTCTATCGGCGGTAATAGATCGGTCGCCAGTTAAATTATTTATCTGTATACAAGCTGCATTACTGAACAGGTTTCTTCGCTCCTTCTTCCCAATGCATTAATCTGCTGTCTTCATAGATTTGCCCTTGTCTTCTGAATCTTGCTAAGATTTATGAGTAGATCCATTATTAATACGAGAAGACATGTGGAGGCGGTATTATCAGGAGGGAGAAAGAGGGGAATTTGGCTCAATATCTTCCACCACTTCTCCTCCATCCCCGTCAGCGAGAGATTGTGAGTTCCATCGTCAAAAATCTTCACCATTACAGGATGCATTTGAATTGCTTCACCATTTCAGGATGGTTGATGCTGTGCATTAACCAAAAGGATAATTTAAGTCACCTTAAAATTATCTTGTCAACTGTCGAAATGTCTAAATAACTGTTAAAAGTATTTTAACTGTATTTGGCAAACTAATCGGCACATAAAATCGGCAAAGTAAAACTAGACTTGGCAGGTCAATAAGGTATGCATTTTGTGGTTAATTTTTGTTCGACCATGTAAGAACTAAATGAAACTGTCGAAGACGTTAAGTTCACAGATTTCTGGACATTTTATTGAAAAGTCCCTCATCAAACTTATAATTTGCACTAATTTTGGAAATATATTTAAGGTGATATATTGATGAGATGTGAATACATAAATAAATAAACTGGATTATGGCCTTCTGATGACAAATTTTACATTGTCGTCTATTGACTCAATGGGTTGGATGTCACGACGGTAAGGTAACAGAAAATGTTTGGAGCCATGTTTTGGGGTTTTAGACTACTCAAAATTAGGAATAGGATGCAAGTATTTGAAATAAATATCAATACTTTTTGAAAAGTGATATTTAATAGTATAAATTTAAACAAATTCTTTAAAAACTTCAAATTGGCTTTACCAAAAACTATCCTTCTTTTCCAAACAAAACTTTTACTAAATAAAATACGTGTTTTCTCTAAAGAATGAACTTCAATTGCATGGTTTTAATAATAAAAATTTTAGAACTAGTCAAAGATTTACTATGAAATTTTTAGTAAATATATGAAGGCGTTATTCCAACAATAGGCTGTAAATTAAAAAAAATATTCACTCAATCTAAATTCTTGTTGTTCATCCTCTAGAAAATAACATAAGAACAAAGCCAAACCCACTAAATTTCACAGTAATGCTATATTTTTAATTATTTCATTCGAAGAGAGCAAAAAAATAAATAAAAATCAATTTTAAGAAAAATACATTTAGATCATACTGTAATGTGTTTTAATAATCAATTATACGTGTACGTACTTAAAATTCATCACATTTATAGATTATACATTCGTGCTCCTCAGCTTTTAATAATTTTCTTTTTCCAATCATTTTATTTTTTTCTGACATTTTTTGCGTTTGGAGGTGAATGCTACATAGATTAATTTATTCTGTCATTGTAGAGTTTAGCAAATACTCTAATTGCATTTGAACTAGAATGCACTCCAATAACCTTATGGGCATTCAGTAATCCTTTAAAACCTTCGTTAAAAGGTATTACAGACAACGTCCCTAATCTGAGGATTCGGAGCCCAACAAAGACATCTTTGGGTATAAAATTCAACAAAACACCGTGGAAAGTCCCAGTGGCATTTTGCAGTGCAAAAAATGTTCCATATTAAAAGTAAATTTATGTTTATACAAATTGAAAACATATTTTTGGCCCTTTAAATATATACTTCCGGTTATAAATGCTCACTTCCAGTTTACCGATCATTACAAAGATATTAATATCATGACTTCTAATAAACGTAGAGATAAAAGTAAACCTGCTTTGGATAACTTAAAGACTGGTCTACACAATAAAAGATTTTTTCTAAAATGTCATTGTTGGCGAAAATCGAGGCTTTTAATGTGATATGATACCTTAAGTCCGCAGAGTTTCAGACATTTGACTTAAATGTTGTTTATTCTGATTCTATTTTGCGCTATATTTAGCTGAATAATCAATAAGATGGCAAGGGATTAAGGCATCGCATTTTTGTTGATTTTGTCCTTAGGCTACGATGTTATTATTGGTTCTGAAAAAATAAATTGCTTTCATCAAATCTTTAATTACCTACAAATGGGATTGTAAGGGAGATATTCTTTTATATTATACATTGAGGCTGATGGAGATGTTTCCCCAATCCAATGAATAACAGTTATAAAAAAATCTTTTTATTCATTCTTTTATTTCCTAAGCAACGAATATGCAAATTTACTTAGTTTCATTATGAGATTTCTGGATAAAATCTAGTTAATGGTTAAACTAAATTTAATAAAACTTCTCATGACTCTTACGTAATGAGTTACTTTGCTGTAACCAAATTATGTGAATTCGTTATAAATCACTTTAGTAAGTAAATCTTATAATTAAAGATTTATTTAATAGTAAATTGTTGCTTTTTGCAATCTAATTTATCAGGCTGCAATTATTTACGCTAAAGAAATAACACCAACGGCAAATGATGACAAAGTAAATGTGGTTCGCTCTAAATTTTTAAATTAATTTCTATTCAAATTTGTGCGATTCTACATTCATTATTATAGCTGTGTTATCGAGAAAAAATATTTTTTTAAATTTTATTTCCTTTTTCTCTTCTAAACTGAACTAAAGAAACCAAGAACCAAAGAAGCGGCAAGATGATTAAAAGAATTATAGATTTTTGAATGTTCATATATATATATATATATATATATTAATCGCCTGAAATACGAATTTAACTTCCTAATTAAATAGCACGTTTGTGAGAAGTGCTATTATTCTAATCTCCTGGTGCAAATATAAAGATATTTTATGTAATGATGCGTTTTAAAAAGATTTTTGATTTGTTTTATGCTATCACTTAAATGCAGATATAAAATTAATAAATTAGTAATTCAAAGCTTGAACCAGACTCATCATGGTATACGAAGGGGTTGAAAAAAACTCTTTTACAGTATCTATATAATTAATTCAATTAACCAGCTTTATTGCTCTAATAAATTACAAATATTTCTTTTATCTAGATTCTCTGTTCTGCGAATCCTGTCCTTGTGACACTAATATTTTAATAGCTGTACACCAATAAATGAAATCAATCACTGAAATTGACTATTGAAAATTTAAATAACAATATTCAATAAAAATGAGCAATTTTTAACCACTTCATCGACCATTTCAAAGGACATATGATAATAGTCTCCCAGGTTTTTTTTTAAGATTATGAAAAGGCTTCTTCTGAAGCTGTAATATTTCCAACTTCGTAATTCGGTCAGATTTGATCACAGAAAATATAAACTTTTTTTTTTAATTTTAAAGTCATTTGAAATGCCAAAAATATTTCGTCCAAAGGCCTACCTAAAATTTAAGCTTCATAATTTTTAAATCATATTTATATACCGGAAAAATATATTATTAGTGACCTCATTTAAATTCTTTTGAAAGTTAAAAAAAATCGAACTTTTTGATGAATCAATTTTTTTATTGAATAATTCATCTAAATTCTCCGTAAATGAAGTTATTCTGTGATACGCAAAAGATTTCATTGCCGAAGGACTCTGGTTTCAGTTCAATATTTTATTAAAAAGACATTCTTAGTTTCAGAAAAATGATTGCATATTAACTGCAATTTAAACATTTTCAATTTAATTTAAAGTGGAAATTTTACTGGCGCTGACAGAAAATTAAAGAAATATGTAAAACATCTTAAATTCAATAGTATGTGTGAATTATATAATTGTTAGAATTTTAGGCTTAAAATATTTTTTCGAATCTGTTATGAAATCAAGTTAGCTAAAATTTTCGATCAAATATTTTATGTATCATTTATACTGTGAACCGGTTAGTCGTCAAAGGGGGCTAGTAATAAATGAAAAAAAAATATTTACGGCCTAAAATTTATCAAATTTATCAAAGTTGAATTAATCGGATAAATCATTCACATTTTTATTAACTAACATTTTGTTGAAAAAATTAATATTGAGTCATTTTATTACAAAGAAGGTCTCCTGATGTGTACTGGCAAATCCTCAAAATGTCTAAATTCGCTATTGGCCTGCAGACTTATCGATTACATAATTTTATTCTAGCAATTTTCTCTTATCAAAATTTCAAAACTTTTTAAAAGATTAGTGGCTCTAATGAATCTGTCTGGCATATACGCCATTATGTGGCTGCCATTTCGATTAGGAGGACTTCTTGAAATCTTAATATCTGCATTAGCACATTCCGAAAGTATGTGTTAGAAAAGTCTGGTTCGGCAAGTAATTTGTAAATTCGTAATTACTTGGAGTTCGGAACGACAGTGCGCTTTTATTACTTTGTTACGTTCTGTTCGTTAATTAATTAGTTAATATATTTTAATTAAATGTGCAGTTTTTAAATAAGTTACTTCTGATAGCCTGAGGTAAACTGACGTTACACATTAAGTCTGAGAATAGTTTTTTTAATGATTACATAGATGAACACTGTTTTTTTATAGTTTACTTTTATATCAAAAAAAATCTTGAAATTCTGTAACACTGATTTTTTGTTACAAAATTTACATCAAAATGAAATAGAATATTTTTTTGACGAAGACTATGGAACAATAAAAAGTAATAAAATTTTGAGATATTGTATTTATTCAATTGAGCTTTAATTCCAGTAGGTGATTTTTAAGTTTTAGTTCAACTTGCTAAAAATGGCAAAATACAGTTTTGATAAATTCCATCAAAAAATAAAACATCCATTCTCGGATTTCCAAATTTATAATAATAAAACAGAAAAATAGTTTGCAAAACAAAATTTGTCACTTGACTAAATTTCGCTTTGATTATTCGTTCTATAAGTCTCTGGAATGGCAACGAAGTAGAAAATATATCGAGGCGGCAGTTTTGTTTATTGTAACATCACAGGAAAGGAGAACAAAGAAACATTATTTACGTTTTTCGTGAGCATGTCTGGCGAGTGCAAATAAATCCATTTATTGGCCTCCTTTGAGAGATTTTTGGCAGTTGTAGAATTCTCCGAAAATGCATAGAATAACGGACATTGATTTCAAATGGACTAAGGGGCTTGTTTTGGATTTCATGAATGCCTTGACGATTTATAAAAAAATCACTTTATGCAGTCAGGGATTTGTGACATCAAATGAAGTTGAAGGAACATGAAAAATCCTCATCCTCCATTTGAGTAATAGAAGATAGCTAATTTGAGATCCAATTTCATTCCAGTTTTGGGGGTGATCAAGGCGACCTGAAATTGCTATGACATGGAATTCGGCGAAATAAGTTGCCGGTGACCCATCTACTCACAGATCATAATCATTAATTCCATTAAAGAATATATTTTCGTACTTGCAGAACGAGTTTTAATCAAATAACATGGTTAACTGCTCAATATTTTTACTGTACGGAGTGTTATAAAACTTCTGCCGTGATTGTAAAAGCTGATATTCACGAGACCAATTTTTTGACTTTTAAGATTTTGTGATACGAGGGCAAATCAAAAAGTCATTGCGCATATTTTTTAAAAGTCAAAATATGGTTGGGAATACAAAGTGAACATATGCATTCCCAGCAGTGAGCGTTCCTTGAACCGTACCAGCCATATCTGCCATTTGCCCCGATGAGTGGCGCTTCTATCACTCATTTAAGATGGCGGTTGTTCTTCAGACGTCAACAGCTTATGAGCAGCGAAGTGTTTTTCTTTTTCTATGGAGGAAGGGAGAAACGTCCATAGAAATTCCCAGGGAAAAATGCAACCCACGTACTGTGAAAAGTGTCTCTTTGAGAAATGTTCAACGGTGGTGTCGTGAGTTTCAAAAAGTATATATGTGTGTACCTGTTTTGGCGAATAAAAAATAGGCGCAAAGGCTTTTTGATTTGCCCTCGTATAATAGAATGTGATTAGGAAATAATGCTTTGTGGTTTCGATGGGTGGAAAGGAATAGTTATGAATGAAGGCGTTTTACACATCGAGTATATTTAATTCTGTCGTCTTTTGATATACATCCAAGTAATACGATAAGTGTTTGTGGTTAAGTGGCAAGATCTCGGCTTTTTGTACGGAAAATACTCGATTCGAAATCCAGTTTCAACTAAGAATAGTCATTTAAGCTAATCTAGTGCACATTAAATCTGGCAGCGCCAAATGTCTTCTCGTTGATGGAATGCTGAATTTGGAAAGGAGATGCCGGCTCAGGTGTCGTTCCTTTCATCTGAGAGATAAGTTCACATTGGAGCTCACCCCCCCCCCCAAAAAAAAATGCACTAGTGAGTTTGTTTTAACCGTAGCAAACAGGTTTTGCATAACTGAGCATACTTGACATGTTTTTTCACAGATTATCAATAAATACTTATACTATCGTGGAGAGACATGTCTTTTAATCATTCACTCTACATAGGTCGCTATATATCTACACGTTTAAATAATTCTTACGATATCTTCCTTGATTTGAAATTACATTGCATCTGGTTTTCTCCTTGCTCGTGCAACGACATATGGAAACCGATGTCAGCGACAGAGATTATAATTTCCTGCACTGCCATAACGCGCCATTTCCGTATACTTCGCTCTTTAAGTTTTGATACCTTAGGTTAACCCTTTGCTTACTGAACTTTTAAAATCGGTAATTAAATCCAACGTAAACAAATAATTAAATTTTTTTAAATAAAGCAAAATTACTTCAAATGTGGAACGGCAATAATATGATGTAATAAAAATATTTAATCGTAAAAATAAGCACTCAACTTCGGGAAACGTGGGATGGACAGATTGCCAACTCTTGGAAATTGCAGCAGCGATCAAATAAGCAGCTGGAGAGTCATTATTAGCCATTGAATAATCATGAATTTGTACAAGGGGCATTCAAAAGAAAAGACACTGTATGTATAAATGGAGATTGTATTCAATGTACTCATCATAGGTCTGAAAACAACGATCCCATTGATTAAAAAAACAAAAGGATTCCTTGTTTTCAAAATTCTTGCGGCCATGACGAGACACACTCCATCATATCATCCTTTACTTCTCCTTCAGAGTTGAAACGCTCCCATTTCAGTTGTTCTTTCAGGGGACCAAACAATGAAAATCGTAGGGAGACACGCCCGGGCTGTAGGGTGAATGGTCGAACTGCGCCAACTTCAACTTGGTCACTTCCGCATGCGGGACTCTTGAAACATGTAAACGCGTGTTATCATGGAGAAGAGCCACACCCTCCCTGAGTAGTCGTCTTTTGTTTTTGATGGACCTGCATAATCGTCGGTGTTTCTCATCTTACACATCGGAGTTAAGGGTTCTTCTGTGTCTGAGGAATTAAACTAGCGGACTTTGGAAGACGAACTCAAAGACGTTGTGAAGGATTGGGTATTATTATGACTGCAGGAATTTTGGAAACAATGAATCCTTTGGCTCGTTCATCAATGAGGTAGTTGTGCTCAGGCCTATGATCTATGCTTTGAATAAAGTCTTCATTTATACCCATAAATCATTTCGTATCTTTTCATTTGAACACCTCTCGTAAGAATTATTTTTTTTATTTAAAAAATAGTCATTTACTCCAATAACTTTTTCGGAAACTTGTTGCCATGGGAAGAGAATAAATTCGATTCCAAAAGGTAGCCCTAAATTTGGGAGCGATAATAACATTCTACTTGTTATCTATCCCACGCGATCCATTTTTATATAAATCTTCACTTAATGATGTTACCGATATTTCTTTCCCTCTTTAGTCTCTAAGAAAGAGCATTATCTTTTATTTATGTCCCGGGAATATGATTTAATAGTCTAGCAGCTCAGAAAATGATTAAGCCGATGTTGCTTTGGGATCTCTCTCACTCAACAAAATTCTCAATATAAAGAGGAAAAAAAGCATCATATTCTGCATTTATCCACCATTAAAAATTCAACTCCCCTGAAATATTTTTCTTCGTGTTTAAGAATTCATATCCCTTTCTTTCCAAACTTGCTTCCATTTATTTTCAGTCTTCGTTTTTGCATAATGCATACCGCCTAGCATAGCAGTTTGAAGAACCATTCACCGGCAGTTTTGAGTCTTGTTTATGATCAGCATGCCATGCCCGTAGAAGTCGTTGAAGTGTGCCATAAAGGAATTTATGCTTATGCTTCGAAGACATTATGCCTATTTGCAGCTTTTTAGTTTCTCGTATGCGAAGCATAAAATGTTGTAATCTGCAAAAACTTCGAATTTGAGAATTTGACAAATCTCCACGTTTTCTAAAACTTTTGAGCTCTCTCTGTCTGATATATATCTTTATATATATACTTTTTCTGCGCGTGTGTATGTGACTGAACTCCTCCTAAATGGCTAGACAGAGCTGAATGAAATTTTTTGGGAATCAAGTGGATTCGAGAATGATTTAGATTCACCAAATTTTGAATTAGAATTTTATTTAATTAAAAATTAAGTGAAATTTAGACTTTTTAAGATATTTTCCGAAAATATAATCACACAAAAATGATTTTTATATTAAAGGCTAAAAATTATATTTTTAATGGTATCAATCTACTGTGCATATTTCAATATATCTTGTCGGAACATAAATTCTTGAACGGTCAAGCACCATCTGCTCGAGAAAGTTAAATTATATTTTTATTCATTTTAGTTATTTGATTGTATACAAGTCCTTTTAGTATTTCAAAGGATACAAAAAACTTTGTTTCGTATTTATTGTTAAAAAAGAATATCACATTTCCTATTTATTTCATTTCATCACGAACTGAAAATGACATTTTTATAGGTTTTATTTACTGCAGTCATTAACTTATTTTTTTAAGTCAGAGATTTTGTAAATGCAATGGAAACACGCTATTAAAAACTGATTTTTTGAGATACTCATGCAAATAATAAAATTTTTACTTTTTGCCTACGGAGTTTTGTTGGCGCCATAAGTCTCATTCCCAAAGCATGTTCTGACATGATAAAAAAAATAAAACCTACAATCGCAAATTTCGAATTATGTGAGAACATTATTACTTTTAAATCTTATTTAAGTCATTAACCAATTTAAGCAGGTTCGAAACAATATCTCTCTCTGTTTGTGTGTGTGTGTCTGTCTCTCTGTCTGTCTCTCTCTCTCTCTGTCTGTCTCTTCATATATAAAATTTTCCTATGCGTGTGTATGTGAGTGAACTCCTTCTAGACGGCTGGACCGATTTTGATGAAATTATATGCGTGTATTTTAGTGAATTCGAAAACAGGTTCAGATTCTCAATTTTTAATAAGAATTTTAATTAATCAAAAATTAAGCCAAATTTATTAGTTTTTTGTGTTAACTTCCGAAAATATTATCACCCAAAAAGGATTGTCATATCATAATTCAAAAACCTATCTTTTTAATGATATAAATTTTTTTGACCTACAAATTAAATTTTATTTATAAGGAATTTTTAAATAAATATCTGAACCATATCTTTCAAAAATTTATTTCCCTCAAAATAACAATTTTAATCCGCACGAGCATAGAAAAACATTACATTTTATCAGCGTGTTGCCATCATGTTGACAAAATAATAAGCTAAAAAATAAGCTGATTGTTAAGATCATCTTAAAGCCTACTTAATAAATAGGATGAGTAAATTATATAACTATCACAATTTGAAAATATTTTGCTGAAAAATCTGTTATGAGAAAAGTTACATAAAATATTATTCGAATGTTTTAGCGAGCATTAATACTGGCGAACCAGCTGGTCGCCAAAAGAGGCCTATATATATATATATATATATATATATATATATATATATATATATA
>JAOUZG010040450.1:1428941-1446513 GCA_026289955.1 Argiope argentata | reverse complement strand
TCTGCTCATGACAAACATGCTTGAAACGGATGAAATTTGGTATATGTTTTTAAAATCAAGTTTAAAGACTTCTGGTCACAGTTTGAGCAGAATTATTTAGAAGATGTTTGCCCAGCTGTTCGAATATAATTTAATGCAATAATTACAGAACAAAAAGAAAATGCATTGAAATTTGGTACACAGATTTAACATGTGCATTGTAGGTATCTATTAAATTTGAGTTAAACCCAAAGAGTCGTTTCAACAGTTTTGTTTTGCATATATCAATATCTTTACAATTTTTTAAATTTATATTTTCAGAGAAAGTAATTAAGTAATTAATGCGAAAATTGGTAAGGTAATTGAATATGATATAATGCTTTGGAAATCTGTTGAATATTTTTAAATCGAATATATCCCAATTCCTTCAAATTTCTAACATAAATATAACATTTACAAATTTACGTGGTTGATTTGAAATATAAATTACATATTATAATTCTTATATTTTTTAACTTACTGAATAAGTTCGTATGCTTTGTCTTCAGAAATTAAATAAATAATTTTTGACATCAGTTGCGAGATAATATATTTGAAACCAAAACTTTATTATTTACTCGAGAACTTTTTGATTTGAATTAAATAAATTACTATGTTTTT
Source organism: Argiope argentata (assembly GCA_026289955.1). Taxonomy (NCBI): domain Eukaryota; kingdom Metazoa; phylum Arthropoda; class Arachnida; order Araneae; family Araneidae; genus Argiope; species Argiope argentata. Next base: position 1,445,874 of record JAOUZG010040450.1, on the reverse strand, counting down.
ATTTTTAAATAAAATTTTGGTTATGCTAAATAAAAAATTAATGACTTACAAAATATGTGCCAAAACATAATTAAAGCTTTATTTCAAAGTCTTATTTTTTTTAGTTTGTCCTAATTTTTAATGTAACAAACGTAAACAGACTTCGGCAATCAAATGTCCTTGTTCGAATTTGCTTGTGTGCTGACAAACAGTCCCTTTTCCCGCTTCGACAGGGGCTGCGATGGCCGGTAATATCCCGGCTCGTGAACCGTTGGGTTTCAAGTTCGAGATCCGGATCCACCAAAGAACCGTCGTGTAAGGGGGTCAGTCTCGTCTGTCAGTCTGGCATCTGTCATGGCCAAACGTGAGGTGAGGAAAGGGGATGGCAACTCAGGTGCCACTCTCGCCATCTGAGTACGGTTCAAAATGACGAGGTCCATCCGAAAATAGCTCTTGTGTTGCTTTACAATGGGACGTTAATATTACTAAGCTGAACTTCTCTGCTTCGACTCTTACGGTGTTTACTAATTTTAGTTCTCAATTGAAATGTTTATTTTGAAGTTTCACTGGGTGAATTGTTACATGCCAACAAAATATTTATTACATTACTTGATTTTGAAATTAGTTGAAACAGTTAAATTACATAAGAATTTAAAAAAAACCTCCGCAATTAGCTTATTACCAAGTAAGAACATGTTTTCGTTGAGGGGTTTCAAATAATTGAAGCTCAATCTTGTAGGCAGTGAAAAAGCCTAAAGGATATTCATCAACATCTTTTAATCCCACATATTTCTTTACATGTTTTAATCAGTGTAGCATTATTATTATGTATGCTTCTTTGAAAGCAAAGGCGTTTTTAAAACCTTGATTTGCTTTTACGAATATTGTTTTTCAAACCGGTTTAAACCGGTTAAGAAGTTAAATAAAGACAAATAACTAAGAAATAACGTTCTTCCATGGTATCTTCAAATTTTATTTCGCTTTTTTTTAAATTTAATTTGCTTTCTATTAATTAAATATGCATTAATTAAATTCTCGATTTCCTTTCCAGTTATAAACTATCGTTTTACTCTAAAAATTTATAATCTCTTTATGAAATCAAATTATTTCAATTACACCATCATTTTCTTGAAATTAACAATTTTCATTCAATAAGTGAATGAACATTAGGCAAGGACTTACGTCATTACCTGATGTATGTAGATGAAGTTAGTAAATACCTATAAATATAATCTTTGTAAAGAATTACATTTTTATATAAATGAGCTATCACAATTTCTATAAAAGGATTCTTTTTAGTATTTTTTTAGTTTTAAAATATCGTACTTCTATCAAAAACACGAATTGTGAAATTTAATGTAAAACGATTTCCACTTATTTTAAAGCTAGCCGCCTTTGGCTACCAACCGGTTTGCCAGTATAAATGCTCACTAAAATTTGCATTTAAGTAATTCGTGTAATTTCGTTTCTTAATATTCTTTTAAGGCAAAATATTTTTAATGTTCAAAGTTGGATAGTCATATTTTACTCATATTGCTATATATATATCTTCAGCCTTTCTGTGTTCATTGTACTATGTACCTCTCTAATTTGCTGTAAGCTCCATGTGAAATTTTAATTTTAAATTAATATGAAAACCCTTTTTTTTATCGAAACCAAATGTCTTTTTCTATTCATTATACCACACATTTCTCTAATTTTCTGTCAGCTGCCGTAAAATTTTAACTTTAAAGTGGAAATAATAAATCGGCAATTAATATGAAAACCTTTTTATATTGAAACCAAGCATGAGTTTTTAAAAAAATGAGAACTAAAATAGTTCTTCATAATTGAAGTCTACCGTACAGTAGAGAATTGTTTTCATAATTTGTGTCGTATTTAATATAAATTTTCAGCAAAATATTCATTTGTTTCATCATAAAACTCTGTAGTTTTATTTCAAAAGAATTTAAAAGACGCCGATAATACTTTATATTGATACGGTCTATAAATATTCTTAAAAAAATAATGGTTTAGATTTTGTAGCCTTTTTGTTTTAAAGAATCATATTCTACGAAATATTCTTAGCAGTCTAATTTTTTTAATAAATGTAAAGTTCCTGTTTTCATCGACCAGATCAGATCTGACCGTTTTATGAAGTTTAATATTACAATTTTAGAATAATTGACATTTTTATAATTTTAAATTAATCCAGTCTTTTAGAAGCCCCGAATGATGGTTTGCATATCTTCTTTGAGACATTTTATGAAGTACACTAAAACAGTTTTTATGGAATATATTAAAATGTTCATTAATCAGTAAATTTTAGAGCTTATTTTAGATGAAAAGAGTGTGATTCTTTATTTTTAAATATTTGTCTCAAGAATAATTAGATTCATCAGGCAGAGGAGTAATGTGAACATTTAAAATTCATAACTCACCAGAGAATTTTTTGACTCAACTAGTATAAAAAAATATTTGTTTCATTTAGACAATTTTATTAAAATAAGCTTATCCATTGCTGCCAGTTTAAAAATCAGATATTGGGCATCTTTTCAAAAGTATTTTATATATGCATTAAAACATGTTTGCCATAAATAAAACTGATTTGTTGAATGAACCACTTAACAGTTTTATTTTCTTTACTATCTAATAAGACGACGCTTCCTATTTTGGGAATATTTTCTTAATTTGATTCAAATAGAAATCCATCGAATACTTGATTTATCTACGTATTCGAAGTCATTTTAGTACTGATTTACAATTATACTAATGGCTTATATTTTGCTTAAAACTATCGAAATTCGATAAATCGATGCACGTATAACATACGGGTGAAACAGTTAAATGGTTAATAATGTAGATATTGTAAGAGGTCATAGAAAGCTATGTAATGCATTTATTTTTAGAAAATAAATCTTATTTCTTTCATTTCATACAGAATTATGCTAAAAATCAATTTTAAATATTAGTTTTTAGCAATGAAATTTTTCTATTTGTTAATATGAGCTTATGTGAATGTAATGGCAACATGATAAGATAAATTTTTTTCCCTTGAGGCATATCGTGGTCGTGCAGGTTAAATTTTATTATTTTCAAAAAGTGTCATTTTTTTAAATTTTTAAATTTTGATTAAAATTTCAAAATGTGCGCATTTTTGACCTCAAAGGTCCTGTGGTATAGCCCCCCCCGCACACGCACGCACGTGCACACGCAGTTTTATTATAAGTAAATCTAGATAAAAGGTATCATACAAAGAGTTGAGTAAAAGTTGTTCCAAATACGATTCTTTCTGTCATTTTTATGGAAAATAGTATCAAATTTTGAAAAGAATGCTGTTATATTTAAGAAACTGACTGAAAATCGGACTTCCTTTTATCATACATCTGTTTTTTTCAACATTTATAAGTAACTAAATTTCAGAGCAGTCTTTTTCGAACGCGCCTCTTGAGCCAAATCTTTCAAATTTCGACCGAAAATAAAAGGTGTTCTGAAGCAGAAGAAACCAATTTTCTTTCTATTCCGAAGATTACCTTTTCACTTCGCGAACTCAACAAATAGTTGACATTGAGTCCACATTCACCATGTTTTCATATTTACCAAGCACTTCTATTCCATTGCGTGACATTCAGAACTAACATATTTTTTCCTCAAATTTTTATAAAATTTTTATATTTTGGTCGCGATTGCTCTTCAGTTACTCGCTTCGTTTTTCTTCTTGAATGCTTTCTTCAAATCTACATTCTTGTTTCTTCGACAGTTTCTCTGTCTTTAATCTGCATTCTTTTTCGGCATCTCCCGATTCCTTCTATTGTGTGAAAACATGATGTTTTGGTTAGAAGGTTTTGATGTCTGAAATTTACGGGCAAATTTTTTACCTGTTTTTACCAGTATTGCTTTACTATTATCTATGCTTCTTTGACAGCAAAGGTATTTTTAAAAGTCTGCGAAGAATTATAATATCATATCTGTTATTTCATCTCAAAATCGGCTGAGCTCCAAAACTTTGTTTGTCAGCAAGAAAAATTGAAAATGAAAGTTTAAAAAAATTATATATATATATACTAGCAGTGTCACCACTACATTGCCCGTGGCGTACCATCCAAGAAGAAAAATTAGCTAACCTTCACCCGATGTTATGCAATATCAAAAAAAAAAAAAAAAAAGACATGTTAAGAAATTATTATTAATAGCTACTAAACAATTTTTAAAGCACACATTCAGAAATATGTAGACTGTTACAAAGGAAAAAAATATGATGTCAATAGACAATCGAGGTTGGATTTCCTTCCAACCTCGATTGTCACCATTTCGAGGTTGGATTTCCTTCTTTTCGGTATAATGAAATTTGAATCGCTGTTTGAAATCAGACGTAAATAAAGAAATGTGTCGCATATTCATACCACATCTTGCTGTTTGCACATGCGCAGTTTTCGGATTAATTAAACTCGCAATTACAAAACTGTCTTTTTAATTTTGATACGATTTTAAGGTACTAAAACCTTCCCCGATAAATGTTCTGAAAAATGGTATAAACATCTCCATTATTAGTTAATTATTTCTCGAAAGTTTCAACATAGAGATGTTTTCAGGAGGCTATATATATGAGAGAGGGAAGGGTCTCTTGATTGTTTTAAATTGGTTAATGACTTAAATGAACTAAGACAAATAGTGACTTAAAAATGTTTTCACATAACTTGTAATTTAAGACCGAAGATTTCATTTTAACTTGTATTTTCTTTCTAAAAACGTAAAATAAAAATATTTATAAGAACGTCTCATTCACTAAAGGTTTCACGATATTTTCCCCAGTTTTTTTTACTCCTTTTTTTCTGAATTCGGTAGAAAGTATTTTAAATGCTGCGTGATGTCCTCATACAACAACAGAAGTGAAGTGAGAGAAAAAGTTTTAAATTTATCAATCATATATTTAGTATTTGTGTATTTTTAGTATTGTCTATTATGTTTTGTTCTATATTTTTACAATTCTGAAGATTTTTCCGAACAGCAATTTTCTTTGACATCAAGGCTCAAATATCATTATTTCTTTACATGTGGACGCACAAAAAGAAACAGGAGTTCTTAACACAAATAGCAGTAATTTATTTTATTCGATTTAAAAAGTAAATTTAAAAATCTTTTAAAGAACAGAATATTCTACAAAATATTCACTGCAAACTAAAATGCAAAATGACAAAAAAGAAATATAGAAATTAAAATTCGGAAACATAATATATTATCTTGCGTGATTCCACGCTGCCTGATATGGGCGATAAAAGAGAATAAAATCTCTCAAATGCATCATCGCAATATATTAACTATTTCATATATTATGTAAGAAATAAATTTAGAATAAGTGGCAAAATGTGTGAATTCAAAATCGTCGTGTGAAATTCTACTGTCCACACTTGCTGTCATCAAACTGATACTGACGTTCTGGAAGATGAAAAAAGGGGAAAAGAAAGGCGGAAAAATAGAAATCGGAAAATTTGTGTAAGAAGGGGATTAGAGAGGAAAAGAATTCTTGGACTTTGAAATGATATAAAAATTAATTCCATAATGAGAATGCATTTGAAAATTTTACAAAAAGCACGCAAAATTCTTCCGAACTCACCACTTAACAATTTATAAATCAATCCTAATTTAAAAACTTTATGGTGCTAATCCATTATTAACCCATTTTTGGATTTGCTATTTCACTACTTTGGGAAATATGTCCCCGTGATGTTGACTATTTGGAGGGGGAAGACATAAGCAGGAAAATTTGAGCACGCACATACAAATCATATATAATACTTACAAAGGTAGATAAAATAAAATCTAAAATTACAAGATAATAATTAAATTTTCAATATAAATTGGAAATTTAATTATATTAATGAGGCATTTTATTTTTAATGAAGTGTCATGTATTTTCTTTCTTAAAATATCTTCAGAAGATATTTTTATTTTCGTGCCGTTTTCCACATCTCTTTTGCTCCATCATTTGGACTGATATTTTTAATGAAGATGGTTATTTACTTTCTGAACAACAATTAAAATATCTTTTCTAAAAGCATACTTCTCATTGTTTCTTATTTTTTTAGTGTTTAGTTTGTGCAAATTTTTTTATTAAAACATTTATGGAGTGTTGAGAAAAATATTATATTCAAATTGTTTAACGGTGATATGATTCGAAAAGAATTGGATATTAACTCTTCTTTGAGTGATTTTAAAACGGTTTAAAAAAAGTATGATGGAAATATCCAACATGCAAATTTACAAGTTACACTCAGTACAAAATCTCCAATGTCCCTCTCCTTCAAATTTTTCCACTCCTTAGTGCTTTTATTAACAAAAAGTCCCTAGATTAATTACATAAAAAACATTCAAGGAATCGTAAATTTCTTCCCACAGAAAACAGCGGAATGATACGTTTAAACTCGCTATGATAATTGTGGCACTTGATTATTTTTTTAACAGTTACTGTTACTATGACGCAATAGCCATAAAAATATTATAAATAACAGCATAAATATGCTATACGAAATAATCATAAAAATAGTCAGCCGATTACAGTACATCAGTTTTTAATCACAATTTTTTTTCACTGAATGTCATAAGGGATTTTCTATCATAATGCAAAGAAATATATTATTCGATTAATTTATTTGAAATTACGAGAGTGTAAATTTTTTTATATCCGAAACTCACCGCCATAAAAATTTGAAAACTTTAATGTGTAGAACAAATTAGTAGAATTTCAATTATAATATTCCCTCTTCACAACAAGTTCAATGAAGCAAGTGAAATTACAAGCTTTCTTTCTTCCCCCAGGTGCCATGTTGTGGGAAAGGAACATAACCGACTCTTCCGGTGTGACCATTCGCAAAGTGGCGTTAGCAGGAAAACCTTCGACGGGCCCTCTCCTCTTGGCCCTCAGCGATGAGGAAATGTTTGTGCTCGTGGCCAGAAATGGCACTCTGGTGTCCACCATCGACCTTCCCTGTTCCGGGACCGTCGGACTGAAGCTGGTTGGATCGTGGTCAGCTGAGAACGCATCATCATCCCCGTGGACTCTTGTTTGCGAATATGGAGATAGTTTCGGTAAGTCTCTCAATTTTAAATATACTTTTAATGTGTCTGATATTCGCCAGAACAGAAATTGGATAACATCTCTCGGATATCCTCTGGTAAATGAGTATTTAATATTCAGCCTACTTCATGTTCCTTTGCTACTATTTCTTGAATAGGTAAAGTAGGCAAATGAATGCTCGGGCGATTTCGGAGCCTCGATTTTTTTTCAGTATTTTCAGGGCAATTTTATTTTGTATTTTTATTGAAATTGCGAAGGTGGTTGAGCTTATTCAAATTAAAATTTGGGACAATATTCTAATAAAATTTTAATTATATTTTGCAAATTAGATGTTATGTTGATTATTTCCGCCAGGGGGCACTTTAAAACGAGGATTAGAGGCTTCCGGCATGGTGGTTGGATCTCGCCTCCCTGAAAGGTACACAAACAAGTGTGGAATCTGGCTTCTACCATTGATGGTGGGACGCACTTCCTACGGGAAGGGCTGTACCGTGGTCGGTGATGGTCCTTGGGAATAAACCACAGTTACCAGCAGTACTGCTGTCCGAAGGTATTATTATCCGTGTGCCTTCGGGTGGGTTGGAAATTCAGTGAATATGACTTGCGTTGCTTGTAATTAAAAAACAATGTTGATTTATAATGAATAATCTGAACGCATATTGAAATAAAAAATTAGATCATGTTAAAAAGTTTTCACTTTTTTTTACCATTTTGTGTAAATATTAATTTTGCATTTTTTATCTGCTATGTATTGAAACAAAATCTCTTGAAAAGGAGTCACAATTAACATTTTATTATTTCCTTTAGTCAAAAGTTCGATAAAACTATTCTTATGAATATTAAATCCACATCATTAGAGATGTCACTTTGAAAGTTCGTGAAGTGAGAAAGAGAGCCTTGGAGGGTTTAATCAAGGCCTGTATTTCCAGCATTAAATTTTTGTGGTCGGAACATATTTCACCTACAGAAAACGGATCTGACAAGATTAACCGTTCATTATTATTGTGATATTTCCATTCTGTAATAATGAATAATGGAAAAATAATAAGAGCACAGTGATTCTAACATTGAACAAAAATTAAGAATAGGTAGTATACATTAAAACAAAATAATTTTGCAACAAGAGGAAACGATTGATGTAGCAAAGGTGATCCATGCAGGGAATATATTTTCCAATGAATCTAGTAAAAAATGTGTCCACTGTCTTAAATAATTGATAATAGCATAAAAATAAAAACATTGTACAAGTCGCAGGCACAGCCAGTGACAGAATGGCCAGCAAGATTAGTACAACCATTAACCTTTGAAATGACTAGAATTGATGTGAAGAGAATTTGTTATTCGAAGCTTTGAATAATGTTGTCATGCAGTTGCGGCATGTTGTTGCAAATCTGCATCCGACTAGTCCTGTGTTGAAAGTCCCGGTATTTCCGTTTCCTTTTACTTAATTCATTTGCGTTGAGGGTTTATAGTGGCTCCCCCTCGCAAGCCTAGCTCCAACTTTAAAAAGTGATTTGTTTCTAAATGTTTAATCTTCGCATAAAAATTGACTTAGGAATTCAAAACTACCTTGTATACTAAATGTTTAAAAAAATGCATCTGTTGTCGTAGAAATGAGAGTGAATAATTATGGATGTTGGCATCTCTGATATGCGAGTTTGTCTTTCCCCTGTGTTGTTTATCTTACTACCTTATACTACCTATAGATTTTGAGCGTTGCTTTGTGCTGAGCGCAATAAAAAAAGTTACTGTCAGGAGCATCCTCGTCTTCAATAATGCTGACGGTAAATTACGCTGGCACTATAGGTTGTAGAAGCAATTCATTATCAATAACGTAAATGCCTTTTAAAGTTTCATTTGCAAGTCTTATTTTAAAAAAAGCTTGTATTCTTTGAAAGCTGAGCCAAAGAATAGAAATTTCGTTTTTCTTCTTGATCTCAAAACACTTACACAAAACTGGTAGCCAAGTCTAAACTTCGGGTTTATTCATTCATAACGAATGCACTCTTTGAACGAGGATCGACATATTAAATCGTTTTGGGTAATTCTGTTTGTAATTATGAGAAGTCCATCTTTAATTTAATCTTTCGCACTCTGGAAATTAATGAAATTATTTATATCTGAGCATAAGGGTACCTTTTAGTGCTTAGAAATCTCAAACAATTATAGATTTACTATAATTTCGGAAAATATTTGTGAAAGGTATACACGACGTGTATAATCCTCATTATCCATTAAGAATAGTAAAAAAGACAGCCATTGGGCATCCTACACAACGGTAGTCAGAAGGGGCATTGGGATGAAAAGGTGTAGTTAAATTTAAAATATTTGTGTATATTTCGCAAGATGATAACGTTACAGCAAATACAGGTTTTTTTATATGATACATATTTTATAAATCAACTCCATTCAGTTGTAAGAAAACTCAATACTTATCTTTCAATGAAGTTTTTTTTGTTCAATAAAATATCAATCAAACGATTGTTTTGGTGTTTCATATCGCACATGCATTACGATTACTTATTTACTTATTCGTGCATTTTATATAATCAGTTCTTTTTTTTTAATTGTTTCATCTAAATTTTATTTCATTGGAGTTTATAACTTTTGAAATAGCTTCAAAATTTCGAGTGTTTCATAAGATTTCCCCCCCGAAGTAATACGAAATTGTGATAAACACATAATTTCGGATAATGAAATATTTTTTCATAACATTTTCTCAGAAATAAATTGAATGCGATTTTTGCTCCAAAATCTGTCTTCGCGAATTATTTGGCGAAAATAGCGAAAACCTGGCAAACGCGCTGTGCAAACAAGACGAAGTATCCGGCAAGAGCAAACCTTAAGAGTGTACCTACTTTTCTATCCATTGATTTGTAGCAAATGTCACGGAAAATAATACCGTCACAGAAACATCCATCGAACAGAAGACCCGGCCACATGTTAACTCCCGCGGCCGCCATTACCACCCGAAGAACAGAGAGCGGTGCAGGTGGCCTTGGAGATTGTTTTCGGCAACCCTCAGAATTCCCTGTCATGTCTTTGCCATCTCATGCTGCTCGATGATGTCATTACCCTGCCTGCAAGAGCCATAAAACTTTCAAGAATGATCAATAAAATGGTTTCTATTAAGCAGTTTTATTATACTTCCCTCTTTTGTGGAGGAGCGTTCGATGCGAAATAATGAACGTGATGGTTACAGAAGAATCTGTTATTTCAAACTTAGATAAAAGTAAATCCGCATTGAGTTGATGAATTTCTTTGAACTCTTCTTTTTATATTGCTATTGCCTTTTACCCACGACTTCATACGCGTGGAAATTTTGATGTGTATGTGTGAGAACTGACGATCTGATCACAATGTAAAATATTGACGGTTTGATTGTAAAATGCTATCAAACTGTATTATTGGAAAACAATTTTCGCCAAGAAAACAGATTGTCGCCAAATTTTAGAGACATGGCGTAAGTGGAATGCACGTAAAAAAATTCAGTTGAAATTAATGAAAGTAGGCAAAAAGTATACGTACAGCAGGAAAAAAAGTTCAAGCGAAATTAACAAAGATCGAATTGAAGTAATATAAAAAAAGACTGCAATGTGAACCCAAACAAAGCACTCCAGAAAACTTACCAACCAACAATCAGAGTACTCTGCGCATGAGTGAATTTTCAGCATCACCTGGGGCAACGAAAATGCGTAAATTTTCTATGCCAGTTTGGGTAACGCAATGCAGATTAGAAATTTTTTATTTCCCTTTAATGTTTTTATTTGAATTCAAAAGTATTTCAGTAGGAATCTGAAAGATCGTTTAGTTAACCATGTTTCAGATACTAAAAAAGTAAACAGAATCCTTTGAAAAAATTGGTACAAAACATGTTAAGCCTAAAAACATTAGCGTGGGAAAAAAAGACAAACTGGTCTTACTCATTTAACGGTGAGGAAATGGAAGATTTTTGGCGGGAAAGTTAACTTTTAATTAATAAAAAAATTAACCACTCAGGGTACTTTTTATTCCGGTTAACTATGTCCTATTCTAGGCTATGTTCTATCTCTGTGCTAAACTTCATCCATATTTGTTAGCTGCTTTGGCGTGGTTGGCTATAACATCATCCATCCAAATTTGTCCCATTATAATAGTATAGATTGTTACCATAACTGCAGGGTCTTCAGGCAAAGCGTTTCACCAATCCAATCATTTCCTCAACTTTGAAAACAAGATATTTATTCTGTTTTTAATTTGGTCTAATTTATAATAATTTGAACTCTAGTTCTTATGAAATACAAATCGCAAAGTAAACAAAATCCGTTAATCATTTATGAAAAATTGTTAAATCGTAAAAAAAAAAGAATAAAGTGAATTTAATTTTTCTTACACAATAAAAATAGAGGAATTAAATATTATTCTAAAACATTGATGTTCCCCTCTCCCTGGGACCGTGGTGGTTTGGTGATAAATTATCGGGTTCGAGACCAGATTCCATCTACGAAATGTCGTGTAAGTGGGTCTCGTACATACTGCATTCGTCATGTCCAAAAGTCCTTTCTGTGGTGTGGGGTGGAAGTTTGGCCAGTGGGTACTTGCTCAGGTGTCTTCCTCGTCAACTGACCGTGGTTCAGAATTATGAGTTCCGTCTCAAAATAGACTTGGTGGTGTTTTCTAACTGGACGTCAAAATAATTAACATTAAAACGTCCTTCGGTGTCGATTAGTCGCCGAGTCTGTTTAATTTGCTTTCATTTCAATATCTAAGTAGGAAATTTGAAAGTTGTTTGTGATTTCTAATTAATTTCTACTTTGATTACACAGAAAATGTTTTATTGTTCTTAATTGATTAGGACAGATTTTACAACTAAATGTACCTCGAACGCCCACTGGTCTCGTTTCGATGCCAACGCAATTCATCATTATAAATATTTGTCGTTCAGCAAACGATAGTTTACTAAGTAAAACGAACTTCCCAAAATCTTAATAAAAGTCTTAAAACTAAACCCTAGTAGTCAAGTAATTATTTAGTTATTACAATTATTTTATATCGCAGTGTCGAAAAGACACCGGTGGACGTTTAAGAGTTAGTGAAAATCCGGATGCTCCAGTGTTCAACTTCATTCCCCTCCCCCAAACAGTCAACCGCAAAAAAAAAAAAAAAAAAAAAAAAAAAAAAAATTAAAAAATGGTTGTACTGATCATCAAACAAGGTTGGAGGATAGAAGAAAACTTTATTAAAAATTCCCAGCAGAAATATCTTGAAATTTAATCTATTTTCCAATTTAATTTGATAAAGTTCAAGGACGCATCCTTTTCAGTCGTTGGCAGCAAAGAGCCACCTTACCTTGAAAGAGACCGAGAAAAAAAACCTCGAAGCCTCGTGACTCTGAAAGAAGCGGAAAACCTTGAGAGAAACCTACTCTTTATATACAGCTCTGATGCAAACGTGATGCACGAGTTTTTGCGCTCAATTTGAATCTTGTGCGGATGCTGAATTTGAAAGCTATCGATGATTTCAAACAATGTATTCTGTGGTATTTTAATCCTTTGCATTCGAGAGGTGACTATGGTGACCATTCAAGACGCTGCGTCATTATGACGTTTAATTTATTTTTCAATTTCGATTTTTAAAAGTGCCTACAGAATGGCAAGAAGATGTGAATTAACATTTCGGGGAAATTTATCTTGAAACAATTATATATCTTTCGAAACAGCAAACAAGCTCTTATGTAAGGTAGATGATTTTGCATCTCTTTACTTTTCCGAGTACCAAGGATTAATATATAGAAAATAAAGGTAGTTGCTCAAATGATGCGCAGTTAGTATCAATTTAAATCTGTAACTTATGTTTTTGCAAAAACAAACTTTTAGTTAGAAATGTTGTGTAATAATTTTCTTATGTGTGACAGTTAGAATTTATCTATTTACATCCCATTCGATAAAAATAGACAAATTCTGAACATTCATAGACAAATAGACGAAATAGTTCATTCTTTGAATAGAAACTTTTACATGAAGCAATTTTAATAATATTAAACCTAAATGAAATACGTGGTAGAAAAAATTATTCAATGATTCTAAATGTATTAAGGCATTGATGGACTGTAAAATTCTAAGCACTAATGTTTTTTTTCGCTTACTAATACGAGAACTAGTAAGTCTTGTTTTCTTTATTCAGATTCTTCTGTAGCACGCGGCTTTATGCAAGGGAAACTTGTATAATTGGAAAGATAGCATTCTGGATTTTAAAGTTGTGCAATTTTATTCGTATTTTGAAATTATTGATAAATTAACCTATGGACGAAGAATTCTTAAAATCCAATTAATTATTAATTAAAAAATCTATCTAAAATTTTAAACCCCACTAAGTAAGTATTTATTAGAATGAAATAACTATGCGTCAAATGATGTATGTCTTGGTTTTTAACAGATTGGAGAGATATTGCTCTCTGCTCTCTGGTGTAGTAAGTCAGCTGCAAATTAGTCAAAATCAGGCTTCATCAACACATTTGAAGTCTATATAAATGTTCTTCCCTCGGATTTCCCGTATAGTAATAAAATATAGCGCATTTTAAGATTTCCAGAATGCTGAAAAAAACGATGTGGAATTTAGATGCTTTTCTTGATTTGATTAAAAAAACATCTGTTTCTGTCTAGAATGATATGCCGAATTTAAATCATAGAAGTCGTGTTTACGCATTCACATATTTACCGATATCCAAACGGACACATGGTTTCACATATTTCTGACATGGTTAGACACATTTAGATAATTTTGAATTGATATAAACGGAGGAATAAACAACCATAAACGGTTTTAGTTCATGACTCAATTATGAATTTATATTTAATAAAAAGGGCACTTACTAGTTCACATGTTTTTTTTACTCGTTCTATTTTTCAGTTAACTACTCAAAGATCGAAAAGCACATAATTCTAGAAAAATCTTTTTTTGGACGGAAGAAAATCTATCAAAATTTTGAGACTGGTTTTCTTTCATGAATGCAAATGCTTTCTTTATCTCATTAAAAAAAATAATCAAGAACTCCCTCTCAGGCCTGCACATGCACACTTGCACACATAGAACATCCGCTAAAAGCGATCGATTGAAGCAGTGCATTATTCAGAATGAATTTTCCCAATACATAATATGTTAGCTAGGTTTCCCAATAGACTAGGTTTTCTAACCACTGGTTTGGTACTGTTTTACAAAAGGATCGAAAAGATCAGCAACGTTATCATGAAAAAAGGGATGATAGACGAAGCGCCTTAAAATGAAGGGCATCTTCTTGATTAATAAATCCTCCCACTCATTATCATAATTGCAAGTTCCTGTATTCACTTCCGATGGAACCACTCTCGCCTAATGGCGAGCTTTCGGAAAATGAGATCGCCGTCTTAACTAATGCAAACAATTTATACTGTTCACTGATGTGTTGGTTAATAAAAAATTTTGAACAATTTATAATTTACTAGCCGACTTTTGCGACCAGTCGTTTCACCAATCTTAAAGTTCATTAAAATTTTAGTAATTAAATATTATTTTACTTTTTTTTAATAATTTCTTCATCAAAACATATTAAAACTTAAAATTTTGATAGTCACATAATTCACTAATAATATTCTAAAGACCATCAGTCATAACGTAATATGTATTTCTCTAATTTTCTGTCAGTATTAGTAGAATTTATGCTTTAAATTGAAGCGGAAACGATTAAACTGAAATTAATATGAAACCATTTTTTTACTGAAAAAAACCATTTTTTTAAACTAGAGTAATGGAAATAGTCTGAGCATTCAAACCTTATGAACAGCAAAGAACATCTTTCTAAATTTATTGTATATCTCAAGCATTTTTATGTGCATTTTTTCATATGTGTCGTAAACAGATCGATTAATTAACAATGGTGAATCTTAAATGCCTCAAACACAAAGAAAACAAACAGAATCGTTTGAAATAATCGGTTGAAAACATGTAAAGCCTACCTTGTTAGCTTAGAAAAAAATGAAGCCGTACTCATTTGGTGATGGGGAAATGAGAAATTTTTTTGGCTAGAAAGTTTTTAATTGATAAGAAAAATTAACCACTCAATGACCCGTGATAAGAAATAGCCTATGTCCTATTCCAAAATATTATCTATCTCTGTGCCAGATTTTAATTCCATTCGGTCGTTCAGGCGTGATTGACTAACATCGTCCGTCCATCCATCCATCCAAACTTTCACATTTATTATAGTAGTATAAATGACAGCAAACCTTTATTTTTGCCAGTTTTAATTATATAAATTCTGCATATAAAGATGCATAAAATTTATCTCCTTAGCTTACAAGTTTAAGCAGGCATTTTTTTCATCGTTTCAAGTCCAAAATCTCATTTAAAAAGTATTTGAAAACAGTGTTTTAAAATTTCTTATAATACTTCACGTAGCTTAATAAACTTGTATGAAATAATTTACGAAACATTTACCGTAACTTTAGATTCTACTTTTGAAATGTATATATTATAAACTGTTTGCTGCGCCTTCTCGCGGGGGTTGTGTAGATTTCGCTGGTCCTCAATCCGTCAGCAGATGCCAAATGAATTCCGTAGAACATCTGGAACCCCCTATTCGTGCATTTTAAATGAAGTAACCGAAAACAAAAGGGACCACGGAGGCCTGGTGGTAAGGTCTCGGCTTCGGAACTGGATGTTTTCAAGTTCGAGCCCCGATAACGCATAAGAACCGTCTTATAAGAGGCTTATTTTCCTGCCCTTCTGATATAAATCAAAAAAAGACCCATTAGGTGCGAGGAGCTGGTGGTAAAATTTCGGACTGGGATCTGGGAAATTCCAAATTCCATCGTGTTTGAGATCCTGTTAACGTTATAACATCTGACTTCGAATGCCAAACATCCTCCATCTAATATGAAGCTGATTTGGCAAGAGGAAACCCTTTGGCATCTTTCTTGGCAGAGGAATGCCACAATGGTAGGGTTAAAGTCTCGACTTCAGAACCCGAAGGTTTCAAGTCTGAGACTAAGACTAGATTCCACCGAAGAATCGCTGTGTTAGCGCTTCTGATGCGCGTTAAATCCCACGGGTCCAAATCTCTTCTTGCTGGTGTGGTGTGGAAGTTTGAAGAGGTGGTGTCAACTCAGGTGATGTCAGACCATAGTTCAGATTTATCTGGTCCGCTCCCAAGGAAAGCTCAAGTGATGCTTTAAAACGGGACATTAATACAACAAAACAGATAACAAGCTGAGAACTTAGCTCTAAAATTAATATTTTCAGACAATATTGACATTAATAACAAATTAGCTAATAAAAATTGGAAATGCAAAAAAATTGTTTTACTGGCACATTAGATAGGAAATGAAAATGACTCTCTATATATAAAAATTAGGTGGAAATTAACGAGCTTGAATATAATGGAAAATACACTTTAAGACTTTACTCACCGAATATTTATTTTAACAATGCATTCATCATTATAAAATTCTGTTTTCTTATTTCTATATCTGTAATAGTTGTACAGTCTCGCCCAATTGATGGTCTCTCGAAGCTAAAGAATTTCCGAGCCCCTAGTAAAAAAAAATTAGATCACGCACTCGTGAAATAAAGTATGCAATCTTATAACGCATTTGAATCCCACATTTGCTATGTAGATGTATAAGTTCTTTGTAATAAATTTACAGAATGAATTCTAAATACAACCCCTCCCCACATTATCTACTAGTTTAACACAAATACTCCATAGTGGGCCATGAATTTTAAAATCGAATTGCAACAACTCGCTTGACAAGTTCCCATGAACATGAATTAAATCTTATTTGAGACAAAATTAATAAGCCATCTTTTGCAATAATGACGCGTTCATACAAATATTTTGTATAGACAATTATTTGATATGAATTAAATGAGCCGAATGATTAGATA
>JAOUZG010040450.1:1404610-1428931 GCA_026289955.1 Argiope argentata | reverse complement strand
ATAGTTAGAAAAACATTTTGTCTTCATACTGTCGGCCAATTTTGAATATATTGGTATATAATGACTAACTGCTAATCTTGTCGATTCCAAGTTATCGGCTGTGAGACGGGAACGATGGGTTGTCTTAATCATATTCATAGTTGAAAAATGTAGATAAGCACATGTAGAAAAGATCCAAAAAGCAATATTATATGATATGCAACTTTGTTATGTTTATGTTCTTTTAAAATTATGCAAATTTTGAAAGAGAAAAAATTTGTTTTCCACAAGCGGTGAAGAAATTATATAACTTATATTGCCAGTTATTTCTTTCATGTCAACATTTCCAAATGGGTAATGCATGAATGTAACAATCGGTTCTAGTCTAGCAAATTCTCAAAAACTGCCCTCGAATTTGGAGTGAAGTTTTTATTATTTCATCATAATATTTCTCCTAGTTTTAAAGTACCTGTGTTTTTGATCAAATCGTCAGAAATATTTTTTTAATTTTTCGTCATTGTTCCATAAATATGTTTATTATAGAAGGCGAGTCTTAAGTCTTAGCAAAGACGGCCACCCAAAAATGTCTTGGTGGTGAATCGGTCTATCGCGATCATGCCCATCCCTGCATTAGAGCAAGATGTAGAATGCCTCAATGTAACAAAAGACCTAAATTTTCGAGAATAAAACTTTAAAAACCTGATATTAATAATTGATTTTAGTTTAATTTTTACGAACGTAGTTTTAAATAGCATATCTTGACGAGCTGAAACGATAAAATCATTAATTTGAAATCCTTTCCTAAAAAGTTGATATTATTATATCATGTATAAAAAATACGCAAGAGAAATTGAAAAATAATTTTAAACAAAATAGGGGAAAAATAGCAACTCTTCTTAATCTATATTATATAAAAATAAAAAAAGGACATTTTTTTAAATTATAAATCTCCGAATTTCCTTTTTGAATCAAAACATACCCTGTAGATGTTGATTCGGATTGTCACCAGAATAATATTCTAAATTTAATGTAAATAATACCTTATTTTTTGATAGAATAAGTTCGATCTCGCAACCTTTGAAATTAACTGAAAGCACGCATTTAATTCAAAGTAACGCAAAAAGTATCTCGAGGCACGTCTTAAACTCCAAATCAGTTGCCAGCTCCGCTCATTCAACAGCCTGCACCTGCCGTTGCATAGAAACGTCGCTGTGGAGGACGTGCAAAAGAAAACTGTGGTAAGAGGAGCTCCGCTATCGTTGAGCCGTTTATTTGGGAACTGTTATTAAATGAACACATAACATAGGAAGGATTAATTAACGTATAAAGCGATATAAATTGTCGCACCGTATTATGTGAGGATCAGCGTCAAAACGTCGTCAAGCTAAAAGATTTCGAGTAGTGAAGTAAATTCTCTTTTATAAAGCCGCTATGGTACTTTTTAAAGGCCAGATACTACTGGTGGCAAGGTCTCGTATTCAGAACCGGAGAAACCCGGTTTCCCTTACGAAAAGTCGTCTAGCCAGGTTTGGTCAAACATTTGTTTCCCTCAACTGAGTTTTTTAAAGTAAAATTCGATTGCATAAAAAATGAATTACTTGCATTGTTTCAAATAATTCTAAATGTGAATTTTTTTAAAAGTCCTCAATTATTATCTTCTATTACATTCGAGGGTCCGCGGTGGCCTATTGGTGAGGTTTCGGCTTGAGACCTGGAAGATTTGTGGTTTAAGACCCGAATTCAAAGAAGAATCATTGAGTAAGTGAGTCTGGTGCATGCTAAAATTGTCAGCTCCAAATATTCTCCCGTTGGTGTGATGTGGAAGTTTGGAGATGGGGTGCCGACTAATTTTTTGTTTTTGTCATCTGAATGCGGTTCAAAATGACGAGGTAAAAATAAAATATCACTAGGGTTTGTTAATATAACTAAATTAAGCCAAGCTAGATAAGTTTTAGGATAATCGAAATTACAACTGATTTTTTTCGATCCTCTGACCATTGTAACATTTCAAAAAACCAGGCAGATGATTTAAAATTAAAACAATTTCATAGTTTTTATGTAAAAGCAAAGAAGGCTTTAAAAATAAACTGAATAAAGCGGCGTTTTAAAATCTTGCATCGGTGTAACAGAACAAGAATCGATTCTCCCAAATGCTGTTGGGTATGAAAAAAAAAAAAAACAAAGAAAAAAAAATGAGTAAAAGCATTATCAAACAATTTTTTAATTAATGGGTGAATAATTTATTTAATAACGCTATATTTTTTTCTCCAAAATCTCCTTTTTATTCTTTTAACAAAGCCACTTGCTTTTGACATGGTGGCTTTTTCCCCTTTTAATGAAATTAAAAGATTATTATACAGAAAAAGCATAATTGCTTTTGTATTCGGTTACATTAAAAAAATGCTACCAAAGATATTTTAAAGGTAAAAAATGGCGATTTCAATCATTAAAGTTCTTTTATTTGGACATTGCAATGAACAATGCAAACGAATGCTTTTAAACGTTCTCGCTTATGAAGTATACAGATCTATACGTAAATAATAGAACCCATTCATTGAGCTAGATGGGTGAAATTTGGTACATGTAATTAAAAAAATTAAAATTGCATATATTAAAAGAAATAATGAAGTAAATGAAATAAAAAGAAGGAAAAAAATGAAAATGATGAATTTACCCAAAGACTTTTTTAACGGTGAACCTCAGATAAGGATTCAAAATAGCATTTCTTCCGAGAAGTGTCTGACTTTCGTGAAAGTATTACTGCGCGTCAGTTTTGGGCATCCATTAACAGATTATTTTCCTAATAAAAGTTTTTGGTGTATTTTCTTTCAACTTTGCTTACATTTTCTAGATTTTTGTTTCATGATTTTATGGACTTATTATAATTTGATTTGATTAGATTGAATTTTGTTATTATCTTGCTTAAATTTGAATTTTTAAATAATAACTTTGCTTATTATTATTGTTTAAATTTTGTCTTCTATTTATTTGTATGAATTATTATCTTCAAAACCCTCAATTCCTTAAAATTTTCGAGTCATGAGGAATCAATACTTGGACGGAAGTCAGACCCAAGAAAAAAAAGTCTCTGATTTTGAATCCCTGCCTGTGAGTGACCTCTGAAAGAGTCCTCAGACCGGATTCGTCACTTTACTTTTCCTTCTTTTTATGCTATTTAATTCTTTATCACTTTTAAACTTAACACTGATTTCTAAATTTTGCTTAAGTTAATTTGTGTTTTAGATGTAAAAGCATTAGCTCGTTATCATTAGAATATGCCTTTAATTAACTATGGCTCAGGATCAATATTTACTTTTGATTCATTTTCATAAAGATTGCTTTTTTATTGTTAGTTTCTTTTAGCTATGGATATTTTTAATTATATTTATACTTAGCTAAGTTCTGTTTAATTTAGTTTAAGTCATATTAGCGTCCCATTGTAAAACTTTATTGGGACGAACCTCGTTATTTTGAACCATGGTCAGATGATGAAGACGACACCTGAGTGGGCACTCCCCTTTCTTCACCAGCGGGATGACGTTTGATCCTGACAGATTTAACGTGCAACAGGCCCTATTACGGGTCTTCGTTGGAATCGGGTCTGAAACCTGAAACTCTACGGCCCACATGACGAGACCTCACTAAGCCACCAAGGTCACTTAAATTTGGCTTACTAGATTAGATAATAGTTTTCTTCAAAATTTGATAAAATGATACTGCTGGCAGTTTGTTAGATTGCACTTTCTCACGCATTTAAATGCAATAACTTATAAACCCACCGATAAAAAGGCTTCCAAAATACATATTCTTACGATGAATTACATAAAGATGTTTGATTTGCATAAAATATCAATTTTTATGAAGTATCCTTAGCCAGTGCCGTGCAAAGTATTTGCGGTCTTACCCAACATCCTCCATTTTATGCAGATGGAGGGATATAAAACACGAATTGGGGAATTTTCGGGAGAATACTTCCGCTTGTCTCATGTATTAATATAGTTCTTATAAAACATATTCTAATTTAAAAGCTGATTCAGAATTATGAAATATTTTATCTGAGCCTTTTTTCACTTATTGATATTTTCCCCATAAGCTCCTAAAAGTTCGGGGAAAAAATTCAAACTTTATAAAAAATTAAATAGTGATATCATTTTCCAGAAAGAATAATTCCAAATGTGTTTATTTCAGTCCTAGTTGTCAGTCTTCGCTACATGTACAATGAATTTATAAATACCCCAGTCAATCCTGTGAGCCCGGAAACATCTGTAAACAACATTAAGAAATTGTTTGCTTCTGCGTATAATATGAATAATAGATTGTTTAGTATTTTTATAATAGATTGTTTAATATTTTTAAAGATATTTAAAATTGTCATTTTTAATTTTCAAAAATTTGCATCACTTTGGATGTCGATTGTTGCTGTGTCAAATAAGAGCCCCATTTTGATTCCTCATAACAGACCTTTCATGATATAGTGGTCGAATGGAGAGGAAACCACTCGCTTTTACAACATTCATGTCACTAAGTAACAAGATGTTCGACCACACGTATTCTACCTTCAATAATTTAAAGTTTAAGAGAACAAGCTATTGTAAAATTTCTTTTCTGATACATAGTCAATGATGAAAATGTATTCGTATAAACTTCATTTTCGGATAAACTTAAATTTACAAAAAATTGTCTTCTGTATAATGATTTTAATCTGTTGAAATTCAATTTTCTAGAACCAAGTATGTTTTTTAATTTTTATATATAGCTTTTATGTATAGCTTTTGATATTAAAGTTGGTTGGACTTCACATACAATTTTTTGCAAAACAGCATTTAAAAAAGTTAGAATCCTTAAGTTATAAAATTATTTTCAGTTCATAAGTTATGTCTTCGGATAACTGAAGATGATGATAACTGAAGATGATTATAGATGATGTATCTTTATTGATATAGACAAGATTAGTTCTACTGGATTTTTCTGAGCATCGTGATATTTTGGCGCTGACCGATTTTTCCGGGTTTTATCGCTATCAATCTTTTTTGCAAACGTGTGATGGAATTTGAATCTTTTTTTCTTATACCAAGTGAAAAGCGTTGTAAAATAAAAGCAGTAACTAGGAAAAACAAATAGAAAATGAAGAACTAACCATGTCTACTTAACAACAAAAGTTCTCTTTTAATGAGGCACTAGCTATAAAATTTCAGCCTTGTCTGTCTAATAAACTAGAGAAAGCAAAACAATTACTTTTCCATTACGCTGTTTTCGAGCTCGAATTTTCAAACTTTCTAAGAGGCTCCCAACCTTTATTAAAAATACTGAAATAATTGCTTCTCTAGCTTTAGATAAACAAATTTTTACACTCGGCATTTAGCGCATGGATGTAAAGTTTGTTTTCATTTTAGAATCTGTATTATGGGATTGCTCGTAGGAGTAAAACCTAGGTTCATGGAAGATGACGACAGCTTTAAGACAATATCCACTCTCTTCATTAATTACGAAAGCATAACCAAGACTTTGAAAGTCGAACTGCACATCATTTAAGATAAGAAAAATGGGAGAGAAATGTGACTCTTCTGGAATGAATTACGTTAGGCATAAGCTTGCTGACGCACAGTCTCACTCCATTATTCAATGCGATATTTGTTTTTAATAGTGTTTAATTTAAGTGATGAAAATTAGGGTGTTTTGGAGGGAAAATAAAGTATTTTCTGCATCTATCATATTTTGAAGGATTTATGTGACGTTGTATTTTCGGGAGTACTTAAAAGATAATTCCATTTATATCATGAACTTCCCATTCCCGCACATGAACTCAGAAATTTGAATATCCTTAACTTTTTCGATACTTAAAATGTCATTTTTGAGTTTTGAGCCTCCATGATATGATTGTATTATTAGCAGAAAAAATATTTAAATTTCAAATATTATTTAAAAAAAAAGAGGAGGTTTAAGACATATCTATAAAATGGCAAATTTAAAAGGGAACATTGGTTGATTAAAAAAAGGATCAATTTAATTCTTTATAAATTTTTAAATTCCTTGTTTGATTAGATTAAAAAAACAAATTTAATTTAATAAGTTGAAACAAATCATAAAGTTGCAGTTTAGAAAGAATATTTACTACGAAATAAAAGATAGGGAAAATCCTACTTCGGAATTAAAGTACAGAAAAAGCATTTTATTTTAATATTGGCAAAAGGACGACATTGAATGTTTTGATGAATGAATTTGGATTTCATAATATTAAAATACTTATTACAATGAATATATTACATTTAAAATAGTATTTAAAAAATCTGTGCATAGTATCAAATGACGTCTCCTGGAAGCAATATCTGTTGGAACCACAAAGAATCGAATTATTCTGGATTTTTTTATTCCAACTTTATTTATTTTAATTTTGGATGGACTTTATCCAAAGCATTTTTAATATTCATAAATTAGTGAATCATCGAATTTAGTGCTTTTATAAAGGTTCAAGGAAGTACTCTGAAACGTTTGCAAGTTATTTAGTTTTGTTGCCATTCGACAATAGCCAATAAATGCGATTTATATGCTGCATACTTTAACTTTTATATATAAATGTTTAATTTTAAAGTTTAATTATTGTTCATTTATTTCAATTTTATGTTGCAATATGCTAGTACTATTTTACGAAAACACTTGAAAATTAGTACTTTTAAATGAATTAGGCGAGTAGAGTTAAATTTGTAGTAATCAAAGATGTTTAATATTTCATTAAGACGTTTTTTTTACGTATATGAATTTTTACATCAGTCGCTTGAAAGTAGAGTGCTTTGCTACTTAAATAACTAAATCGAGATTAAGATTTCGGTTACAATGATATGGTAAATACATATTAAATTGATGATTTGCGATGACTATATGCTATTTAATTCAAATTAGCGATATTTATTATGTAAGAACATGTTTTTTCGTTTCGAATTCTGAATAAATGAAGTTCGAAATCGCGTTGGCTATGAACAAAGCATAAAGGACAATATTCATCAGCATTTTTTAATATGATATATTTTTACCAGTATTTCATTATTATTATGTATGCTTCTCTGACAGCAGATTCGTTTTTAAAAGGTTGATCTGCCTTTACCAGTATTTTATTTTAACTTACGCTTCTTTGACAGCAGATGTGTTTTTAATTAGCTGACGTAGAACTATGACATCAAAGCTGTTATTTCATCTCATCGAGCTCCAAGACTTTGTTTGCCAGCTAGAAAAAGGGAAAATGGAAGTTAAATATATATATATTTATATATTATAGAGAAAGAGGACCTATAGAGAAGTGTCATGCTTGTTTGAAACAAGTTTAAACTGGTTAAAGACTTAAAAACTGATGTTCTCACATGATAACTTGAAATTTGTGATCGTAGATTTCATTTTTCTTTATTATGTATAGTTTGATAATTAAGTCATAGTATCAAATTGAAAAGTCAAACAACGAATCGACTTCGCTCAAGGGTCCTTACGATGATATATAAATCAAAATTGCCTTAAATGATCCAAATGGAGAGTATTACTCCCACCCCTTTCAGAAAGTTAAATAAATGTGTAGGACATAAGTTTCAGGCATTCCTGATCTCAAATATTAAATGAAATGAATGTCTCGTCATTAAGATGTACCGAGTTGTACCATTTCCGTCAAATCTCGTGTCATTGAAGTGACCAACAAATGGTAGCCAAGTCAATATCCCGTTCTGAGGTTTGGTTTTAAATATTCATTCCACCCTCAAGTAAGGCGCGAGTAATCGGCCAGGCGATGCCCACTGATGCTTTGGCCTGCAGCCCTCCCCAACCGCAAAGAACACAATCGATTATTCTGCCGGTCGGATTGAAAGGGGTGGGCGCGAGGGTGACTTGAAGCAGGCAACCGTCTAATCGATTTCTCTTTTCCGATTGTTTTGCAGAGGTCTGGACTTTCCTGGAGGAGGAAGTGCTGAACCTTCCCGAAGATTATGACGAGGGCCCCTTCCGCCTTTTGTTCAGGTAAGCAGGGAGCCTTTTCTTTCCGGGCAGCCCGCAGGCCGGCACCGAAGCTTTAGAGAACACGACAGGGAGCTTTGCGAAGAGAATGAGGGTTATTTAGCACTTTTAGAGAATTGTTCCTTTCGAGGATTGAAAAGATTCATGATTTCTAATGGGTTGCATGGTTGATATGCTATAACTTTTTTTCTTAGTGTACTGGTTAATGCAGGTATTAAGAACCTGACACCTTAAAATTGAACCATTCAAGAAATTTTCAAATTTTTTTAAAATTTCTGATAAATTCCTAATAAATGCTGTCAACAGTACCTACTTATGTTATTCTGTTCTATTGTCATTACATATTTAGCGCTGACATTTAGTACGAGAAAGGTGACCCAAATAGAGTAAGTGAAACATACTTTCCAAACATTCGAATGGCGACAAAACATGCTATTTCTCTTGGAATCTCGAGACTAGCACTTTTCGACGATTGTACTTCACTTAGGGGTGAAACGCAGAATGATGATCGGTTATTCCCCTCTTAATTACACGAAAAATCTCGGTTCACTCTATTGCTAAATGTAAACATCTTCTCGATTCATTTTTCCTTTCACCTTTTTTTCGATGAAAAAAATACGTCTTCTTACGCATGCACAAAAACGCGAAAGGTTTTCAAATCCAAGAATGATAAGTATTCTTATTTCTGCCACAATCTCATTTCACAAGGTTTTTTTTTGTAACAGTATTATACACGGAAATAAATATAGTATTTAATTATAATTAAAATGTAATTTACAAATATGATAAAACGCTGTATGGATGAAAATGCTAAATTCTGAATAGATCTAAATCGTTTTTTATATTTTGTTGTCAAATGCATCATAAATCACTCATTTGGTGATCATAGATCGTATGCGATTGACGAACTGACTGATATTAAATAATGCAGTAATAAATACAGGATAATAAGCCATGCAAGATAATTTCAATGATACTGCCTTGGGCATGTTAAGTCCGTCCGTCTGATCAATCGCCTTACATATGTTCAAGTTTAAAATACAGAGTTCGCGTAGGTGTATCCCTTATCCGACAATTCAAAATTGAGATTCGTTCTTGACAAAAGACTTCAAAATAAGATATTTTGGTAACAAATAATCAATTTCAAAAACAATGGTCAAGGACAATTTTAGCATAAACAATCCAATTTCATCATTTCATCGACCCTCTCAAAGAAGCCCGTCCCTTATAAAAATGTCTTTATATTAGTTGCAGTTTCATCATTTCCACTTAATTTTAAAATTAACATTTAGGGGGACGGATAGAAAGAGAGATGAGTAATACAATGAACAGAGCATCTTAAGGCCTAAATAATCGTATAAGTAAATTGTATGACTATCAAAATTTGAAGTTTAAAAATATCTTGCTGTAAAACCTGTTAGGAAACCAGTTTCATAAAATACTATTAATTGAACATTTTAGCGAGCATTAATACTTTCGAACCGACTGGTTGCCAAAGGCGGCTAGTATATATATAATTTGTTATTCCGTTTTAGTAACCTTATAGAGTCTAAAAATGTTTTTCTTCTTCTTAAGACAGTGAAAAGTCGATAATAACAGGAGATGAAAAGAGAATCCAATGTCAGTCTATGAAATCCCAATCAATTATAGCTCGCATAACCAAGGTGAAATTATCTAATTTAAAACTAGTCCTCTGTATTTGAAAAATATTTTCTGTTTCTCCCCAAATGAACCCGAAAATTTTAATAACCTTCAGAGATGTGTCCTTTTTGTCCTACCGCCTCCAAACAAAACATTTCCTATCGGACATGCGTCTCCGGAAACCAGGTTCGAGACTAGATTCCACCGAAGGACTGTCATATAAATGGGTCTTATTCATGTCAAATGCGTCGGTACCAAACATTCTTCTGCTTTTGTGTGGTGTTGAAGTTTGGAGAGAGGGTACCATCACGTGTGTCGTTCTTGTCATTTGATCACTGTTCGAAATTACGAGGTCCATCCCAACTTATGATGTTGATTTAAAAAGGGCATGCTAATATAACTAAATCAAACAGATTCAATGTGTAGACGACAAAATGTTATTAATAAAACAGTTTTTAAATTATATTTATTTGAATAGATAATTCTGTATTTGTTTTATTACGATACTATAACTTTGATTTTTAGGATCCTATTCATTAATTTTGCCCATAACAGTTTTATCAACTGTACACTAAGTTGCAGTTGAGGTTCATATTAGAATTTCCTAAAGGGAGCGGAGAAGCAGTACCAGTTTAGCTATGAGAGCATTTACGCTATCTATCAGATGCCACCAGGGGAAAAAATTCTCTTTAATTTAATAAAAAGAAATGAAAAATTGCCATCTTTTTTCGAATAAAATCCCTTTTTGATAGGCTTATGTAACCCATTTTAAATTATTCTAATAAACTAAGTAGCATTCATCATAAGCGGGACACTTTTTAATTAAACTTCAAACTTTGTGAACTGTGGAAACGAATATATTTAAGACTTGATTCGTTAATCCGGATGACTCGGCACTTCATTTGCGAGCACTCATTTATTTATTTCCTCTTCACGCATTTTAATGCTGTCATAATTAATTTCTACGCGTTTTTTTGTTCGTCTTTTCAAAACCAATTGACCTAATTTTGAGCGTGCTCAGCATATTTTCTTGGCATTCTGTCTGTATAAATAATCGCCCACGCAAATGATTTAACGTTTTCAGCAATATCCCTCTTTCCATTTGATAAAGCTGCATTCCAACATTTTTTTTCGTTCCTCGTATTGATTTCGATTTTATTGAACTCGCTTTTTTTTCTCTTTCTTGAAACGTCTGACAAACATCAGTTCTCAAGTGAAATATAAATAGTGTGTTGGAGAACTCTTTTTATTCTTCCTTGTTTTGCGCTCTGTTTGATTAAATGTGTTTTTTAAAGACCTATATTTAATTGGAAATTAAGTAAAAATATTTTAAAATCTGAGATCTTGAATTTAGATTTGTATTTCTAATTTTTAAAATTGGCATAAAATTTTAATTTTTATAAAAAGTAAGAAGAATAAGTTATTTTAAGAAATGACTAATTCAGCTATATACTCGATACTTTAAATGTGGTATAATCCGTTGGCGATAGATCTTTACATCCGGGTAAGAAAACGATTTAAACGTTGCGTTTTGAGTAAACTGGTTTTTAAATTAAAACCATTTTTTAAATGGTCTCAATACATGCACTTCAGTAAAAGAATGTTGTCTAAAACTTTATACCGTTCAGGTTTCATGTGTCGAATTTCGGTAATTACTTTTGATGCCAGTTTTAAGTTACAAAAACAAAAAAAACTGAAATCAACGATCTCAAATTTCAAGTTATGTGTAAAAATTATTATTTTTTAAATCATTATTTATCATTTACTTCATTAAGCAGTTTAAACTAGTTTGAAACAATCACAAATCTTCTCTGTCTCTATCCTCTCTCTCTCTCTATATATATATAGGTATAAATATATATAATTTTTTTAAACTTTCATTTTCAATTTCCCTAGCTGGCAAACAAAGTTTTGAAATCCGACCGATTTTAAGATGAAATAACAGCTATGATGTCATAGTTCTACCTCAACGTTTTAAAAACTCATCTGCAGTCAGATGAATGCAGTAATAATATTGCAATACTGGTAAAAGCAAATAAACTTTTTAAAAACGCATCTGATTTCAACGAAGCATACTTAATGATAATGCAGTAATGGAAAGATCGGGTAAAAAATATATACCCTATTAAAATATTTTGTTTAGATGTCTTTTTTAGAAGACATAATAACTCTGTCAGATCTCTTTAAAAACGCATCTGCCTTCAAAGAAGCAAACCTATTAATAATGCGATACTGGGGAAGACAGATAAAAAAATATATGCGATTAAATATGTTGACGAATATTGCCATTTATGTTTTATGCATTGACTATGAGATTTTGATCTTCAGTTAAACGTTGCCTTCAATTATTCCTAATGAAAACGGAATGTTTCCGCATAAAATCTTTTTGATTTGAAAACAACTTAATAGAGGCTGTTAACTTTATCATTTTAGACCAATCAGCGGATCCCTCGAGGGCGCACCGTGATTTGATTAGCGGAATTTCCTCCAAGTGCCTATTAAATTAATCTAAAATTGTAATTTTTTAATTTTTAGCATTTGAGAAAAGTTAACATTTCTTTAAAATTCCCAATTAGAATAGATTTCCTTATTTAATAAAATGTGGTAAATTGTCTATTTATTGCAGTTTTAGAATTTTTTTTAGCAATGGAAATATAATGCAACATTACCGTGCTGCATTAGGAACTCAGCCATACGAATTATCGATATTTCAGTTTTATTTTCACATTTTTTTATATATTAGGATTTTTGAAATTATTATTAGGTTTAAAGCTTTTAATCTACATTACAAGATTTTTACTAACTATTCAAATTTCGTTACTAACTATATCTTTCATATATATTTCACATATAAAATATCCTTCATAATTTGCATTTCTTCGACTTTTTCCACGCCCTGCGACGGAATAAAATCTATAATCGCTATAAAGCTTATGAAAGTTATCCTATAGATACTGTCTTGAGTTATTACCTTCGTTTTATTAAAAGGAGCGTCCATTTCCAGTCTCACGATAGAACGAATAATATGTCTTTTCTAATAATGGCACCGTAAAATA
Organism: Argiope argentata; assembly: GCA_026289955.1. Lineage (NCBI taxonomy): Eukaryota > Metazoa > Arthropoda > Arachnida > Araneae > Araneidae > Argiope > Argiope argentata. The sequence goes on along the minus strand of JAOUZG010040450.1, from coordinate 1,416,266 downwards.
TACGGAATAGTGAAATACGTCGAAAGCTCTTTTGAAGTGCTTTTGACATATCGAGAGCGAATCGTTCTCTCATGGTCTTAAGACTGTAATGCATCTACTTTGTTGCTTAGCAACGGAACAAACGATAAAATATTCAGGATGCCATTAGCTTTCTTTAAAAGTATAATTACTTGGAATAATAACTCGTCGTCTGATAGTTTTCTTTTAAATAATGCAAGCCGATTGTCTGCAGATAGAAATTTAAATTGTGAAACTATCTTAATTATATTACCGAATTGAAGTTAAGCTAGAATTGGAAAATAGGTAGGGTATATATGAGTACATAAAAATGAAATATATTCATATATATTTCGGGATAGATATCGGGGTATGAAAAGCATACTTGTCATCTTTGGTGAAGAGCTTGTTAGTCTACATTATAAATGATTAATATGGGAAAAATAATTTCTTTCAATTCTTTCAAGCCTATCATAATCTTTTATCATAATCATCTAATCGTGAGCATCATAATCTTGCAACAGAAGACAAACTAAACATCTGAGATTTTATAAAAGTCGCATGTATTATTTAAATTCGAATATATATATATATATATAGATATAATATGACAAAGATAATATAATCGCATTCGCATATATATCGCATTATTTAATTCAATGCGATTTCATAAAAATCATATAGATTTAATTTTTTTTCACTAAGCCCTCAGATGGAATTACGGTCCCTTGTTCTGAGTATTAAAAGAACTCAACTATTCAGATGAATAAAATTTTATACAGAAATTAACTTAGCCAACTTATATCTTAACAAATTTTGGGAGAACCTCTTCCGAAAATAACTCATCCGTTGGCAGGAGGGCACTGTAATATAAATACAGCAATAAAGATAAATTTGGATTTTTGTCTCGACACCAAATTAATAGATCTTTATCAAATTGTGAATCTGTTTGAGCAGTTGAAATGAAATCCTGCCAGAGATAATAACTGTGCTGTGGAAACTTTTGATAAATCTAAAGGAAGAACTTTTTCGATTAAATTTCTTTTTCTTGAATAAATGGATGTATCAGTGGATGAATTCTGTTTAGTACAAATTCACCAGCACTCTAAAAAAGATCCCTTTCTTCCGTTATGTTAATACATTCCATTCAGAAATTTACTTTTAGAAGGGTACTTTATTTTCCCCTGAGGACTTTTTTACTTTTACATCATATTAAAATTCATGTTATAGCGGATAATACAAAATAATACAAATGCCAAAAGCATAACATGATAATCTAGCGCAATAAGAACTTCAGAAACTCTAAAAGAACTCAGTATTTTTTAGTAGGGCAATAAAACTTGATGCTGTTATAATTCTAGCAATAATTCATATTCCAAGTCATGTATTTTTGTCGAACGTCTATTTGTAGTAATGCTATCAATCAATAACCGATACCTTTTGATATTGTCAGCCATTCGAAGAGTATCGAAAGTGACAATGAAATGTACGAAAATATTTTAAAGATTATTTTAGCATAATTCATTCACTTTTGGGGGGGTGAAGGGGGTCATGGTAGCCTGGTGGTGACGTCTCGACGTAGGGTTTTAAGTTCGTGTCCCGATTCCACCGAAGAACCGTTGTTTAAGGAGATTTGTTGCACTTTAAATACGTTGGGACCAAACGTCCTTTTGCTGGTGTGGAAATTTGAAGAGGGAGTTTCCTCTCCGTTGCATCCTCGTGATCTGACCAAGGTTGAAAATTACGATATACATCCCAAAATAGCCCTAATGTTAAACTAGAAAGGGACGTTAAATAAATAAATTCATTTTTTAATAATCTGTAGGACATTGCGCAATTAAAAATCAGAGCCTATCTAATTAAAGCTGCGAAACATACACTGTTTGGGCTGAATTCTTTGAAATTCTGGATTTATAGTCCTCAGACCAATTTCATTTTTCAATTTTATGATTTTATTCAACAAAGCTTTTCCTTGTTATCGTGGGTGCATCCTGATGCCGGGCATGGGATTCCTGTCACGTTCGGATGTTCTCGCAGGATCCTTTGAATTTTTCAAGATATGCAGAAAGATGGGGCATAAATCAGCGAATTTTCAGACACAAATCTTTTGATGCCTTTCGCGGGGGAGTGCCCGAAGAGGTTAGATCCTTTTTAAAGAATTCGAATTTTTCCGAAAATTTAGGCCGCTTAAAAAAAACATGGCGTATATAAAGATGGATCGAAGTTTTCAAAATTATGCCGAAGTAGAGGATTGGGGGCATGTTAAGCTCGGAACCTTCCCATACCTTGATGTTTATTTTTAAGCTACGAAAAGCAAAAAATATTCAAAATACTTCAAAAAGCAGACTCGTAAGAATTTCGAGTTACTAAATGAGGCATTTTAAAATTTCTTTACTAAATGCGGCATGTAGTTGCTTTTTGGCTAATGGATGATCTTTCAGAAAGAAATAAGGAAATACAATTTTCGAGTCGTTTTATCGGTATATTCGGAGTGTATTAAAATCGAAACTATTTTTACATCACCTCAACATTTAAAAATTATCTCTCCGATGAGACCTGCTTTATTTCTGAACAATCTGGTCCTTCATTTTAATGTATTTAAAGAAGATTTTTAAAAATTATTTTCTAAGAGTGACCTCATTATAATATTTCGCATTGCAATATTAATAATAAATTAATGTCTTTTTTTAATTAAATTTTTTAGTGTACATTATTATTATTGATATATAGGGAAAATAAATTTTTTAAAGTAAAATAAACGTGTTTTCATAAATAATTTCAGATAACATAAAAAACTGAAATATTTTTACTTTATTGTTCCATTAAAATTTAAAAATACACTTTTTGATGAAACCTATTATTTCGAAAAACTTTCCTCTGATTTTAATTAATTTATCTTTTAAAAATTGACTTTCATTTAGGGGAAAAAATTGCTTTCACTAAAAGTTTTCTTTATTTAATGAAACTTTTTATTGTTTCATTTTAAGCTATGACGTTAAGAGTAAAATATCTTTTTTTATTACATACATTTTTGAGTGTACATTGTCGTTAATGCTATGTACGGAAAAGAAATTTCAAAAAAAAGAAACTATAAAAAGAATTTTTTTCAGATATGCTGATGTTTCGAACTGAAAATTCAAATCTTTTAAATCTTATTCCACTAATAAGCAATTTTGAATAATTTTTACATTGAAAACATTCACACGTGAGGCTATTTAAATAAGACATTTAGCTTCCAACTTCCCTTCTGCTTGCACGAACCGTCTCTTCTTTAATTTGACGAATTTTGCAACAGTTTCTGATATTTTGGTCTTGCCTTTGTTTGGTTTTCTGTTCTTGTATAACGTTAAAATTCTAAAAAATCTGACAAGTGTCGATTCTGACAGGAATTGCTCACACATGTTGAACTTGACAAGAGAAACGCAGGGATCCTTTTGAAGAATTTGTGTGCATAACCGATTCTCTATCCCTTCATAGGCACGTGGAAACCGATGACGCAGCGTTTTTTACAAAGTTTCAGTTGATTTAATAATATAAAAAAAAGTGGAATGGGATCAGGAAATAAGAGAATATATTAGCATAGGATAATGAGTGCTGAATTCAGCAAAAAATTAAGACATTAATTGGGATTTAATTAAATTTCACAATATCATCGCATATATCAATATATTATTCAATAAAAAAAGGTGATTGTTGAAAAGATATGTAAATAATCATGAATAAATTCTTAGCTTTACAGTTTTGTAACTATGTCCTCAAAATAATTAGACTTTGCTTTAAAAAAAGACAAGTTTTGCTTTTATTGTTATCCGCATAAGTTCTAATTTTACTTATATGGCTCATCCATGTATTTGTTTTAAAAAATATATAAGGGCTTTGAAGTTGCAACATTAAAAAATGGTACAGCTGAAATCTTTTATTTTATTTAGATGTAAGCGTCAAATAGAGGAAAATCCACATTAATAAAAGTTATTAATTTATTATTTATTAATCTCTGATATTGAAAAAATTCTTTTAAACTAGTAACTAGGGTTGGGAGATAAAGGAAATTCATCTCGATATATCGTTCAACACGTATCGATATTTTTCGACTTATCATGATATTTATGTATAGCCGTTATAAGTTATAAATAGCATCTCTTAACATATTGACAGATCAGAAAGGCTCCAAATAATAGAAAGTTTCATTTTATGTGATACAAATATATATTTTTTTAAAATAAAAATAGTTAGAAAATAATTTTGTTAAATCCTCTTTAATGAAGTGTCAATGCCAAAGCATATCTACTTGTTACAGTTTACAACGTTGAATTTAATCAAGAATTTTTATTGTATTATCTAATTATTGTATCGCAATTTATACTGAACTATTATTCTTAGTTAGGATTTTGATATAGAAATCTTTTTTCGAAAACTAACATAAAAAATCGTTTTTTCAAATATATTAATTCTTTTCGAAAAATCAAATATATACATTTCTATTAGCAACTTGAATTTTTCCCTTGTATCTTACAGTAAAACTACTCTGATTAAAAAGAATTTTAGCTTTATGTCTCACTTTCTTTGGTAGAAAATCTATCGTATATTTTGGAGTCTGCATTTCCGACGCATCAGTTAAATAAATGCGAAAGGGAAACCCGCGATAATAAAATCCGTCCTTTATCAAAGTGCCGCTCCAGTTTTCGGTGCATTTCGTGTCGGGCCGTCTTGGGAAGCGGCCAAATAGGAACTGAAGTGTTCCCAGAAAGGTCAACAGATCTCTGCTGTTGTCTTTCGGATCGGATTTGGAATATTCATTTTTTACTTCCTAACTGCTTGCTTCAAATATAATAATTTCTATTCAGAGTTTTTGACAGAATCTGTAATATTATAAAAGAATTAAATTATCTTATTCCTGCTGTGCTCTATTGTATTTACTTTTCTTACTACCAGTTTAAGTTGCTATTTAATCTATTTCGGATTCTTTAATAACTAAAACTAATGGTGGTAATACAAGAATTTTCATCTAAGATTTTCCATTTTTAGCCAATATTTCTAAAAAATATCGATAAATTAATGCTTTTAGATACTTGTTAATATGTCGAACATTTTTTTACAAGAAGACGTTTTTCTTTATTTTAGTTAAGGTTTCAATCGAGTTTTTTTTTTTTTTTTGAAAATGAGTAAAATCTAAAAATGCCTTATTTCTGGATTTGCCATACTGAATCAAACCAAATTTTCTATCCTAATTGCACTGTAACAAACTTTTTCACATAAAAAAAAAACTGAAACTAAGAATTCATTGTCTTCAAAATAAATAATTTTTTCTTCAAATATATAAAAAAAACTTTTCAAACTACATTTCGTCTTGTTTTAGCAGATAAATAAAACTTGCTTTCGATGACTGTTCCTACCCAGGTTAAAGAAAATGTTATTTCAAAATTGTTAAAATTCAAACATTCTGCGTTATGATTGAAATTTTCTGTGGAATTTTAAATAATTTAAGAAAAATTATGTATTTCTATACGCTGACAAGTATGAAATTTCTTTAACTAGTATTTTAGCTAGTGTTTTTTTCTAATGTGTCCTTAACCGTACATACATCGCCCAGTTAAATAAATGCTCAATTAATAAATTTGAATAAAGTTAATAAAACAAATATATTCAAACAAATATTCGGTTATATAAAGTCATAAATGTATAGTAAGAATAAGGTGAATAAGTAAGAGGCTTCAAAATCCAAATTTTAAGGCAGTAAGCACACATTCATAATCAAACATGACCACATGGCTTTAAATTCCATATTCATGAGTTAGAATAGATATGTCCGTTCACTAATAGTGTGATTGAATTTTATCGAGAAACATTAGGTTTTCATCAAAATTATTCGCCTATCTGCGAGCCTATTTACTCGAGAAACAATCGTATATTATCATCTAAGCGTAAATTATGGCAAATAGATTTCGCCCACCTCTGTAAGCTTGAAATTTCAGTGTCCTCTCGTATCACCTAACCAATTCCGGTGGCATTATTGATCATAATTTCTTGTAGTATTTGGTCTGTTTTCGAGCTCTTTTTGGCAGAATTTCGTGTGAAGACTCACAAATTCTTGAATCCTTTAGAGAAAAATTGGCGGTTCTTTTCATTTCGTTATTATGATGCGAGAACATGTTTTCGTTAAGGGTTTTTGAATAAATGAAGGTAACGAATAATTGAAGTTCGAGATCGCGTAGGCAATGAACAAAGCATCAATGACAATATTAATTAATCTTTTAATGGCATAAATTTTTATCTGCTTTTATTAGCATTGCATTATTATTATGTATGCTTCTTTGAAAGCAGACGCGTTTTTAAAAGATTGACCTGCTTTTACTAGTATTGCTTTATTACGTAGGCATCTTCAGCAACAGATGCATTTTTAAAAGCCTGACATAGAACTATGACATCTTACCTATTATTTCATCTCAAAATGGGCCGAGCTCGAAAACTTTGTTTACCTGCTATAAAAATTGAAAATAAAAGTTTAAAAAATTATCATATATAACTTAGAGAGAGAGAGAATGATAGTAAAGTCTTGTGATTGTTTCAAACCGGTTTAAATTGGTTAACGACTTAAATAAAGATAAATAATGACTTTAAAAAATAATAATGGCCTCGCGTGATAACTTGAAATTTACGATCAAAGATTTCATTTCCTTTATATTCACATTTTTTAAAAATAATTTTTATGTTGCTTTATCTTTTTCACAGTATTCTACCTTTAATATGTTTATCTCCTGTATATGTTTTCATCTGATTTCAATTCTTAAACCTTTCTTTCATTCTTCTATTCTATGCCTATCTAACTGAAATTGGATTAAAATGATTCTCTGTTTGATAACAATTCAAAACCAAGTATTCGTCTGTGCATTCTTAAAGGCTTTTGTGCCATTTTAACATTGGATACAAATTAGATTAAATCGCCGACTCTTTTTAACCTAGGTATTTGGAGAGGTATAACCTAGGTATTTGGAGAGGCTTGTATTGACTTTTGTGTCGAAAAATCCCAAACAAAAACAGACTTCACTTTGTCAAAATCGGTACAATACATCAGACCTCGGATGATTTTCTGTGAATCTGGCAGTGAGGGAATTTCTGAAATGGAATTCTTTCATCCTCTCTGCTGCATCGGGAAAGGAAAGGAGAATCTCCCGAAGAAAATAAATCCCTTTTTACCCTACGCCCTGTCAAGCTGCTTGCGCAAGCTGTATGCTGCTGTTCCGTGCTCTCGGGGGGGGGGGGTTCTGGTTATAAATCAAGAATAGCAGATTTAAAATGGAAAAACTCTGTACCCCAAATCTAACATTTATAAACACCAGGAATCAATTCCAGCAATTGTCGAGAGATTTAATTTTCCTCCTTTCTTGGTTTTCTGTACAAGGTGGGTTTTCGTGAAGTTTTAAAACAGGAATTGTTGAGAAAGAACCATAAATTTAGTAAACTTCTGATTGATTTGGCGACTAAGAAGTTGTGTTGTGTAGAGAAAATTGGTGGAGGGTTTTCGAAATAAGCATTCAGTGAAACAGCATTATAAAGTAAATGTATAGTAAATTTATTTAAAGTCTATATATTATGCCATATCATCATGAGATTACCTTTAAGGCGTATAAAACCGCAGGAACTTTGATCTAAAATTAACTTTCCTATAGAGATCGTTAGGTCTCAAAACTGAGTTCAAGCAAAGGGTTAACTATCTCTAAAGCTATACATTGCTTCGATAAATCATTGCAATCACATTGCAATTGATACAAAATCTGCATCTTTCGTAACAAAAAGTCTCGACTCGTAAGCCGTAGTGTTTCAGTTTCGCGGCCAGATTTCATCCAAGGACCGTCGTATAATGGGGTCTGTTGCATGTCAAAATCTGTCAGGGCCAAACGTCCTCCTCTAATGTGGTGTGGAGAGGAGGGAACCACCTCTGGTGTCGTCCTCGTCATCTGATCCCGGCTCAAAATCCAAAGATAACCCTAGTGTTTCTTTACAATGGGACGTTAATATAACTAGAAGTTTATGGCACAAGAGACATGTTTGGCCGTACTGCGCCAAAATTTTGGTAAAATTAGATTTTAAAAAGTAAAATTTTTAATGTAAATATTAAAAAAAATACCTTGTTTAAATAGCCATCACCTGCTGGAACGTTCTACTTTGGAACGTTGGTTGAAGAAGATCACGAAAGTTTTTAAATTTTTAAACGAAATTGGTTTTTTTCAAGTTATTATATTTTATAACTTTATTCAAGTTATTATATTTTATACTATTTGAAAATTTTCAAATAGACTTCCTTAATTTTCTGTTTACTTAACTGCTGATAAAGAGTAAAAATTAAATATTCCTATAGCCAATCTTTTTTGCAATCAAATTTTACAACATATTTGCGAGGAAAAAAAAACCGATTTTTTTTTCTTAAAAAATATTAAATTAAAATCATCTGATATTTATTATTTACTTAACTGAGATGTTATAATGACAATTCAAGTAAGTAAAGAGTAGATTTAGGAATGCAAACTTAAAATACGAACCTATAAGAAGTGGGTTTTGCAATCAACAGAGGAAATTTTACGTTTTTTTTTACTATATTGAAAATTATTTAGGTTAAGAGCATGGTATCTTGGATTCCAGCATTTTAGCTTGTCTACTTTGCTACTAAGCAAATATTTTACTATGCGGCAATTCATTTTTTCCCACCTCTATTTTGCACAAGAAATATTACATTCGTGTTATTTATTTTAGTTCCTGATTTTATAAAATATTATACATTTTCTTTGAGTGAAAAATTTCTCCAGAAATATATAACAATTTCCCACACACTGCCGAAAGATCAAAAAATAATTTAATATTCGAAATGTTATTTTTCAAAACTCTATAACTTTCGAAATTATAAGAATTCAAGAATATAAATCAATTAAGGAGCAAATATTGATTTTCATAATGAAAAAATTCCAAAATAGTAGTTGACTTTGTTAATCATCTTGGTTAATCAGTTTCTTGTTTGGATCAAACTTGTTCTCTTGATTCATTTCAAACGACGCTAAACTTGTAGAGGTGCGATTGCCAATAAGAGACTGGGTGGCTGATAGGTAAGGTATCTGTTTCGAAACCGGAAGATTTCAGGCTTGAAACCTGAATCTACGAAAAATTGTCGTATAAGTGGATCTGGTGCATGTTAAATCCTTCGGAGCCAAAAGCCTTCTCTCTGGTGTGGAAGTTTGGAGAGGGGTTGCCAGCTCAAGTGTCATCTTCGTCTTTTGACCATGGCTCAGAATTTTAGGGTCTGTCCCAAAGTAACCCTAGTGTTGTTTTAAAATATGACGTCAATGTAACTGAGCAGTCAAAGCTAAAGGAATTAAAGTTAGAGGTGTTCCACTCTTTGTTGACGGCTGTATTAGTATAAAGTATGTCCTCCTTTGCAGTGTCCTGGTATAGAGGTAGCGCGTCTACCCCTAGAGCTGGAAATCCCGGGTTCGAGTCCAGGTTTCTTCTGTGCTCTATCTGTAAGGAGTATGAATGTGTCCCCCTGTAAAAAGGGGTTGTGCAAGCGACTGTGATGATTGAATAGATAAGTCAATCACTTGGCCCTAGTTGTCATTTTTTCAGAACAAATTTGCTCTCCTGTAGGCTTAAAACTCGCTGATACTCCAGGGAAGCTTGTCCATGGCAAATGCCACTAATATCAGCAAAAACATGCCCTACTTTAGCATTACTTATTTATGGAATTTATCGTGGCCTTGATTCCACTGAATGCTCCCATTTTTAATTCATTGAAAGCTCCGAGTTTTTAAAGGGTTCGGTTATTTTTAAAAATTTATTATTAGTATTAAATAGTTTATTTTACATAAATGTTTCATCAAAATACTCCCCAGGTTTCCTGTTGAAATTGTAAAATTAAGTAACTTTATTTTCTTATATTTATTAACCCATTTTGAATTAAAATGAGTTCGAATTATATTTGCTTGAAAAGAAAAATACTAATTTATTTTCTCTCTTTGTATTATTCATCAAAATATTCAACAGGAATTATCAATGCCTTTGAAAAAAAATCACCATATTTGCTTCAGGAAGGGTTTTGCATTATAATGGAAATGTTTGGTCCTTAAGGACACAGTTACTTTATTTAATGACATTTGCTTTATAATATTTTTTAAAGTGAGTTTCAGCAATGAAAATTACTTTTTTCCCATTCTTCAACTGTTTTTAATTTGATTTTTGCTCACAATAAATCATCACCTTTTTATGAAGAAAATACTTTTTAGTTTCTTTGATCTTCTTTCAATCAGGCTTCTTTATAAATGTTTCCTGCATTTAACTGAATAATATCAAAAACTACAGTAATCATCATCTCTTTGTTTGTTCTTATTTTTGATGGATTAGTTTTGCTATTCCAGATTAGAATTTCATCTTTTCATAGATTGTTTCTTGCTTGTTTTCGAAGTCGAGCTTACATGTCTCAAATTCTTGTTAAACTTGTTTGACCTGTATCTTTAAGAGTAATAATTTTCATGTTTCTTGGTTGCATCTCTAATTAATTTTAAAATACATGAAAGCAAAATATATTTCCTAGAAAAATTATAAAAATCGTCTTATTCACACGAAACTCACAATTGAATAAGAATAATTTTTTTTCGACTCAAATAAACCGAACTACACTTTTTTATTGTGAAATTTTTGCAGTAGCACTTTTTCGAGATTGCAATACTGATTTAATCTATATAATGCTAATCAAACTAAAAATTGGTAATCATACATTTCTGCAAAGAGAAATAACTAATTAATCGTAATTAGTACTCTGCTTACGTTCATAGTAAAAACAGATTTAAGAATCATTTCATGTGGTATTTTCAAAATAATTTTGAAGAGTGTAAATCTTTAGCTCTTTTTCTGCATGTGTAGACCTGTGAATGATCGACTCGGGTGCTTGATTTAGCTTAAATATGGATTTGGACCAGTTCCCAAATTTGTTATAGTTAGACATGCAATGTTAATGGAAGTGCCGGAGGGTAAATTTTGTTTTTCTCATTCGTATCTATGTTGTGCCTTTTCAATGACATTCATGAACAGACGTAATCTCTTAAAAACGAATTTCCGAAATAGAGGCGAATAAAAATATTTGCCCTTATATCATTCATTGCCCTTATATCAAAAGTTTTGACGGTTATTTCATTTTCCATGCATATTTTAAATTCTTGAACTTAAAAATAATTAGTTCTAGCCACTTTTGTGTATTTTATTTACTTCGAATTGTTAGGGCAAGTCAAACGAAAAAAAAAATGAATAGCGCATTCTTTATATCAAACGAATCTGTTCCACTAACATGCATCGGAATGAAATTTATTCCCTACCTCAGAAGAATAAACGATTGTAGAAGTGGGGGGTGACGCAGATTAATCGTCCGAGCCGCATCATGCGTCAAAGCAATGCCTTCGAGAGGCAATGTATTTTAATGCAGGGATGTCACAAATGCAGATGGTTGGTCGATTTCAGCCCAAACAGTGTATGTTAACTATTCGTTCAGAACATAAATAGGTGATTTGCACTACAATGATATGAATGAGCGATTGCATATACATGATATGAATGAGCGATCACACACGTATGGCATGAATGAGCGATTACATAAATATGATATGATATGAATGAGCGATTA
>JAOUZG010040450.1:1363858-1392456 GCA_026289955.1 Argiope argentata | reverse complement strand
CAAAGAAAAAAGTTTAATTAATGAAAATATCTTAATTTAATTATTGATTAATATTTTTTATTCATGCTTTTAGCTTTAATTATTAACTTCTTGCTATTTGGGTTACGTTTTCTGTGTTTTTTAGAATGTCATCGGCAAAAATAGTCACATTGCAAAAATATAATCCAGATTTAAATTGTTCTTATAAGTACCGTTAGTAGATAAAGGGTTATAACTTGTTTAGAAAAATATGAAATTTTATCTTACGAAAAATGAGAAAAGAAAAGAAAACGGAAAGCATTTAATAGAAGTTAACAAATCTTATTCTTCGTTCTCAATGCGATGTTCGAAAGAAAGCGGTTCAATTTCGAAACATCCTACGAGCAAAATCTCGCAAGTTCCCGGATGAGCACACGACTCTGGGAAAACTTTTCATTTCTGTTCGTCATTTTCTGTGTTCCATTTACTCAATGTTTGTTTGTCATTCCACTTTCTTATACAAATATATTCTACCTTTCGTTTTTTAGCTTAAAATAACGGTGGCCTTTTACTACTTTGCAAGCATGGTGTTACCACCCTAGACTTATATATCGCCTTTTTTAATGGGACTTATAAAAGGTGCTTTTATAAATCTGTTATATCATTTTTGTTAACACTTAACTGGGGAGGTGCGGTCTAGGAGGCCGCATTTTCTTTTCCCTCAAATTAAATTTTCTAATAAAAGTATTTGTGAGAAAATCTGTCTATATATTCTGCAGTTACTTTTCTTGATATAAAAATATTATAAATTTTTTCAAAAAGTAAATTATAATTGAAAAAAAGTAATTGAATTGGATAATACATTTTCTTCTCAAATTCCATGTTGCGACAAATATTCTTGGAAAGACCTATCACAAATGATTTTAAAAAAATCATATTCATTTTTTCAGTTTACAAAAAGTATATAGAAAATAACAAAATTAAAAATTTATCAATTATAGGAAGAAAAAATGACAATGGGTAAAACTGACTCTTTTTATTTCCATCATCGGTTTCCGAAGCATTTTAAACATGCAGGTTAAGTACAAGTATAAAAATCTGTTAATAATTTCTGTAGATATTTCTCTTGATATATTAATCTATTTTAGAGTTCCTTCAAAATACCTTATCACTAGAAAAAAACAATTATGTTTAAACATACGCATCAGAATTAGCCGAATTTAAATCCTTCAACTAATAATTTTTCTGTGCAATTATCCTCACCACTAAAATCCCTTTTCTGCTTCTTTTATCCTCTTTATAACGCAGAGATTGAGAAAGTTGGATGATGTTTGGGGCACCAAGTTTTAGAGATATCTGCTAAGTCTTGTATAAAACTGGGACACTAAGAGGGAGCTGCGGTCTCACAGACGTCACGCTTAGGAATAGCTGATATATTTTAAAATGCATCCGCTGAAACCTGCTGAAAAAGTGCACTTGTAGTGAAGGTTACGAAAGAAACTACTGAGTCAATGCATTCGATAGAGTTAAAAATAGAACAAGGGTGATCGAAGGTCTATCCATAGATATCTGAGATGCCGTATCTCCCTAGTCAAGGGTTTATAAATGAGTTTAAAATACCGTAAGTCTTTAGGTGAGGAATTGTTCCCAATTTTCTATTGAAAATGATCAAAGTAGTTTTATTTATGTTGATTTTCTTGGAAGGTATTCCGCAAAATAAATGTAAAAATGAAAATATATATGAAATTGAGAGGCTACATCACATCAAAACACTTCATAAACTAGAATGAAATGATTGGGGGAACTAAAATTTTTTGCTTAGTAAAAAATTTCAAAAAAAAAATAATAATGTTTTTAAGAATTGGTTCTAGAATTTCGAGATTAATTAGCTCTTCTTGTTGGGAAGGATTTGAGAAACAAGTGGCTGTTGTAGAGATTTAAAAATCTATTTGACTTCTGGTATTTCGTTATGCATCAAAATCAAACTTAAATTGTTTAAGACGGTTGGGTTTCTTGTATGTGAGCGGTAGAGACAGTGATCACATCCAGTTTTAGTCCCAAAATTTTATTAACATGTAGATATGGGACACAGGACACACCTAAAACAAAAATATGAAAAACACGCAACACTATCTCATCATCTTTCGATTTTGTCAGTCTTCGTTTCAGACTGATCTTCTCTCTCACTTCGTCCGATGCCAGCTCCGACCCTCCCTGACCTTTTCTCTCTGCGTTCGTCAGTCCCGAAATGCTGGCGCTTACCCACTCGAATTCACCTCTTCACATTCCTCCTTCGTTATGCAAATCATCTGTCATCTACTATCTCTGGTTGATTTCTCTCCACACTTGACCCTTTTTTCCTCCGTGTTTTTGTATATCTCCACAAAAAGGTTTGCCATGTGAGTAAGAAGGGTTGCCAAAATTAGTTGACCTTACAAATAGCTTTGCACTTTAAATCTAATAATTGCTGGCTTATCGTTTGTTAGATCGTTCGGGTTTATTAATTAGTATCTGCTGTTTTGCTATTCTCATGATAGTTTTCATTTTGAATTCTGATTAAAAAATAGTAACTAGACTGCAATGCAACTGGTCTAGAATATAGACTAAATTGGAATTTTTTCTTTATTAATGTAAGCTTTAATAAGGAAAGGAATCCACGATTAAGAATGTAATAATAGTTATTTTGATAAAATTTCGAACCTGAATGTCAGATGGCAGCTAGAATATTATTTGACAGCCATAACTAGAAATAGATGATAATTTGAATTTTTTAAAAATCTTTTAAGTATTTTAAATGGGACCTCCATATTGTTGAGAAAAAAAAACTTATTGGTAGGAAGAACATTCAGAAATTTGAAGCTGTGGAGCGATTTTATTTAGTTACTGTAGTTTTAATTGAAGAACCATGATGATGAGTATAAGGAATAATGTTGGTTTCGTTAATGGAAAATAGAATAAAAACACGAATGATAGAATAAGAACAAAAATTAAAAAAAAAACAACTCTGGGAATTTTCTTGGATATTTTCTTCGTCATGAAACACAGACAAAGTGGAAATAATTTTTTCGGATGCCTGAATTCGAAGAAAGAATTTAATCATGTTTCAAATAATCATATATCCTACTTATTATCATTCTGATGTAAAACACGAACCATGGGAGTGATTATCTCAAAACTTTCTCTCATACCCTCAAATAAATGAATAGTTAGTGGAACCCAGAGAACGCCTCACTGACCGTGAAACAGGGATGCCGGGGACGAAATATTCAACTTCTATTTTCAAAGGTCTTTAGTAAGGAGCAAATTGAGTAATTTCAAGAGTGTGGATTGAACTTAGAAAATCTATGTTTTTCACACGACCAGTTGTATGCCGCATGCTTACGAGTCACACTGCAAAAAAAAAAGTTTCTGCTGAGGACGGGAAAACAAAATAATACTGTAAACTCTAAAGCACTTTAATAATCAACTCAAAAAATAGAATAAATATTATTTATACTTCTCCTTCACATATTATTGACTTTCAATGAATGTATTCATTTCTGACAAGAAAATAATATCATTTTTTCTATCATTCCTGGTTAAACAAAGCGGCTATTTTAAATTTCAAACTACGTTTCCAAAATTATTTCTTCTGAGTCAGCAATATTCCTGGTATCAGCTATTATTTGTAAAAAATATAGGTTAATATTTCAATTAGAGTTTTAATAAGTTTTGAAAATCTCTTTCTTACTGAGAAAGACATTTATTACTTTTGAATGCGCAAAGCCCAAAAGTCTGCTCTGCAAAATGTTGTGAACATCTTTTGCATCATGCCTGTCACATCACGATACTTACAGATAATACCCAGTCTGTAAACGTTTTAATACAACGCTTAAAAAATGCGAAGCTTCGATATATAGGATCCATTACAAACGTAAGGCTTCGATATAAGCTAGAAGCATATCGAATTGCATTTTAAGAGAACGCTGTTATAAAAGTGAAAACGCGCAGAAAGCAGCTTTAATTGTGTCAGCTGATTTACTACTGAAAAGGACGAATGTATTAATAGTATCATAATTTTAACAATAAAAGCAATAAAAATGTCACAATTGCTATTTTATACGCTTCCCTTGCACAAAAGCATTCAGCAATATACTTTTAGAATAGAAAATGCAGAAATGAATAAATTGTTTTCGGCATTTTTGACGATAATTTCCGAAAATGGGTATTAATTCTTGATCTCTCCTTGAATCGCCAGCATTCGTTCACATGATAGTTTTTTTAAATCATCGGGTGTATGAACGTGACATGGCAATCAACTTCATGCTAAATTCCTTCATTCAGTATATAGCCATATTTGCGAAAATCCACGTTTGCTCGCTTCATTTTTTATTTTGAACTTCACCTGATATTTCGAAATTTGTTTTCCCGACAGCTTCACATTCTGGAGACGAGAAACGGCACGTCTGAAGTGGCCACCAGTCTGGGAATGCGCAGCGTGATGTCGATGCGAAGGATTGCCAGCGGAGAAAGGACGGTGGACACGCTCGTCATAGAATCCGTAAGTGCACCCACCATCAACTAACAGTCATTTGCTTATTTTAATTCTATTTTCTCGAATTCAAAAATGACTAGATGAAATTTTGAGTTTTTTTTCGAGTTTTTGATCATTTGATACCTTGGTAAAAGTTTATTGCTTTCACTATGATTTTGTTTGTACCAATTTCCACAAAAAGATACAATCAACATTGGGATTATATATAAATTACTTTGAAAAGAGAGCAAAAGTCAACTAACTGAAATTAGTGAATCAGTTGACTGAAAGTTATCATGAACCACGCATTGATATTTTCAAAATCAATGCGTGGTTCGTGACTACTATCAAATTCTTTGTCATTACTTAAAAGTGTTTAACTGATTTATTTTCAGCCTGCGCGCTTTCTCAGAGCATTCTATGTATATATTTATTTTCTGAGATGCCTAATTGCTCAAAATTTTAATATCAATTGAATAAAAAAAAGGAATAAATTATTTAAAGATAAAAATAATCACTATTGCCAATCTAAGCATTCTGAAATAAACAGTATTTGGTGGAAACGATAAAATAATTTTTCATAAAAATATATAAATTAAAGCATGGAAATAGGATTGGACTTTGGAAATAATTTTAAATGAGAATTTTAAAGTGTTTTCTATTTTAAAAAAACCCAATGTCATTTTAAATGCATTCAGCTGGGAAACATAGCTAACTTACGAAACATAGTGTTTCCATAGCTAAGAATAGTTTCGACAAGAGATTCTGAATGATGACGCTATGTTCAACAAGATTGAGTCAATGTTCTGCGATTGTGTCAACCTTATCTTGGATACACTGCTTAGAAATGATAAAAGTGCTGTAAATAAATTACAAAGTGATATTTGTTCTGATTGTTCAAAACTTTATTTTTGATTTTCTTTGGCCGAGACAGTATACGGCGCACCATTCCTATCAAATCCTTTCCAAGTTGTTCCTTTTTCACGTCGGCACAAAGCAGGAAAAAAATGAGTAGAAATTAACATTCGACAAAGTTAAAGGCATGAAAGATACTGCTATATTTCTCAATAAGAATTATTGTTTTGTTTTCTTTTAGGTATGGTTCACTAAATGAATGCTTTATTATCTTTGTCCATGAAAAGACATAGAGATTAAATCATGCTATGATTGAAAAACATAAATTGTAAAACAGTAATATTTTGTCCTCTGGTTGTATGACAAACAATTCTGTTTAAAAAGAGATAAATTGATAAGCGCTTTATCAACAAATTGACCACTGCCATTGAACTAACTATAGAAGAGTTCCTCTTATTAAATCGTAAATAAAAAACTAAGTTAGTCTGCCAGTCATGCAGAGAACCGTCAACACCAACATATATACCAGACAAACCCTACCTCTACCATGGTCTTACCCTTACAAGATATTTCTAAATTCATAAAACTAGGCATCAAGACAGACCGGGTCTTCTGTAGTAAATTATGTTTTCAATGCAATAAGAAGCCACAAACGAAAATGTGAAGTTATAGGGAATTTGTTATTAAATAACAGTTGTTTAAAAATACAAACGTGTTTCTGATGGAGATAGCGCTTAAAGAACTCAAGAAAAAAATCTTCATAGCAAGTATTTTAACATTCATGTTAGGAAACACAGTCCTATACAATGAATATAATATCTCAAATTGCAGCATAATTTTTATTCGTATATAATTGCTATGAAATTTGAATTTGTCCAGTTATTTTCTGTATTTTCGCTTTTTGATTTTAATTGAAAAAGAATGAGAAATTTTTAAAATTCTTAGTGTGGGATTGAGGGAAACAAAGCAAAACGGTTACTCAATAATTTTACCGTTTATAGTTTACTTTTTTATATATTTGCCGAAAATCTATTAAAAATAAGAACTATAAGAAAGTAAAATAAAAATGAAAAAAAAAACCCTATTGAATAGAGGTTCCCACCTCATTGTAAATAAGATAGTATGTGTATCTTTTCTCTTTTCCCTTTCTTTTAACATCCGCAGCCAGTGTAGTATGTCTTTATTTCTGTGGCACAAGCTCATCTATCATATATTGGAAAATGTCAGAAACTTCTTCTGATATGTTTTTTTCAGTTTATTGGAAAAAATGAATTATCTTTTGGATGACTGAAATTTTTTTCAGAATTCTGTCTCGAGTTCTTGTTCTTTTATGCCTTCTAAAATGCATCGTGTCCACATTAATCACATTCCAATAGCAAATTTCCATATCGTAGGAGATAGATATATACTTAATTTTAAAATACTTTAAAGGAAAAAAATTATAAATTAAATCAATAAATGAGCTGAAAAAGAATAAGGTTGTCGAAATTTTTATGCATTAATCCAGACACTATTAAAAATCCTCCGAATTTATACAAAATATAAATTTAAAAATATGCCGATGTACAAGAATTTTAAACTTCATAAATATTTTAAATTGAAAATGAATACGATCCGAACGATTTTGATTGAATACATTAATCATTAGGCATACTTTTTCATGCTTTCTAGAAAACTGTTTTCTTAAGCTTCTAACCGCAGCTTGCAGAGCGTCTTAAATTCTTAAAAGTAAAATAATACTCCATGTATTTTAAAATTCCAGCGGCTCGTTTTCTTTTCACTTCACAGCATTTTTACAAGCATTGCCAGATTCAGAAAGGTTTACAATCTATCATCAAATATTATACAAAAAATATACGAAATAATATTAATTAAATTATGTTTGTCAAAAAATCGTTTGACTTTAACCTTTTAATAATATTTTAAATGAAATTAAAATTGTAGCAGTTATAAAATCTCCGAAAAGGAATCGTCTGCTAATTGTCTATTAACATATTTGGATTATGATGTTTACCGAACAATGGAGAGTCTGATAAGTGAATCATTTTTTAAAAATTTTAGATCTGCAGTAAAGCGAAAGTATTAAGCAATTTAATAGATAAAAATCTATTAAAAACATTTAAATACCTCAAATGCTCACTTATTATTATGGAAATTAAAATAATAATGAATATCCCCAATAGATGTCTCATTTAATTAGAAAGTTAAATGAATTCGTTGGTCAGTCGATTAAATGCGGTTGCCCAATTGGTTAGAAAATATTAATATTTTATGAGCTTTGTTACTTACAAATCTACTGAAGCTTATTTCAACATTTTTACATCGACTTTCAAGATCAATTTATGCTTAAAAACGTATTGAACAAACTCTTTAGAACGACTTTCTAACTCCCAGATGGGAAATTCCTCTTTAGAAAGGAATTTTCCCATCTGGGAGTTTTAAAAAGCAGGTTCCTTTTTCACGTGCTCTATGCTCTTTTTTTGTGTATGGAATTTTATTTCAAATACGAGATCATAATGCTCCGAGTCTTTGACGTCATATCACATTTTGAACACTGATGACGTCATTCGATTCATATTTTTACGCCTAGATACTTGGAAATGAGGATTCTTTTTCTGCCAACAAAAATATTTTCAATCATTTTAAGGTCAAAGAAAAAGCATAGAATTTTTTTCTTATGATTTTGCCTTTAAAAGTGTAGTTGAATAATGGGTCCTGGACTTGAATATTTATACGTATATGATAAACTTTATTCGAAAGTCCAACGTATAACAAGACAGACACGTGCGCACAAAAAAAATGCAGCTGACGTAGTTGAGATCAAAACGAAAATATCCGAAAATGGCTAAATTTTCGAAAAACATGATGCTCGGGAAGAAAAAAAAACATGAGATATGCAGTTACAGTTATCAAAGTCACGTTCAGACGAAATATCTCAGTAGCAGGATTTTCAGGTTGGTGATAGCGGATGCGAAGTTGGATTCTGTAGATCTACCATGTGGCTGAATTATAATAAGCTTTACAATTTTTTCGAAATGTCATGAAAAAAATGCAACTCATGCGAATACTGTAAAATAACCTGTGAAATGCTTCGCAACGTATGTTTTTTATAAGTTCGTTTATTAAACCAATACTTAAAGTTAATTTAATAAACATTCAATTTGTTAAAAAATTCTAGAATTTATTTAATCAAATATCCATAAATCAAAATCAAAATTATATTACAATGCCATCTTATGTATTTATATTTAAAAAAATTCTTGACGTATTTTGAAATTTAATTTCATTATGGTTTTCAATTATCTCAAATGAATTTTGATATTTTGATAAATTAATAAAAATGTACTTTCAAACTTGGTAGATGGCTGTAAAACAATAATGGATTTCTTTTTCCCCAACCTAATAGAAGCTTTTGATTTTGAAACTTAACAGCGCATTCATCGACTTCCACAAGTGATATTAATAAAGGATGAATTTTTTTTGTTTCGAAGTGTTCATGAGGTAAAAAAATCAAAGTTTTCAATTTTGATATCTAACCAATTCTATTATTGTTTTAATTAAAAATAGGGGCCCTCTAAGAAAAGTATTTTTACTACTCATTAACTTAAATCATTTGTTATATCCTCATACGTTTCTGTAAAATTATTTGCGGATGATCCATAGATCTCCTGTTTGTAGTGTCGTTCGAGTACCAGGTCCAGAGAGTTGTTAACAACTTTTTGTCTAGAGCGATGATAGGAAAAATCTATGCTTGCGTATTAGACTGTCGATCTTTATCGCCAAATTTGAAAGCGTCGCTAATGAGTTGCTAAACCACCAATAATGGCACAAAACTGCCATTATTTTAAAAATTGTGCAAAACTTAATTGTTTTCCGCCATTTTGGCTTCGTTGGCGTCACAGTTTATCGCCAAATTTGAATCCATCGCCAATGAGTCACTAAACCGTTGGTGTCGACGGTCTAAGTCGCGCAAGTACTGAAAAATCGGCTGCCTCCTGAAAAAGGTCTCTATCCTAATCCTGTTCTCCATATGGCAGATATTGACTTCATTGTTAATGAAGTATCTTTGTGATATTGATAAACCTTTCTTCCCACATATGCTATATTTGTTGAAATAGGATAAATAAAACTCAAATTTTCACTTTTTTTTGAAAAACTCAACTACATTATAGAGAGCAAATTGAAAATATTTAATTCGTATTTATCAATCAGACATTCTCTTGTTGATTATGGACGTGAAAAGTTTTAAGCATCGCTTTCTCTGTTTTACGGATTTTAATACTGCTTCTATGTTGTTTATATTCAACTGTCACTGAATCTGGTTTAGAACTACTATATTATCATTTTTTTCTCTCATAAAGTTCGCATAACCATGTCAATACGAAGTCTACATCCATACTATCCTATATTTGCTTTTTCTGTGAGGAGGGGAGATATGATTTGTCGATTCTGAGTTCCCAACTGTAAATATATATCCAATGGATTTTCTACCGATTTAACCTTGTGATATTCTGAAAATTACCTTTTATAATCTGTTTTCCTAGCATAGTAAAATTAATAAAATTATTTTCCAAGAATTATTTTTTCAGCCACATCATTAGAAAACACTATTTTTACTGATAGTTCCAATACCACGTGTAACGTGGGCAGTTCTGCAATCGTTGCTCAAAATAACTTCAGCCGTTGATTGCATGCGTTCTACTTTCACAGTAAGACTGACAGTGATTTTTCCTTAACGATTTGCGGTAGAAAAACGCCAAATGCGCCAAGGTGCTTTTGCCAAAGGATGTGTCTCACGTCACAGGCATCCCTGACAACTGCAGCAGGCAACTGTCGCAGATGTAAAATGGAGGTGCACGATCCGTCGATGGAGATTGTTTGACTGAGCGCATTTCGCGGGTGAACGATGCTAGATCGAAATTTAATTCATTCAGAAGAAATAAATCCTTTTCCTATTTCTATCTGATATAAGATATTTAGTATAATTTCCTTCACAATTATGGTGGATTATATTGGCATGCACTTTTGTTTATCCCCCCCCCCCCGAGTGGTTACACTTTATTTAAAAAATAATCAAATTTTGCTTTATTTTTAGCAACGTAACCTTTCTTGCCGTTTAAAGCCATTTCCAGACTGACAACCTTTCGTCGATTTCGAATATATTTTTACCACATACTACGATCAGATCACTAAAAACCTACGTTACATTAAATTGAGATCGCTACTTTTCCTAAGGGCAAGAACTGAATACCGAAATCGATTTCTTGTCAATCACATTTGATAAATATCTAAATAAAATATTGCTATCACTGCCATGTCATATGCTATTTCGCCAATTGTGGCAATCGTTCTTCTATATAAATTTTGATTTTTTTTTGTTCTTTACTATTCTTGCTTGGGTCTTGTGTCGTGATTGATTTTCTAGGGTGAGCGTTCGGTGATGAAAAGTATGGAATTGTTTATTCAATATTGTTGACTAGGAATTAGAAAAGGAATCACCACTCGTAAAAAGTTTATAGAAAAAGTCATTCATGTAGTCCGTTTAGTATTCTGCAACATCCTTTTCCACCATAAGCGACTGTCTGATAAATGGTGTTCTGCATGCTTAACATACTATTTACTCTGAATATACTAATTCATATTTACTCTGATTATATTTATGTGAAATATTATCGACTATCCGTTTTTAAAATACCTTCAAAACATTTGTGATTTGATCGGAGAAAATTCTTGTTGAAACTTATAGTTATTGAATTTTACTATTGAGTTTAAATTTTACAATTTTATTCATAATGTCTTCTTTCTCACAAATTGGATTATTTTTGCCAATGGATTGTTGTTTATTTTATATCTGGAACTGTACACATTGCTTTTGTCTCTAACATGTTTGACACAACATATGCTACAAGCTGCATTGTATTCAGCCTGATATTATCTCGTGATCAGTTGATCCACTGCTCGGGGTGGACGTCAAATGAACTCGGCTTCACATTCGCCATCCTCGTCTCGCTCATAAATATTCGATATTTGGTGAACGATATCCCAACTGCATTCATTACATGTCATGTTCATTTGACCATCATTCCTTTCTTTATCTGATTGTTCAGTTTTTAATTCTCAACGATTACGTTTATTTGGAACATCATTTTCAAACTTTTGCGATTTAGTGGGAGAACATTCATATCCAAATATTTTAACGCTCTTGATAGAAAGTATTTTTAACTTAAAACAATTTTATCACCATAATTCTTATTTTTTTTCAAATATTACTTCAACTTTTTAGAACTTGACTGGATATTTTTTTATCTTTAACTGTGTGTCTAGCGCAGCATAGCCACTAAATCCTAAATAACCAAACTATCAACTAACCAACAAATCTAATTTTCGTTCCATGTAATCCGAAATAATAAACAAATCTAGAATTGGCGAGTTTTCGCAAAGCCTTCAAAGCCTTAGATGCGTCCTTACTTTTATCCTGGATTCATAAATCAAATTAAATCGGGAAATGGATTTTCAATGATATCGATTTGTTGATCGATGTTGAATCTTCAGCACAGAAAATATGCAATTTGCAAAGAAATGAAAGCCCGAAACCTATCTAATAAATAGCATTAGTTACCATGGTAATAAGATCCACCCTCAAACACTGAGTTCGAGCTTTTCAATTTCTCTTACGTGCTCTGAATTATTTATCGTCGATGATTATGTTCAAAAAAGGGAAAAATGAAATCGATTTTGATGTCCTTGTTGTTTACGATAAGCTAAAACCAATCTGCTATTGGCGTTTAGAATAATTTTTCTTATTTGATGAGGAAATGTCGAGATAAAGGATTTGAAAAATCAGCCTCGTCTTGTATAAAAATTAATTTAAAAGCTGCAGATCTCCAAGAACAGTATAAATATAAAATATAAATATTTCAAAGCTTTTTAGTTGCCTGTTGAATAGATTGATGTAAAAAAAAAGTCTATAGTCATATGTACTAGAAATGACTTTTCGGGGATTAGAAAAAGGTTGGACTGGTGACAAAATGTTGCACTAGCCAGAATATCCAAATGTGCTTAAACTAATTTTTGCATAAATTTAATTAGAAATGTTATTATAGAAAAATGGTTAGAATAGATTAGAGATAAAAAAGACGAATTGGGTGATGGTAGGAATATATATATTCTACATTGCTAGTTGGTTATTCACAGCTTATTTATATAAAAACAACTTGTTCTCATCTAGGTTAATATGATGGATATTATTTAACTTCACAGTTGACTGTTAAAATTGAGTAGTTCCTCGATTAATTTCGGAGATATGACCTCATATATTAGGCTAACAAGTTGTTAGCGCAACAGGCTACTATAGGGGGTTGCTCAAGGAATCCGACGATCTTCATCGAGTGGATCTCAAAACAGAAGTCCGAATAACACGAAATTTCTCTCACCTCCTTTAAAATGACGATTCTATGAGGACCCCCTACCTTCCAAAAATCTCGCATTTTATTTTCTGTGAAAATTCTGCATCTAATTTTCACATTGGTGCACTTGTGCTACTTGTTACGCAACAATTGTTCAGAAGGAAAAAAACTAATGTTCTTTAGTCAACCTTGGGAATGTCCGTTAATGATCCACCCTTGTAGCTGACCTTCAAAATAAAAAAAATAAGGATAAAAATTCGAAGGGTTTGATACTCTTCCGCTTTCAAGATACGATTTAATTCCTTAGAACGATGAAAAAAGCACATGTTTTTTTTAAACCAGACTTGACTAATGTCCAAATGATCCCATCAGGGGAGAGAATCCCCAATCGAACAGTCTGGAGGCAGTCTGGATTCGAGGGTGCTACACAGCTGATGAGCCAGACGGTCGGAAATACCAATTATAAAGTGAGAGAACCAAGGAATGTCACAGCGGTCAAGCAGGTGTCTCAGCTCAAGGGAGTTGAATCGTTACAATAGGAAGAGAAAAAAGATGAAACACTGAATAACACAGCAAAAGCTTTCGGAAGAATTTGAAGTGAAAAGATTTAAGACGTCACTATTGAAATGATATTAAAACTATTGAAATGATATTAAAGCTAGACAAACGTGACTATTAGTGTATAATGTCTATAAAGAAAATAGTTTCTTTTTCCAAAATTGGGAGACATTTATTTCCGATGTGCGGTTCAACATACAAATGCTGCAGAAATGTCCTAAAAATGCATGCTGTTTCGATAAATTCGAATACAATAACTGAGCTGTGACGTGTAATGGTTCATTATTAAGTGGATAAAGTTTCCAAAAATTTCTAAAATCCTATTCGCCTTTGCGCGTGAGTTTGGACGGGTTTAATTCGTCAAAATAGAGGTGGAGGAGATAAGATGAAGGGAGGAGATATTTACATTTAACAATAAAATAAATTCGGTTAATTATCTAATGGCGTAAATTTAGGATCAAAGGTGAATTCCGGAATTGCGCTTATTGTTCAACGTCTCGCCACTTAGAGATATAATCATCAAAAAGTGGTGGTCTTAGTGCATTGAAAAGCGGTATGGGTATTTACATTCATTTTTTAATATAAGGTTTATAATTTGGGTGCTCTATATTGAACACTTCTTTCGACACATCTATTATTAAAAGCCACTACAAAACATCCTACAAATCAAATCATTGGACTTAGAGCTACCGAATTTGGCCCATAATTACATCTTGTGCTGTATAGGTTCAATAATAAAGATCTTTTAAAAATTTTAATTATATTTTTAACACAAGGTTATTAGAAATTTTATCGATTCTTTTTGAATAATTTTGAAGTATATCATTTATTGGTAGCCGTTTTTATGTCTTTTTAAAAATTCAAATGATTTTTTAGAGATATTAATTTTGTTTCTGGACATAATTCTAATAAATATTTAATTATATCTTGTAAAAATATTTATCGTTGTTTTAGTTACTACGTTTTAAATAAATACATGGTGCTTTAATTTTCCTTTTTTGTATTCGTATCTGTTGTATGAAAATACTTTCTTTTTAATTAGGATAACCAGGCAGCCAAAAACAATTCTGAATAAATTGAATTTTTCTTGAACACGTTGATTGCCATGACTTTCATTCGATTTCAATCACTTTCTAAGATGAAGTTGACGTCTTTGTTTTCTCTTAGTTGCAATGGAGGAGAGAGCACCTCATTGTATAATCTCCTCGGGGGGAACACCTCGAAAAGAGGATAAGATGATTCCAGCAAGGTGGTTGGATTTTCCCATTCTGGAAGGTGAACAAATACATGACAGTTTGGCTTTATCCATCTCTGATGGAAGGTACTTTCTACGGGAATCGTTGTACCGTGACCGGTGATGATCCTTATGACTCAACCACAGTTCCCACCAGTAGTGGTGTTTCGGATATCCGGCAGTTCGCTTTTTGGTTTATCCATGCGCTTTCGGAAGTGTCGGAGAGTCAGTGATATGATTATATCTCATTAGATATTAGACGTGAATCACAGGTGATTCAAACTATGAACACGCAGATATAAACTTATAATAGGTGTGTTCTATCGAATCAAACTCTACATTGAAAGAGTTTCTATTCTTCGCTGAATATAGATATCACTGCAATTAATTTAATCTAGAATGTTTATACAGAACACTATAATAGAAAAATTCTACGAGATTATAAAGAACAGATATCACTTTGTTTACTCTTTTCATTTGCGAAAAGATTGAAAATGCTATTCATCCTTAACAGCTTTGTTATTTACATTGTTTGAAAGTTTCTCTTCAATCCAATAAGCCTAACCACTATCATTCTGTAATTGGATGACAATTCCCCACTTGAAATAATGTTTTAATTTCCCCTCCATTGTTGCCATAATGATAATTGATTTCTTGTAATTACTTTTCTGTCTTCATTCAAATCTACTGTTAAAAAAAAGATAAAACTTTATCACTCTTTCGATTATGTTTAATCGATTTTTATATACTGCGCTCCCATCAATTAATTAGCTTCGGATTAGTCGGCTGAGTAAATAACAAATTTGATGACGATCCGAGCTCGATTAATTAATCTTCTCGTCCATTCCGAAATCCCTTTCGGGCTTAAAAATAGCGCTGTTAAGAGATTTTCCCAGACTGAGTGAAAATCGGCATCTCCGCCGGCTATTAAAAGGGGGACGGTATTAGGATATCGATTGAACACACTGCCTCGTCTGATTTTGGAGGAAGTGTAATTTAATGAGACTTCCTTCGATGCGTATCGCTATCTTTCGGCGATTCTCACACAAGATTCGATGCCTCCTGCCAGAAAAATTAATCGTCAATTGCTTCTGCAACTCGCGTGTTTCGGACTTTTGTTCGATATGCCTAACCCTTTTAACCCTGTGTTTATGAATTCAACAGGCTCTGAAATGTAGGTCTTTCAGTAAAACCTTCTCTTGGTTATTGTATTTTCACTTATTATTGCATTTTATTGATGTATATTTACTGATTATATTATACTATGATTATATTTTCTTTTTGTTTTGGAGAAATCAAAATTTTTCTTTAGTTGAATTAAATTTTTTATAAGGTTGTTTGTACGAAGAAAAAAATAAACATGAATACAATTTTATAGAAATTTGTCATTTTCAGTAATCCAAACTCTTAACTTTTATTGCATCTTTGGTGGTAGATAAAAAATGTTATCATGCGAGATTATGTTGTTTTGATTTGAGGTTTTTGAAGTTTCAAATTAAAAAGGCGAAAAATTGGTAATTTATCGCTTTGGAGACATCAATTTTTTGACATTAATGTTATTTAAAATAATGCAAAAGATTATCCTATTTGGCTATTTATTGTCAACTAAAGGTGCAACTTGATTTCCAAATTTTTCATTCTCTGAATTCCTACGAATTATCTCAACCACTTAAAACCGGTTTGAAAAAAATCACGAGACTATCAGACGCATGCGTAAATATTTAGAAAAATGAAGGTTTTTATTTCTTTTCAAAATCGGTCCAGATTCAAAACTTTGTTTGCCAGCTAGAAAATTTGAAAATGAAAGTTTGAAAAAATTCTCTATATATAATACAAAAAGTAAAGGATGGAGATTGATAAAAAAATCTCGGGATTGTTGCAAACCGGTTTTAACCGGTTAATGACTTTAATTAAGACAAAAAAAAAGACTTTAAAATATTAATGTTCTCACATAATTTGAAATCTACGATTGTAGATTTCCATTTTTTATTTTTATTTTAAAATTTATTTGATTTTCATTTTCCTGTGTCTGCATAAAACTGAAGTTGAAAAATAAATTACTCCATAAAAAAGTAACTTTTAAATCTGAATCCTGAAATTATATAAGAAAGTGTAACTGAAATAGCACCAATCCGCAAAAGCTAGCTGCTAATTATTGTATTAGTCTATTATATTTGCATAGGTTTCTGAGACTAATGAAAGTCTCTAAGTAAAAAAAAATATTACACAACAGTGAAGCATGCTTAATTAAATGCCGCAACTAATTAGTGCTGAAACTCCTTTCCGTAACAGAACACATTATTCTCAATGTGTGAAAGATAAAAGTAAGTTTCCGTTTGAATAGAACAAACGTGTATGACAGAAAAGTCACAATCATTATTTTTTTATCCTCAAATCTATTGCTAAATAGGAGATTGCACAAAAGCCTTATGAATAGAAAGTGTTTTCTCGAACGGAAACGAAATATTTGGTTAACATTGTTAGTTATTTGCTGTATGCTCCATTTACTTATTTATATACTCAGTTGGTTCGTTTTCTTTGTTTGTTAATGCTGTTGGAAAGGATTCACTTATTTCTGAGCATCGAGAAAATTGATACTCTAAATAATTTATTTTTTTATAATGAATCCTTTATTCGGATATGTAATTTGATGCATAATGCGCCTAATACAATGTCTTGTTTATTGTACTGAAAAAAGTGTATAATTTTTCAAAAAAATCTACATCTTATTACCTCTTTATAGCAACTTTTAACAAAAAAATTAAAAAGTGAAATGTCAAAATATTGCAACGCGTAATATCTCCATCAAGACCAATGAAATAAGAATAACAAAGTAATTTTTCTTTACAGCCTTATATATTTACAAAGAACAACTTGTTCTTGTCTATGTTAATATTATGTACAAAAATCAAATTTGAATCACAAATCCCCACGATCAAATCGGAGAATAAGTCCATCCACTCCCCCTCAAAAAAAAAAAAAAAAAAAAAACTTTGACAAGAAGTTAACTCTAAACGGCTACTCACAGGCCGCTGCAAAGATCAGCTGATATCTATTGGATGTACCCTAACACAGAAGCCCGAATCATGTGGAGCTTTTCAAAAAGTCAGGAAGAACTACTCCGCACATAGACGGTTTCTCAGAATCCTAATTCGGAGCCTTTCTCTCTTCCTTCCCCAGGAAAAATGCACTGCATTTTATTTCTATCCAATTATATATCTGGTTTCTTATTGGTGAACTTGAGTTCCCTATCTTGCAATAGCTGCTCAGCAAAATTTCCTCAATGTCTGAATCCGAATGAGGAAGTGTCTGTTAAGAAACCGACTTTATGGCCGACCCCTCTTGAACACATCTTATTATCAATTTGAAGCTAATGTAGGGTGAAATGGACATGGGTTTGATCCTTAATGAGAATGTGTTGCTGGTGATTGACCGATTCTTTAACTTGAGGAGACTCTCGGTAAAAGGAGAAACGTTAATCCGTTGGATATTCCTCTCCCGTGAAGACATATGAATCTATTTGAAACTACGGGATGCATATGGTTCCCACATCTGGATTTAGTAACAATTGATCAGACACAATGATTATCTTAGTGAAAAGGATCCACATCTGGAAGTCCATATGCTCTTAAATGTGTGGTAAAGTGGGAGTTTATATCTGGTCTTAATACCCTCAATAATGTGAGGGAAAAGTTATAACAGTCCTGAAAGGTGATTGAGGGGATACAAGCTAGTGCAAATAGTAAACCTATAAATTGCCCCATTTTGAGTTTGCAATGTGTTTATCCTGTATTTTTGTATAAATTAGTATTTAAAAAAGCAAGAAAAATGAAAGAATGTTAAATACCCGGTAAAAAGAATTTCCAAATTCAATTTTGTATTATCTGAATGTAAATACAAATTGAAGAGACTTTTTTATTCGACGTAAAAGAACTTTTTGATACGATTTATGATAGTAAAAGCTCACCGCCAACTTTCTGGCACAGGGGTAGCGAGTCTTCTCCGTGATCTGGGCGTCCCGGGTTCGGGCATGGTTGTTTTTCATTTGTTATATTTGTGAGTTAAGTGAATGTGTCCCCGCCCTCTGTAAAAAGGAGTTGTACAACCCAATGTGATGCATGAAGTATCTAAGTCGTATTCTTGTTGAAGCTAGTAAACCAAGAAACGCACCCTCGGCTTAAAATCACTGACGCAGTCACCGAACTGATCCATGCCGCCATTAGAAACAACAAAAAAAGCTCACCAAATTAATCTTATCGTAAGAATAGAAATATTATCTCATTAATATCCTTCTTATGCACTCTTGCAGCTTTTGCTTTCGATTAAGCATCGAACGTTTCTCAAACACCGAACAAACCGCCAAATGTTAAAGGAAGCGAGAATACGGAATTAGTAGGAGGGTGGACTGAAGTGGAGAATGTCTGATGTACCGGTTCGGTATCTAATGAATTCCGCAAATCAAGCCGGCGTTCTGGCCGTGTCCATTCTTCACTTCGTGACCTGACGTCATGAAAGCCAACAATCATCTGCACTGCTCTCAATTATGCCATTAGAGGAACACCTAAACATAGTAAAGTAACACTGAAAATTCAGTAGGGATATCTGAATGCTGCATACAAGCACCATTTAACACATTAACGTAGCCGGTTTTGCGAATATAAGGCGAATGTGATAGTTTTGATTTTGAATTGACAGGAGAGAGCGTGAAATTAGAATGCGATTATCACAGGTGCACAGTTTATTTTCAATAGGAAAGAATAATGAAATATTATTTCCGATTTTTCACTATTTGCAGTTTGTTATGGAAGGTTTAGAATGGCATGCACATTAGGATATTTCCAGGAATTTTTCACTCCAATTTTTTTTACCGCTTATTTTTATAAAGATAGAAGCTGGTATAAAATTGAAATTTAACGTTAAAAACTCCCTTATCTAATTTTGATAAAAGTTAGGTCTGTCCATAACTGTACCTGTCTTTTGTACAATGTCACAAATTTTTACTCCGTCAATTCTTTGCAATAAAAATTATCAGAAAATGTATCGAATTTATTTAAAATGGACTTAGAAATTCGACTTTTAAGGGGAAAAAAATGTTGAAAATTTAAAAACGTTAATAAATTTTCCTTTACTTCTATTTTAGTTACTTACAATAAATAATAAATATATATATATTATCTTTTTGTGCTTGTAAAAGTAATTTGACGCATAATTATTCATTCAATATAAGTAACTGTTTATTACATAGAAAAATAAATGCGTGTAATTGTTTCAGTTCATTTTTCCTGAAAAATGAATCTTAACATTATGCAGGTATTTTCAATAATTGGAATTTAAAAAATAAATCAAATGTCAAAAATGATGCACCGTCTTTAATGATGGCTAAGAGAAGGTCAAGTGCAAAAGTAAATAGGTTTCCAGCCAGATAGGTGAAAATGAATGGGATACGTGAGCCATGAAGTGGAAGAAGGAATATACTAACAATATGAATCAAATATTCCCAATTATAAAACTATTATTACTTTAGCTATTACAAAACATCTTCGAAAATGGTAAGTTCTGCATTAAAATGAGTTTTATATACAGAGTTTTGGAACAATGAAATAATTAGATCGTACTGCTTAGGATGGTTTTTTCGAATCCTACCACTTCACACGTTCCCTATTATATGTATGTTGTTCAAATGTTCAATCCTAAATAAAATATTTTTTATTTATGCAATCAATTTCAAATACCTATTTTAAAAGTTGTAATGGATGACATTAGATGTTAATAGGGTTTTCCAAATATTAATTCAATAATTTTGTTAATTATTTATTAATTAGTTAACGATTTTTGGCGGGAAAGTTAGTTTTTATTTCCCGTCTCCAACTGAGTAGAACTAGTTTTTTTTTTTCTCACGCTAATGAAGTTAGGCTTAACATGTTTCCAACCGATGATTTCAAAAGATTCTGTTTATTTTCTTAGTGTTTGATGCATTTAAAATGAAACATTGTTAATGAATCGATTTTTTGGATTTCTCCTTTTCTATTAAAATAAAACAGAAAAAAAGTAATTTTATATATATGCATTTGCTTTTCCACAATTGGCGTTAAAAATTCGGAAATGCTAATTCTTCACCTACACGTGAAATAAATGTGTGATTGTCGGCACATTTATTTTCACGTGTAGGTGAAGAATCCGAGTTAAGTTCTAGCGAAAATCAATGATTTTTTTGATAAATTATTTATATTATTTATAATTATTTAATAATAAGTAATTAAAATAAACCTTTTCTTTGTTAACCTAAGTAGGAATTGGGTTTAGACTTTTTTTGCATGTTTTTGATCAAGTCAATAAAATCAATCAAGCAAGTAATAGATTTTGTGAGTGGGTTTACTAGTGCTGGGGAATAATTGTATTTATTCGTCAGTTACTGAAAAGTATACAGATTCTATTCTTCATTTTTTCTACTACTACTAATAATAATACTAATTCTAATTCTAATATTAATACTACTACTAATAATAATAATGATAATACTAATTCTAATACTAATACGAATAATTTCTTATAATAATAATAATGTTGAAATCTAAATTGACAAATTAATTTAAAATTTTAATTCAAAAATTAAGGTGCATATTTATACATATGTAAATGTGAAGATTCCTTTTATTGTTCAGTTAGCTCAAAAATAATTATAGGTTTGCTATCTAATTACTAAAAATTAATATGAAAAATTTGCTACTATGCCACTCTTGGGAATAAACATTATCCAACAAGAAAATGAAATATCCTGTGAAATGGCGAGTCAGGGGTGCGAGGATTATTCTTTGCTTTTATGTATTGTAAAAGCAGACATTTTTTGCTCGATGGCGTAGTAAATATCATAAATGTCGAATTATTTTCTTTGCCTTCTGCATGTGTATCAGTTTTCTTCCTCAGTGAGATAAAATTTTGACAAATTCTCTTTCTCATTCTTAAACAACATTTGAAAGCC
This sequence comes from Argiope argentata, assembly GCA_026289955.1. Lineage (NCBI taxonomy): Eukaryota > Metazoa > Arthropoda > Arachnida > Araneae > Araneidae > Argiope > Argiope argentata. Next base: position 1,370,953 of record JAOUZG010040450.1, on the reverse strand, counting down.
AGATAGATGGATAACCAGGCAAGACCAAACAATAAAATGAAACACCAACCTTATTTTAGTTTTGCTTCGAATGTGAAAAAAGACCCTTTCTCAAGATCTGTAGTGTTTAAAGATTATGTATAATTGGTTCGTAATCTAAAGACAAGCCACAATCATTTTCCCTAAAATATGACAAAAATGGAAGTTATAATATTCACAATACTTATTCGCTATATGAGCTTTCACTGAAGGAGCTAACAAAGTTTTTCTTGAAATGCAAAACAAGTTTAGTTAGCAATTTTTAAATTAAAAATCAATTGCATTGATCTGAAATGTAAATGAGAAATGTAAAACATTTTTACATTTTAGATTGTACAAGAGTTCAGATAGTATATTAAACGAAATCATCTCTTGCTTTTTAAAAATCGATATTAATCGTTTGACAAAATCCTTATAAATATTCTGTAGTAGCTTTCATCCGCGACTTTGTATGCATGCAAATTTTGTGTGCATGGTTGAGAACTGACAATTTGACAGCAGTTGGGGCAACGCAATACTGATTAGAAACATTTAATTTCCTTTATTCTGTTTTATTTTAATTCAAAAAAACTTCAAAATGAAACCTGAAAAATCTATTAATTAACAATGTTTAATTTAAAATGCCTCAAACATAAAGAAAATAAACATAATCGTTTGAAATAATGGGTCTAAAACATGTTAAGCCTAATCTCATTAACGTGGGAAAAACTGGTCTTACTAATTTGGCGATGGTAAAATGCAGATTTTTAGCGTTTAAAGTTTTGAATTAATAAAAATAAAACCACTCAAACAACCAGAATAAATAGTAACCCGTGTCTTATTCCAGACTCGAAACGATCTTTGGGCTAAAATTACCCAATTTCGTTCTGCAGTTCTCGCGTGATTGACTAACATAAATCATCAATCCATCCATCTAAACTTTCTCATTTATAATAATAGTATAGATTTTCTGCTATCTAATTATCTAGAATTCAAAAAGATTTCAATTTCTTCCTACCATTTTGAAATTTAAGCATCCTGTATTTGCCAACATGAGATTTGCTCCTCGCTTCCAATAATTTTTCTGATACATACGGAATATTAGCTTCAAATGAAATAAATTATATGAAATTAATATATAGTACTCTTGTATTCTTTGTCTCTCAATAACTTGAAAAGTTCTTTTCGAATTTGAACAAGGACACACATTTTGACTGAGATTGATTATACAGCTAAGCACACCCTTTTATTCCTTCTCGAATTAACTTATGCAAACTGCTAATTATATTACATATCTTATTGGGCATATTTACGGTTATTTTAACCTATAAAAATGGTAAATGACAAAACTAACATTTGCGCTTGCTCCAACAATTTTTTCTCTTTTGGTTGGGCACGTATTAATAATGTTATGTCATTTCACTAATGAGACACGTCTTTCCACATAAGAGGTTTAAAAATGCTTTCATTTGAACAGCATAATGATTTCAGTGGTCTTTATTCAAAGAATGAGTGACCTAAAAGAGTAAAAATCATGTTTCAGTACGCTAATTGTAACAGAAAATGGGGAATCCTGAATTTAGTAAAACGCAATATGGAATCTTAGGTTTTACTAATTAATAATTCTGTACTAGGCTCCTAAAATGTTTGATAGAAGTGATCACTGATTGAAATTCGGAACGCAATGGTTTGAAAAAAAAATCTATTACACTCAAGTGTTTGTTACCTTTTTTTCCCCTTCCAGATATCTTCCGATGAAAAGAAAGAGAGCTCATCTAATCTACCTTCCAAACTATCGAGAAGAGAATACGTGACTTTGGGGTACACGAAGAAGAGGCCTGAATTCGAAAGCATAGCAACTGCTGATGTCTACGGTGAGTTACTGATATTTTAACGAATGATATATCTTAAAAAACTACGACATTGTTTACCTTACGCATGTTGGAGCATATAGTGGATAAGTTCTATCCAGCTGAGCACAACAATTCTGCTACTTTATTTTTTACTATGTGGACTTCTTTCTACATCTTTTCATTAAGGTTAGTTATAATTAGAGAAATGTTATGCATCTCTATTGAACATTCCAAATGAATTTTAAAGCCGCTGATGCTTCGCATAATTCCTAGAGTATTAGAATATAAAATTTCAGGAGATTGAACAGCTCAAAAGCATCGAATGAGACCTACCAAATGGAATTAAGCAGGGGAATAATTGCCCCTGTAGCTGAGAACTACTAGCAGTTGAGATGCGTAGGTGGAGATTCAGAAGACAACCACTCTCCAGAAAATATCTGATATTCCTTTCAGAGAATTTTTACAATCATTCACTTCAATTACTGAGTAAGACACAGAAAAATGCTTCTAGAAAAATGGATACAATAACGATTTTGTATCAATAAATACTCCATAATCTGACTACAGTTGGAATGTTGAGTTTCGATTAAGAAACAGCACTCATGTTTCGGCAAAACAGGATTTTAAATTGGTCAATTCGGACATTCGATAAGGAGGGAGAATATCTAAAAAACAATGTTTGAATGTCTATAAAATAACTCAATCCGTTTCTGAAAAAAAGCATTTAGAATTCTGAACTGATAATTCCATTTAATGCATATTTGGTTATCAATACATTGCGGCAATTATGTAATTCATGTTAACTTTTCCTTAAAAATTGTGCGATGTATTATAAATTGGTTTCAAAGGAATAGAAAAGGCTCCATTTTTATCGGATCAAAGGTTATTTTCGAATAAGGCGTTAGTTTATGATGACTTAATGATCTATCCTCAGTTATGGTACTGGATTTACATTTTTGTCCATCATACAGTGGTGTACACACTAGATTGATTGAAGAAATACCTTGATGTACACGTAGGCAACTTCACAAGCAGAAAAAAATTTACGAAATTTTAAAATGGTTCCTATTATTTATTCAGTTTGACGGAATATTTTATTATTATGTAAAAGTTGAATATCTATTCTAGTAATATCTGCATAGGTACAAAAACTATCGGGGACCACTTGCTAAATTTAAGTTGCAAAATAAATAAAATAAATAAAATAAAAAAATGCATGATTTTCTAATGGAAGAAAATATCCTGATTTTTAAATCTGTCAATATAACCTCAAATGAAATTACATGCTAGGAGTCAATTCAGATGATACTGATCATGTGATAAAGATTACACAAGCTTTCTGATGTTCCATTTCTTCCTAGGCCATCTGTGGATTTCAAAATTTGAATTAATACTGTCGATTTTATAATTATCAATCTATTTTATATATTGTACTCATCAGAACAAAATAGTTTTTTTGATGATTACGCTTAAAATACTCAAATATCAATATGCATTATATATTTAAATATAATCAACTTGAGCGATGTTAGAAAATTGCTTTTATTAAATTTTTAAATATTTACAATGCGATTTTTTTAATTACATCAAAAATATTCTTAAGCACAAAATTATTATGAAATTATAGAACTGTTATTTTAATAGTATGCTTTGTTTATTGTGCAAATGAGCATTCCTTAAGAAATGCAATTACCACAATGACCCTAGAGGCTCGTAAAAAGAAATTACCCTAGTAATTTATCTTCTAACTGCTCGAGGTGTTTTTCGGCTCTGTAAATTCTTAATCCTCAAGTAAGCTGTGCAGATGGTACGCACAATGATTCATTCTCGGCTTTCACAAAAAATCTATGCAAGAACAGTTTGGGGAAGTTATTGAAGAAAAGCGATAAATTTTGCCACTTCGTAATTGCAATTAACCAATCAAAATATTGTTTTTAAAGCATAATTAAAAATATTACTTTCATATGTCACCACAGCATTTAGTGGTTTGATATGAATAAATTTATACTATTAATGGGACGATCAAATATCTAATTTTTGAAGAAGGATAGTTAAAATAAAATTGCTAGTGAAGAATGTGTAGAGGCCTGTGTTAAAACGATATATTTTTTCATAAATGTGACTTTAACAGGAAAAAATAAAAACCTCATTACCTTGAGTTTAAATAGTGGTTATTCAAATATTTGCCAGCTATTAATATCGCTTATATCTGTGCTAGCTTACATTCTGTTTTTGGTACAATTTCACTTTATTTTACTTTATCTTACGGTATTTTATTTTCTACAGGAGATATAAGTAGTATCTTTAATTCGAATTTGGAATTTGACATCAATAAAATTTAGAATTTTGAGACCACGATATCAGTTTATTGAATTTTGATTTCATGGCCTAAAACCTCCGTATTTGTAGTCAAATACAGCTGAAAATCCGGTATTGTATTCAGACTTGTAACAAACTAAATCTGACGTCGAAAATGGAGTACACCTTGTGCACAGCCAGCCACCCCCGCCAGAGAAATTCCTCTGCTGGTGTAGTGCAGGCGGTATTCACAAGGCCAGGTTAAATAAATTTACGTTGTTTAGAAACGGCACATTAACGCAATTAAAATAATCTGAAATTTAATGATTCAAATTGGTAATCATTCTTCAGTAGAATTAAAAAACTTTTTTTTATTTTCAGACTCCGCATTCAGCCAATTCGCAGAGGGTGCAGCTAATCTTGTGATTGCCTGTCTAAGCCAAGATTCCAGCCACGTCATCAGCCGATACGTTCTAATAAGCAGGCCAGAAGATAAGTGCGGTTAAAAAACACATAACTTAAAAATTAGGAAACCGTAGATTTGACCTCCTTGCTGGTGGAGGAGAGGATCTGAAAACTCAAAACGGCTCGTTTTAATTAATAATTTTTGACTTTTGTTAAGTTTCACGCAGAAACGAGTTAGTGTCTTCTAAACCTCCTTGAAGTTTTTGCGTTGTACATTTCGCTGCGATTGGAAATTAATTAGTGCCATAACCTTAAAACCTCTTCAAAGTCAACCTATCGGAATTTGTGTTTCATGTTCATATTAGTTTCCTGGTCTTGCCTTGTTCATTTAGTGATGTAATGATTTCGTAACCTACTTTTTTTTTTAAAAAAAGCTAACATTTAAAATTATCTAGAGGCTTTTATAAGTTCATATAATAAAATTAAACAAATTAATAAAGTTTTTGTTAACATGTTTGATAACAAAACATCTGGGATGTGTTCAAATATTTTTTAAAAAATTGAGAATTTTAGCTGATAGATTAAAATTTCCAGCTTCTACATTGTTCGATCAGCAGCTTAACTATGTACATTATTTGAATTGTTTGTTGAATGCATATTATTTGGATTGTTTGAATGTTGGAATTAGAACCCAAATATAAATGTGAAAAGTAATGCCAATGAGCTTTAAAATTATTTTTGATGAATGTGTGTGTTTGAAATCGTTGTATCAAGTTTTAAAATGTCTTTATTTTTTACGTTTTATTTGTTTAATAAAAGTTTGTTTTTATTCGCGTTTTGTGTAATTCATCCAATATTTTTAAGCTATATAAAGGAAATTTGTGGAAAAAATGTTTGATACATATTTCCTACAAAGACAAAGATAAATTCCATAGTGAATGGTTATTCATGATTTGCTATTCTCAAAAATAACCTTATTGAGGCTAAACTGCAAAATAAAATTTTTTTTATAAAGGAATTATATATTTTTTCTATCAAATCAGAAAAAAATGGGATTTTTTTTATTTAACTCGTTTGATATTTCTTAAGACAAAATTAAATTATCAAAATTTACCTCGTTTTCTTGCCCTCAAGTTCCTTTGATAAAAATACAGAGTATAAAATGATATACAACAAAGAATATCCTTTTATCTTTTATTAAAAAAACAGAATATAAAAATGTATATGCATTTATATATTTCTACAATGGTTTTAGGTAATTTACTTAAAGTTAAGAATGTAGAAATTAATTTTTAAAGATCGGATATGATAGACCTCTCTTTTACTGTCCGTTTCCATTATGATTTCCTTGATAGAAAAGCTTTCCCTAGAATTCCAAACAATGATGATATCTACTTCTTTCCTCCTTCATTCCAAAATTCACCAATCGTAGTAGGTCTTAGCAAGAGCACTTTCCAGCAGGCCCCTGACACTGTAATACATTGACAAAACGTCAAAACACTTAGCTGGAATAAGTTGAAAATATATGCAATGCCTTTCGTATTTTCAACGTAGAGTACGTTTCAAAATATGATTCGTAGCTTTGTATTGACGAAGTTTCACTGTTTGAAAATCATTGGAATAAAGAGAAAGAATTTCTTCTCTAAATAGCGGGCATAAGATTTTCAATTGTATGCATTTAGCCATATTTGCCAGTTTCTTTCATTCTTCTTCTTAAGTTCTAGATGTATGAAAACCCTGCGATAATCAAAATTCTTTTCCTGAAAGTTTCTTCGAATAGACAGAAACAGGATTATGTGATCTTTCTTCGTTTTTCTTGATAAATAAATCTATTTTTCAATTCCTACAGTTGGATCACATTTTCCCTATATATATATAAAGAAACAATTTTTAAAAGATGTAAATAACTAATTGCCATTTTCATTATTAATTAGAAAGATACACAAATGTAATACGAGACTGCGTATGCTGCTATTCCTAAAGACATAGTGGGACATAGATGAATAAAAAACAGAAGAAACAAGAGAACAAATATGTAAGTGAAAAAAGGAGAAATCCGGCCTGATGCCTTTTTTAATGGTCCCCATCAGGCAAGGATTCCAATAAAAAGTGGAATTTTTTTTTCTGTAAAAAATTAGGCTATTGTCTAAAAAATTAACTCTTTTATGACCCGAAAAATTCCAAATCTTAAAGTAAAAACATTTCCTATTGGTCATTTGTTTTTATATGCTAAAAATTGATGCCTCTCTTTTACTTTAAGATTTGGAATTTTTCGGGTCATAAAAGAGTTAACTTTTTAGACAATAGTCTAACTTTTTACAGAAAAAAAATCAACTTTTTATTGGAATCCTTGCCTGATGATGACCCTTGAGAAAGTCATCAGGCTGGATTTCTCCTTGTTTCACTTACATGGATTGTTGCCTTGGATGGATTTCCTTACATGGATTGTTTCCTCTCCTTGTTTCACTTACATGGCTGGATTTCTCCTTATTCACTTTCACTTACAAAAGTGTTTTATTAACAATTGAAAATTTGACCTAAT
>JAOUZG010040450.1:1343377-1355886 GCA_026289955.1 Argiope argentata | reverse complement strand
TACTAAATTACTGACAAAGTGGATTCTACAAATACTAAATTACTGACTATTTCTGCCATCATACACCCTCATATCATAACGGATCCCCCCGTTTGATTGTCTTTTCTGAATATTTCTAACTGAATTCTTCATTCTTTGCGAGTTTCTGTGTATTTCACATTTCAATTTTTTCCCTCATCACTAAACAAAATATTATTCAGAAAATCAGAATTTTTATTAAGATATTTTTTGTCATACAAAATCTATTTTTCTGTTTTTATTTCTGATTAATAGTATTTTATGAGGATTCCTACCTCGCTTATCTTTACAAAGTTCTTTGATATATTTTAGCAGTATCTGCTGCTGGATTAGCTATTAACTTATTTAACTATGTTCTCCCTTCGGTGTCAGCAAGACGTCTTGATCTTCCTGTTCCCTGAAAATCCTTAATCTGCCTGTGTTTGAAATATTTATCAAGAATTTTCTTCACTGTGCAGTAGCTTTTTTCAAACAATTTTTGGTATTTCACATAAAGATTTACCATTTTCTTTCAAATTTATTATCAGTTTTTCCCTTTTCTAGTGCTATTTGTTTTCTCCTCTCAAAATCCCTCATATTTTTAGAAATTTACATGAAATCAGGCAGAATATAACAGTTTAACATATCAAGATACTCTAAAAAATAGTAATATCTATAAAATTAAAGTATTTTAAGGAGGAGTAATTATGAGTGATTTCTTTTTTGACGCATAAAATTAAATTAACCTAGGATCAAGTCAAGTTATTTATTTTCATTATTTATTTTATTTGAATGTTTATAAGTTGATCGATTCTCTTTAAATAAATTAAAATTTGCATGCATCTACTTTATATTAAAAGTTAATAATTTATTTTAAATAACACATTTTTAAAACTAATCATGGGATTTCACTTTCTTTTGACTCTCACTGTATAGACGTTCATAATATATAATATATTAGCCCATTGAAAGCAAATACCATCTAACTTGATAGTAAATAAAACAAAAATGTTAAGAAACTAGAAATGAAAGTTAAATCTTTCTTGTGAAACATGAAAACATAAACAAAGCAAATAAATACTCTATTGATTTTAAAAAATGTGTAGCATAACATCTAATTAAAAATGTCATTTCAATTTGTTCTTGCTGTAATACTTATTTTATTGGGGGGGCTAGTATATGGTTTAAAGTCATTTGATTCATTTGATCATCAATAACGTCTTTAAATCAAATATTGATAGATTGGACAACCTGTCAATCTAGATAAAACTACCATGTTTAGATATGAAGAATTAAAACTTCGTTTTCTCCCAGTTCACAGTATTTTGAATAACGTTGTTGCCTTGGGGCTTGTATATCAAGAAAGTATCATCAACATTGAAATCTAGACTTTCTTAGAGAAATTTATATCAATTTGTTAGAAATGAAGGGAAAATAATTCTACGTACGAAGTATTAAAATTACTTCCACATTGTTTACGATGCCAACATATTTTAATTAACTTCTAGTTGATGATAGCTTTTCCAATAGAGCTAGATCCCCACCACTATAGAAAAAAATTATTAGTTTTTTAAAAAAAATTTTAACCAGTTTTCTATTATTTTTTTGGTTATTATAATTTTCTATGATTTTTTAAAAAGTCATTTTTTTAAAAATAATTTTCTATAATTTTTTTGGTTATCACATAGATAACTCGTTGCACAAATTAGGCAGCAAAAGCGTAGTAAAAATAATAAAAACTCTGAAATGAGACAGAAAAGAGATCAATAAGCAGTAGACACAAAGTTTCTATCTAGATATCAGATACCCCACTAAACCATCAAATTTTGCCCGACGTGCTACTGGATACATCAGATGCGAAAACCTATTTTTATTGAATTTGACGACCATGCTGCTCGTTTTCAGGCTTTTAATTTGTTTTATTCTCCCTTTCTAGTTTCACTTTTTCATAATTTGTTTATGTTCTAGTGCACTTTTGTTTCCTACTATTAAAACCCACTGTTTAAAAAAGTAAGTCGATCATTTTATTCAATAAATGTTAAAAATTTTACAGTTTCAATTTACAAGTTAAAATGTTACAGTCATTAAAATTGGGATGCTTAAAGTTAAAAATATTTTTTATAACTTTATTATCATGTCAGAACATGACGTTGTTTTTGGTATGAAGTTTTTTGGCGTCAACAAAAATCTATAGGCGAAAAACAAAAACAGCATCTCAAAAAATCAGCTTTTGATTAACACGTTGCCATTGCATTTATAAAAATTCTGATTTTTTAAAAAAGTTATTGACTACAGCAAATAAAACTTAGAAAAATATCTTTTGAGCGCGCGATCATATTAAATGGAATAAGTAGGGGATGTGATATATATTTTAAAAAAAATAAATGGAATGCAAAGTTTTTTTCGATCGTTTGCAATATAAAAGTAGCTGATTCGATGAAACCATTAAAATGAATAAAAAAATAATTTAACTTGCACGAGCACGTGGTGCTTGGTCGTTCAAGAAATGATATTCTGACATGATACATTGAACTATGCATAGCAGATTTCATTTTAATCTTTTCTTTTTTTTCTTTGATATTTTTTTCTGCATATCTAAACTGACGGCAGCTGAGGCTTCAAACATTATCAATTTAGAATCAAATTTACCATCAATTTTCACAGGGAATAGAATTAAGCGGAAATTTCTTTAAATTTTTTTTTGTTAATGTTGGAACTGAAAGATTATAAAAAATTAAAGCAGCTGGTCAAGTCACAGCCATTTTTTGATTCAACTTTTAGATATATCTGTTATGTTAGTATACTCTCGAATTGCGAATATGAAAGAAATGATATGGTATGCAGATGTCAATAACTATAAAAAGTTCAAAAGAAAAAAACACTATTACGCGATTTTACCTCCACAAATATTGTTTTTGTAATTATTTTCACTTTCTTGTAAAAAAAAGTTTAGAAAAAGTATCGTTATCGCCAAAAAACTCTGATTCGTCATTTTGACGAATATTCGTGGTTTAAACCTCTTTCAATTCGAAAAACACGTTTTTGGAAAATATCTATCTTTTAAAGATAATTCAAAAACTCTTTAAGTTAAACGAACGAATTTTGGTTTACGTTTTTTTTCCCATATTTGAAGTTTTTTAATCAAATTTTCAGCAAAATCTAATCAGACGAAGTCTGTCTACTCGACTCTTTCAAACATAAGTTAACTTCATATGTACAAACAAAGAGTGCTAAAATTCGGTAAACAAATTTAACATCTACAACATAGAAACCTGCCAAACTTTGAGTCAAATCGATCATGGGAGTGGACCGTCAGTCTGTATTTTCAAAATGATCTAAACACAATAATTGAAAAACATAATAGCTTAAATACATCAAATTTGGTATGCGATTTTGTGGTATTCTATGTCGAATTTCCGTTTAAATCAATTGGGGGGAATAAGCAAAAAAAAAAAAAAAAAACTCGCCAAGAATTGCAAGATAAGTAGAGTGTTTAATTAACGTTCAGTAAAAATGTTGAATTCACATTAAAGGTTAATATTTCAAACTTATTTATAATCTTTTTTAGCCTGATGCAATTGAAGGCATTCTCTGATATAACTCCTTCATTACAGAATATGCGAGAAAGTTTTGGGGAGATTAGCCCCGCTGGTTTTAAATTTATTAACGTTTACCTAGTCAATATAGATTCTATCTAGTTTAAATACAATCACTAAATGAATAATTTCTTTTAAATCGTGTGAAGTGCATCAGAAAATAATAGAATTCAGCTCAAAGCAAAAGCACTCCAGATGAAAAGCAGGTCATATTCTGTACGGCTGTAATTGTGTTAGGCCTTTCTCGAAATTCCAGCTTCAAATGAGAGCAAGTACGTCAAATATATTTCTTTTCCCTTGTAACGAGGTTTACTTTTAATTGGCAGAAAGGCGTATTTGGCACTTTACCATCAAAACATCTCAATTCCCGAATCTGATTCAATCTTATCCGCCTCCAGCTTCGAATCGAATTTCCTGCAAACTGATACGACGCGCTCTTCCTGCAAACTGATATGAAGCGCTCTTCTATTAACGAAGTACAGAATATTACGACGAAAAATTCGTTTTATGATTATTGGATTCAGATATGATTAAGTAATGATCATAAAACTGCGTGATAATTTTGATTTTGATAGATAATTGGTGACGTTTATAAAAGTATTCATGGAAATAGAAAATAAGGAAAGCTGATTTCGAATTCATCGAGTGCTTTCTAAACCAACATTGTGTGATGAATATTAAGTGGTTAAAGTGGAACATAGAGTTACATAATATTCAAAACTATAAATTTTTTTAATGACCCTTGCCATGGACTTGCTCGCTGACTCAGTCATCGATTTTAAGCCGAGGGTGCACTTCTTGCATTAAGTAGCTCCAACTAGGACCGAGAGTACGTCTTAGCTACTCACGAATCATCTTTACGCCCCCTTTTTGCTGGTGTGCCCATTCACACATCTCACGGATAGAACAGTTGAAGAAGAACCATGCCCGAACTACGACTCGAACTCAAGATGACAGATCACGGGGAAGATGCGCTATTCCTGTGTCAGGACGAAAAAATATTTTTAATGACTTATTAGTGTGTAATATTCTGATGATGATTAGGTGTATACGAAAAGTGGAGCTACACCGGTAAAAAGATCATAATTAAAATTTAAAAAATAAAATTTAGATAATTGTCAAAAGACTAGCCATTCAAAAATAATCTTTCACACGCATATGTACTAGATTCAAAAGAAGCTAAAAACAGCCAAATAAAGAAAAACCGGAACAAAAACAAACAAACATCAACCATCAAAGAGAAAGGTGAAAAAGTCCTGAACGGTCCAAGCAAAAGAATCATTATAATATCACTCAGTAACAGTTTCAGTGAAACATAATTAGTAAGTAAAAAATTTACCAAAAATTGGTAATTTAAACTTGGGAAACAAAAAAATTAATTGGAAATGAAAAGAAGATAAAATTTAAAAAAAGATAAAAAATATTAACAAATAAATATATTTTTTTAAAATAAACGTGAAAAATAAAAACATTATATATACAGAATTATATATAAAAAATATGTTCATTAGCTCAGTCTAAGATACAGTACACGATCAGGAACAAAAATCTACAAAATAATTTCTTATTGCATCATTTTTCTTATACTTACAAAATATTGTTCTATGACTTTTTTAATACAAGCTTAAGGGCATGAGGCAATGGCAGAATCTCAACGGTATAAAAAATGAACAGTATTAATAATAATCAAAATTAAATTAAATTAATTAATGCTGAATTTTTGTTGCCTTTTTTTATTCTTATCTAATTAGTCTAAAATGTGATGCTGATCTGCGTTGCTTCTGACAGATTCCTATATTGAATTTCATTTGCCTAAGTATTTCTGTATTCCAGTTAATTGCAAATCTAAAGATCGCACGACCGTCAACTCTTGCATTGATTGGAATTAAATTTCGAGTTGGATCTACAATTCTTCTACGGAAATGATGCGCTTAATTTTATCTAGTTGCCCATTAAATTTCTTTTAAATGCATACTGTTTGCAAAGATGGGTAAATTTAGAAACTGACTTCGAATTACACAAATTTGAAAGAAATTTCCAAATTTGATCAAGAGGCATTCCCAACTTTTAGGTCTAAGGAGTTGAATTCTTTATTCATCATACCCTTAGACAACCGTCATTCAAACTAACTTGAGTGTCTTCACGAAAGTTCCTCGCATGGGCTCCTATAATGGTCTTTTTTCCCTTCGTATAAAATTATGGAACATGAGTAAAGCCTTTAAAACCTCACTGATATTTCTGAACAATAGAGGTTTTTCGAGAGGTTTCAATAGAGAGAAACAGAGGTTTTTCGCTTAAATCCAGAACTCGTATTGAAACTTTCTTCAAAAAAGCACAAAGCACTTTCGTGCTTTGTGCTTTTTTGCCAGTTCCGCGAATATCAGATTTGAACACAAAATGGCAGTCGTAATCACAATTTTGCATACCGAATTTCATTTATTTAATTTATTGTGTTTCTATGCGTGCGAAATTATAGACTAAAAGACGGTCAACTGTTTTAAGGATTTATTTTAAATTTTAATTCATACATATATATAAAATTTGGATACCAACACAATTCTTTACATTTTATATCAATCGCGTTCATTTGTACTCGAACAAAGAGACAAATAGATTTGTGTACTGCTTTCGCTCAAAAGGGGATAAAAATCTAAACATTTGGTCGTATTTCCATATAAATGTTAGTGTCCATATCAGCTATTTTTTGTTATTTTGCTCATGATTCTTGCTATTAGTTCACACTCTCCATATATGTACATTTATATACCTTGTTTAAATTTTGAATCGTTTATAAAATGCTTTTTATTTATCCACTCAAGTTCAAATAAATTTTTTAAAGCTTGCAGTGTGAATACAGTTTTTAAAAATATTAATTCATTTCTTAAATTTTATTAATTTTTAATACTTTAAACAAAGTTTTAGTTGTCTGTAATGAAAATTGAATTCAACAGGCTGCAGCTGAATCAGTTAAATACAAGGATTTCAGTATTTTTTACGTGAAGGTGAAGAATGCGAGTTCGATTCTTGCAAAAATCAGTCCTTTGTTTGATAAATCCTTTATCTTAATTGTAATTATTTAATAAAAAGTAACTGATTTAAAAATTTTCTTTATTCACCTAAGTAGGAATTAACTTAAAATGATTTTGTAGGACTTGTTCAAGAAAAGAATGCGTTTTATGAATTTAAGGATTCTTTAAAGAAGAGATTCGCTAAAATCTTGATTTCGAATAATTCAAAAAATAAAGTATTTCCTCTACACTTCGTTGTAAAAATGCATAATAAAAACTCGAGAGTAAAAATGCATTTGAATTATGCATGGGAACCTAAGATATGTTGGCTATTTCGAATGTCAAAATTGAAATTTTTGGCCTTTACAGTATTTTATTTCTTTTACATTTCTTGAGAAAATAAAAAAAAGTCATTGTTTCCAAATTTTCTTTAACAAAATGTGTATAAAATACACTTACAACAGAGAAAAGACACGATTGATGAAAAAGGATCATTCGTAATTCATTACATCATTTCTTGATAGACAATAAGTTTCAGAGACGCATTTCTGTTCGATCACCATTTCGTCGTTATTGATTTCTCATCGAGCTTCACTTTTGAAGCGATAAGATAGATCTACGGCGATGTAACGCGAGATTTCTTGGCTCTAAATAAACCTAGTCACAATGCGCTCCAACTTGATGGTATGAATTCTAGATTCTTTACTATATCTTTTAATGTCTTTAAAATTAAATATCTTCTAGTTTCCAAAATAATTGTTTTTATTTATTGCTTATTTAATGATTCATCCCTGTTTATTCTAACTTTTTTATTTGGACGAACGCATTTTGTTTCTTGTTGCAGTGTAAATTAATTGATTTATTATGATTATATATTGATTAACCGTCATTTATTATTAATTAATTATGACTAATTAATTCATTCTGATTACTGTATGCTACTTTTTAGTTTCCAGGAGCTTTTATTAAGGATAAAAACGCTTTTTTAATCATATTCTGGTATATCTGCAGAAACATTATTCCACCGAATGTTTTTAAGTTTATTTACATATAAATTAAATTCAATAATGTTCTTAATTTATTATGAAATGGATAATGATAATATAAGTAGAATACAATATTTGTTAACGTCAATATTAATTTGACTGAATATGGCTTCTGACATGATTCTTAGATAAGTAATATTAAAAAAAATTAAGTCAATTCTTACTTAGGTCACAAAGAATTTTTTATTTTAGTTAATTTTTATTAAATAATTACTACTAATATAAATAAATAATAAGAAAATTATAGATTTCCGAGAAAATTGAACTCGCATTCTTCACCTTCACTTAAAAAATGCTGAAATCCTTACATTAGACCAATTCAGCTGCTACTCTTTTATTTCAATCAACACAAACTGCAAAAACTACTCTTTTCAAAGTATTAAAAAGGAATAAATATTGGAAAAAACTGTGTAACATTGAGTGTCATTCACTGCTGCAAGTTTAAAGCAATGCATCTGAACTTTATATATATATATATATATATATATATATATATATACAATATGAAATTTGAATGACTGAAAATTTGAAAAAGATATATAAATATATATTGTGAGAATGTGAAATAATAGTTGGAATTGAAAAAAAAAAATAGAATTCTTTTCGAATTTTTATGAATGCGACTTCAAGAAAAGCAATTTGAAGAAATAATATATTCTATGAACTGTCTTTCCTCCATAACTTAAAACGTAGGTTAAAACTTGCGATATCCAGTAAAATGTTAAACAAATAAGTTAAATAGCTATTAATCGATTTTTTTATGTCGCCATTTTCTTCATCCCAAGAATATATTGAGTAATATAACAATTTAAGTGAAATGTCTGTCAGTATCTTACATTTCGTACTTGTTATACTCATATTTTGAAAAATAACTATAATTAACTGAATATATTTCTGCTTATTAATAGTAGTTATTACATCATTTTAAGTAGTAAAATCATTAAATCGTCAGATAATGGTCACATATATATTTATATAGAGATTGTAAAAATTACAATGGTACTACCGACAGGATTTCACCTTTTTCATAAATCACGACTCCCCAGTCTCAAGTCCCCCATCGTTTAAGCATAATATATAGGAAAGAAGTACTTTTTATTTCAAGAACCGTTTAATTGACGATAGAAACGTAATTGTGGTAGTTTTTAATAGCATCATTTTTATGATGTAAATTCTACTAAAATTTAATTACTTGGAAATAAGGAGTTTAAAAAGCTATTTTCTTCTTCAACATAGGCTGCTTTTTAACTTAAACTTGTGACACTTTGTGAGCTCATTAGTTGCACTAACTTTCTTAGTTCATGTTCTTCATCCTTCGGCTCGTCTATTGTTCTACTTCCCTTAAGTCATATCAGACTATTCGACCAAGCCCGAAGGCACACAGAATAAACTGGACCATTGTAATAGCCACACTGGCGAGGACTGTTGTTGAGTTTTAAGACCATCACCGACCACGATACAACCCTTCCGAATGGAAGAACGTCTCGTCATTGATAAGAGGAGTCTAACTCCCACCTATTTGTGTACCCTTGAAGGAGGCGAGATCCAACCACCATGTCAGAAGCATCTCATTCACATTTCGAAGTGCATTCCCGGAAAGGGGGACTTGCTTTCCCTAAATGAAAATTCTGGTGCTTTTGGCAGTTACAAATTGTCAATCATCCTTTCCTTATTTGTGCTATTCGAATATGTAATGCATCATACAGTTGATTTCTTGTTTCATCCTTTTTGCTCTACAGTGTAATGACAAAAGTTAGGAAATAAAATCAGAATTTTTTTTCTTCTTGAAAATCCTAGTAGACTTTCCAATATTTTTTCAATGCGAGTATTTTCATTGAATTACAATGGGGCATATTTTTTTTTCGATACTAGAATTATCGCAGTTTTTGTTCTCTACTTCAGAGCAGCTCTAGTTCAGGGAAATCAGTCATTTTTTGGACCCTGTCCAGATAAGATACAAGAGCATAAAAGTGGAAGAAAAAAAAGGGCGCATTTGTACCGACTATCAAATATCAGTTGACATAACATTGTTCCGAAGATGGATGTTTGTCCCAGAAATACGGATGCTACTCTATAAGTTTCATGAAAACATTCTGCTGAATAGTTCAACTGTGATAAAAGTATTTTTATATTTTTAGTCGCAGAATACTCATCGAACAATGCTTAATCCATAAAACATAGTAAGAGACTGATTCTTGACTTTTTGTTACTTACTAGAAGGATATAACCTTTAAAGATTAATTGGAATCCACTGAGACCACATATTATACCATCACAAATTATTAATTGACGTCAACAAGCTTACAGTAAAATATCGTTTGCCAGCGATGCAGTTTTTGCCATTTATTTTTATTTTGTCGGCTTGATTTCTTTGAGAATAATAACGGGGAGAAAATATGTTTAAAAAAATCTATCTTTATGATCTTTCACTTTCATGGCTAAAAATCCTAAATTTCGAAATTTTAGTCTGAAATATTACAAATTATAATATTATAGGTTTGTTTTGTCTAGCTCGATTTCAATAGTTAGTTATGACAACAAGTGTAATTTTGCGTCAAAGTTTTGTTTCAATCAACTGGATAAAACGCATTTAAAACACAAATTAGATTTTAGTCTCTATAAACCACATGCGAAGAATGAATCGCCGAACACTTCGCTAAGCATCACATGACTTATTATGTAAAAAGGCTAAATTCATGCCAAAGCAGAGATTGACTAAGGCTGGGATATATGTGGCAGGTGCCACGGACCTCCGCTTCATAGGGAGGGGGGGGGCAAATCGAATAGAACATTTTACGTTCCTCTTTTAACGAACTTTTTAAAACAAATTAACAGCCAACCACCACCAATAATGAGGCAGTATCGACAAGATTTGCTGTGGCCAACTGTTGTCTTTAGCACTAACCATCCTTACATTGACCGATTCCTCAAGCTGGCCTTCTCTTCGAGGTAATTGACCACAAAGTGATCAATTGTTGTCCATATTACTATTAAACAAGGAAGAGGCCATAAAAATATCTCCACGAATATTTCTTTAAATTATAGTTTCACAACAAAATAAATTCTGAACAACTTCAAACAGTTGGTAAAAAATTGACAACTTTTGACATCATGTCCTTTAGAGCTTTAAGATTATCTGGTACCATCAATACTGTGCTCAAGACATTATTTTCAACTTTCAGCTTCTCTCTTAGATCCCAAAGTTCTACGCATTCCTTTAAATAGTGGTAACCAGTGCCGATTCTTCGATAGATGCATTTTTTTCCTACATTCTTCCAAATATTTTGAAACATGCAGGAATTCTTCCTTGTTCCGATATAATTTGGATTACCAGTGTAACTTCTTATTTATTACACACATTCTAAATGAGATTTAATACACAAAATATTTTACAAAATGTTACTGAATTACTAATTTAGAAGAAATAGTAAGATAAATCGAGATTTTTCATTACATATTCAGACATTTTATGAGTTCCCCATCTATCTGATTTCAATACAGTGTAGTGCATAGATAATTAAAATCGTTGAATGTTAATTAAAATTCCTATCATGTCATTCGCATTCGCAGTAAATTAATCGCCTAAGCTATATTACCGTGGGGCTAGGAAACTGAAGTTTTAAGTCTCGAAATCGTACTTGAGTACGAAATGTAAATAAATCAAATGCTTCGACGTAATTAACGAATTACGCGACTGAGGTATCAAGACAGCAACAGCTTGTATAAACAGTTAACTAATTAGAGAAGCGAAACATTGGGGTGGATAATTAGTTAGACTGTTTTCAAAGATAACAGAAAATGAGACACGTGGTGTGCTGAGGGGTGGTGCGGGGGATTCATTGGCATGTAAGAATTGTCCTTAACACGCCGAAAATTTGATGATTTCCGGTAAAGCGACGTGAAAAATTAATTTCAGTGATAGCTCTTTTTATCTCAACATTAGACATGCTCTGTCTTTGTTTATTTTACACTTAAACATCCCATTTTAAAGTTGTGTAAGTTGTTTTTATAAGGATTGTTTTTTTAATAATTAGGAAAGATGTAGCCAACCTGACATTTGGTATTTCCCTGACTGTTTGAAAGAAAAATTGCACTGAATTATATTTCTAAAATTAATAAGTAATCCCTTCCAATGCGAAAAGAAATGAAATCAATGATTGCAAATTTCAAGTTATCATATCACATTATCACTATCACATTATCACTTTTAAGCCATTATTTATTTTAATTAATTTAAGTCATCAATCAGTTTAAACTGGTTTGGAACAACCAGCAGACTTCCTTACCAGTTTCTATCCCTCTGTATATATGTAGGTATGCAGTGATAATTTTCTTAAACTTTCATCTTAAATTTTTCTAGCCAGCAAACAAAGTTTTGGAGCTCGACCGATTTTGAGACGGAATAACAACTATGAAGTCATAGTTCTAAATCAACCTTTTAAAAAAGCATCTGCTGTCAAGGAAATATACGTAATAATAATGCAATGCTGGAAGAAGCAAGTCAATCTTTTAAAAACGCATCTGCTGCGCAAAGAAGCATGCATAATAATAATTTATTACTGGTAAAAGCAGGTGAAAAAAATCCTTTAACCGATAAATTTCGTGGACCCATAATCTATTTTTTTTGGCATTAAATTTCAGAGTTATCAAACCTAGCAACCTAGCCAAAACAACATCATGTTATTATCGTTCTTAGTGGCACTTGGTATGGACAAGCTTCGCCGACGCATAAGCGAGTTTTAAGCCGACAGGAGTCAAACCCTGGACGCGAAGCTCTCGGGAAAGATGCGCTACCCCTACATCATTTTCTCACATGATGATATACTTGAATTGATGTGAGGGGATGCATTTATTTAACATGA
>JAOUZG010040450.1:1304561-1343277 GCA_026289955.1 Argiope argentata | reverse complement strand
TATATATATATATATATATATATATCAACATTTTGAAAGGGTTAATAAAGCAACGTCATTTAGCATTAACAAATTTTCATCTCTCTGATTTTAAAACCAATTTATATATATTTTTTTATCAGTTTGAAAATCACGATAAGATTTGAGACATGGGAACGGATGGATCCAAGTTCGAGAACCCCTTCCACAAAAATTCAATTGCGCATGCATACCTTCACTTAGTGAACTTGAGGCATTTTAATTCTATCTCCCGTTGTCACATGCCCTCCCTTTAGTGCCGTGAAAAAATTTATAGATGATAAGCCAGTTCAAGGGTTATCCTCGCTATCTGAGAAGGGATTAAAACTAAGAGATTCGTCTCAAATTGCTTCCAAACGAGACTTCTTTTTCGATTTTAAACGGAAAGTTAATATAAATGATCCAAATCCTTTTCTGTTTGTTCTCAACTTAAAGTCTTGAAAAGATTTAAATAAAAATTCAAAATTTATTAAATAGTTTGGTAAAAAGGAAAAAAAGAATAAAACTGTAATTTAAAACTTGCTCCTAAAGTTAAAAAAAATTATAACTATATTGATTCAGATAGCAGTAAACGCCTTATATGATGCTCAAAATATTCTTGTAATAAAAGGGTAATTCAAGTTTTTTTAATATATGAGACTACCCATGGGATAAACTATCAATGGCGTTATACTTGCAGATGTTTTGAGGTTGATAAACCAGTTACGTTAATATCCTTTGCGATATTTTCCATATCCCTGAACGCGCATCCAGGCGTGAAAATATCTACACTATGCATAAAAGGGATTTTTATTCACTCATAAAAGGACTCCCAGAGTTTCTGAACCCAAAACATTGTAGTTTGTTTTTCTTTCGCTTCAACCGTCCTTCAAAATTATTCTTTTTTTTTTTTCGCTTTCCCTGAAATAGTTTTAATATTCCAAAAAATGTATTAATCCAGACAATTTAAGTGAAGCATTAATTAATTTAATGGTAATACATGAAGGGTTTTAGACCAAATATTTCATAGTGTTCGAAGTTGATTAAAGACCAATCAGCATGAGGAGGAATTCTTTCATATTTTCACTGAACCAAATCCTGGAATATCCCTTTTTTAAATTCGTGATGTTGCTATTAAATTAACTACTCATCATTATTTTTGAAAACGCAAATCCTGAATTCTAATAAATGATACCGGAGTGGATTTGTTCTGATATTATGTTTTAGAGAATGAAAATAAGAATTTGAATATTATTTTCCTTTGTCTATCGCTACATAAAAATCAACTTGCTCAATTTAACACTAGGTTTACGGACGTCCCTTACGTACCTATCTCTACGAACACGCGACGCAATTTGACGCATGAACGAATACTCCTCACAAATACTGACTATGTTTAGTGAAATTTTATTTCCTTTTCTGAACATATTCAGATGATAAAGAAGGGCCTTTTGTCAAAATTGGTTTTTGTAAATACGTTTCTTTTTGTTATTTTCTCCAAACAGCAAAGATTGGAATTTTTATTCAAGATATCAAACATGTAGCATAATTTTTCAGCTTTACTTTTTGATTAATAAATAGCCATTACAAATAACTTATATTGCATCTGAATCTTTCTTTTCCAAAACTTATATTATCTTTAATTTATGGGCATGAGTGTATTTCGATTGAAATGAAATTGTAAAATGAATTTTCCACGTTAAATAATAAATTTCCCCAAAACATGCATTATGAAAATCCAATCTATTTATTCCATTATTTATTAAAATGTTACCATTAAAGTGTGAAATCCATTATTTCATAGATTAACTGGATATTTCATGGAATAACTAGACAAATCAGACAAAGTATATGAAATTATTTGTTTCTTGATTTAACTAGTTGTTATTAAAAAATTAATTGATCTTTAAAGTATAAAATGCGGCACTCCGGAGCCTCTTTGAACCAGTTCTGACTTCTTTTTGTCAGTTTTGAACCGCTTATAGCTGCTTTGCAATGACGTGAGTTTGAGTTCGTTACACTGATTTTAGGCATAGAATTTAGAAGGTGTATTTATATTACATGCATTTTGGATTATCAACAAGTATTTTTGAAAACGTCTTTTCAAGCAATGAAAGCTGCAACAATAGGAGCATCAGAAATGGAAAAAAAGTAAATTTGAAACGACGATAATCCGCCAAGTGTAACACTCCTCTTTCTTTCCACTTGCGCTCGTGAGATAGCCAGCGAAGAAGAAATGTAAAACTATATTCAGTTGAACTTTTTTCGAAATGATAAAATTGGAATATACTTTTGATGCGTGCTTTATACGTAAATATATTCGATTCAGAAAGTTGTTATTTTGATCTAGAAAAGCAATTGAAAATCTAATTTTTTAAATATTTGTCTAGTGCTAAGCGTTCGTGTGATTCATCTTTGTTCTGTAAAGTAAATGTTTTGTACTAAATTCGAGTATTTGATTTGCATCATTTTGACATGTTTAATTGAATGCCACTGAGCCAACTTTCAAACTCGAAATAAATATAAATTTTGTCACCTGTATATGAAAAAAAAATGCAAAAGCGATTTAAATCTTTATTAAATAAGGTGTTGGACAAAGAGAAACTGTGCTGTACTTATTCGTGGAAAATTATTTACTTTGATAGCAAAAGTAAAAGCTGCTATAACAGAACGGAAATTTTTATTTACATTTGTTTTGTACTTTAACAGCCTATCTTTAGTTATTTGATAGAATAACTAATTATTTAATAGAATAGTTAATTGTAACCAATTCTTTCATAGAATAACGGTAATATATGAAATTTTTTTAAAATCATATTTATACTTTAACGCATTTGTCTAGTTATTTCATGAAATACCTAGTTATTTATTTTATAAAATAACTAATTATAAGCTTCAAAGGTAACAAATACTTATAATGAAAATTATTACAACCGTCGAGTTATCATTTTCACGATAGTATTCAAAGGCAGACTGGAAAACATCTTTCATCCCAATACTTCAAAAGTTTTCATAGCACTCTTCTATAAATATCGGGTTTACCGGCCAGGTTGTTTTTATCTCCACACACCTAATGTGTCTCAAAATCGATATGTCGGGGTTTTCCCGTGAAATCAAAAATAAACGAAGCTCTCTATAAAAAGAAGACAATTCGAATCCACCCACTCCCGCAGACAGAGAATTTGTACTTCATCGATCGGAAGGTACTTGTTAGTACAGATCTGGATTCTCGGGAGAAGTTATAACGGAATTCTTTATCCCTTTCTGAAGTCAACATTGGATTTTTTAAAAGAAAAATTTAAATATTCAAATTATTCTCAGAAGAATTTAAACCTTTTTTTTAACTTTATCATACAAGGCAAGTTTTATTTTGAATAACCAAGATGCGCAATAGAGCTTTAAGATTATGTAAGAATAAAGTCGATAATTATATCAAACATTAAGAAATTAAGTCGGCCGGGATGGCCTGGTTGGTTGAGCGTTGGACTCGTACTTCTTAGGTTACTTGTTCGAAACTCACAGGCCAAAAGATTCCCCGAGTGTATGGCGATTGGCGCTCGTTAAATCTGTTCGATGTCGCAGAGTCCTCCATGTCGAGAGCTATACCACTGGTGGTACTGGGTCAGAGGTGATCGTTCCCTGTTCCAAGTCTAAATTACGATCTGAGATGAATTGCATAAATGAAGTCCGCCCCCTAAAAAGGGTTGTGACGTGTGAGTAGCTAAGGCGTACTCTTGGCCCTAGATGGCGCTACTTGTAAAACAAAGAGACGCATTTCTTAGGCTTAAATCCTCTGCTGATCGTATCTGCGTGGGCTTGTCCAAGGCAAGTGCCATTAGTCACACAACACAGAAATTAAGTAATTTCAAGTAAAAAAGAATAATAATATTTAGAAATCTTATAAATTTGGGTGGAGTTATCTTGTAAATGTTGAGACATTCTTCCTTAATTCGGTCCTGGTGGTAAGTTCTCGTCTTGTCTCAGGTTAATGAGACTCTATTCCAACCTAAAACCATCGTGTACGGAGGTCTATTACACGTTAAATCCGTCCTATTCTCTCGTTCTCTCGCTGTTGCAGTGTGTTGTAGGGAAAGGGTTGCAGGGAAAGGGTCAGGTGTCGTCCTCGTCATCCAAGCACGTCTCAAAATTACAAGGTCCTCCCAAAAATAGCCTCAGTTTTACTTTACAACGGGTACGTTATTGTAACTAAAACTAAAAGAAATCTTCCTTATTTCTCTACCATAATAGTCCTCCATTTTGATGTCAGAGAAGCTCTTTACTAGATAAGAATTAGTTTTCTTTGAGCTCCCTTATTTATGAACTCCCCTCTTGTGAATATTCTATATATTACATTACTTGATATAATTGTTATCAACAAAATAAGCTCTCTGACAGCGATCTTTGTTCATACAAAGGATGTATCACTTAGGGTGTGGTGAAATGAAAGGAAATAATCTCTGTCCCTTTTCCCACCTTATTTTGCTTTATATGCATTTCTATACATCGAGCATAATATGTTTTTGTGTACAAATATTTATCCAATAGCCTCTACAGTTAAACTGGTGGAGTAAAACAGAGGATCATTTCTCATTTCATATTTCTTTCATTTGACAATATGATGATGATCTGGCTAGAAATAAAATTTTGTTTTAACAGAGGCTTCGTGCTACTTACTGCAAATAAGTTGAGCTGGAACCTTTTACTGACACCATGTTATGCATTAGGATAATAAACACGCAAATAATGTAATTAAATCTGCTGTTATGAATGTTTTGATTCCTCTTTTTCAATTTCTACTATTAATCTACAATCCCACTATATATAGATATATCTTGTTCCAATTTTCAGTCGTTCATAAAATACTTTTTGCTCATTCACTCAAATTCAAATACAATTTTTAGACGTATTGTCTGACATTTTATAATACAGATTTCCCTAATATTAATTTATTCCTTAAGTTTAATTAAATTTTAATTCTTAAAATAGATTTATAACAGTTTGTAATGAAGATTGAAATCAACAAGCAGTAGCTCAACAGACAAAATGCAAGGATTTCGGTATTTTTCAGGCAAAGTGAAGAATGCGAGTCCAATTCTTGCAAAAATAAAAAATGCTAAATTATTCATATGAATAGTAATTATTTAATATAAAGTAACTGAAATAAGACTTTTCTTTGTTAAACTAAATAGGAATTCACTTAAAAATTTTTTATGTATTACTTGTGCTTATAAATATTAATAATTCATTGCATAAGTAAATTTTGAATTTTTGTCAAAACGACTGTAATGAAAATAATGGATAATAATCATTGTTTCTTTTTTTCATTTGGAAATTATGATGTGATTTTAACTCAATTACGTAGGTCTGTTCTCATATTTAATACAGAAATCGTTGATAAAGCAGTCTACACAAATTTGTGGTTCTGTTTTCAACAATTAAAACACTAAAATCTCAAGCCTACCTGATTTTGATTTGTCTTCTCCGCTTGGAGAGAGTCCTTCCAGTATCGATGGGCTTTGTACAGTATCTCAGGAAAACTTACTTTAAAGTTAAGTGGCTTTTCTTATTACTGTCAAATTTCGATTAGCAGATGGTATTATTGTAAGCTATCAACAAATCTTTATCAAAACTTAACCATCCATTAATTTCTAAATCCATTCAAAATTTGTTCTAAAATCACCAAATTTCATTAAGAACAATTGTGGAAATTTGATACTCAATTTTCCAATGCCTCGTATTATTACTGGTTGATTATTCGAAAAACAACCTCGGTAAATAATAACATTGAGACACTCTTCAATAGATAATTTCCATTTTTAATCCCGTTTTTTGAAGAGAATATACTCGCTTTGTGAATATTTTTTGTTGTTTATTCCCATCAATATAGAATCAAGACAAAAGTGTCATCTGAATTTCATTATCATGAAATAATAAGTTCACAATTTTATAAAGACGATAAAAGTAAGTTATAACAGAAAACATAATTACAAGACATCTTCTTTTTCACTTAGAGAAATTAATAAGGGGAAGTTCACAGATTTCTGAAAGTAGAACTTTATGCTAATTTAGTTTCTATTTTTAAGGCAAAAGAAATTTGTGAAAACAGTAATTTCGTATATGAACGCTAAAATGTGTTATTGTTTTCTACATTCTGTTATTAGTGACTGAAATAGACATGCAATAAACATTCATTTTTTAGCTGTAATCTGACGTTATTGTAAAACAATTACAATTTAAATCTTGAGAAAGGATTCTATAAATTCTATTCATCATGAAAAGCTTTGCTGAAATAATTAAGTTTAAATAAAAATTCTATAATTTTTAAAACCAAATGTGTGAAGAACAATATGCCATTTTCTTTTGCCAATAACATAGTTTTTCCCATAAAAAGTTATCTAAAGTAAAATTTTCAGAAAAAAAGTTGTGTTTGTAGAATGCATTAATGGTTAATTAGTAAGTAAAGACTATAGTCAAGGGATTCAAGATTTTCTATCAGGCTTGCGACTTTAATTTTTTCAGGTATTACCAGATTTGTGATGAAAGCTCCTTCAATAACTATCTGCTGAAGTATCTGTGTAAGTTCATCGACTCTTTGCCGCGAAAATAGAATAAATCGAAAAGTCTTGCAAGATTGATTACTTCTTTTATTGTATGAGTAAACTCATCCGTTTCTGATTTCCCTTCTAGCTTACTTTTGAAAAAAATTGTCTTTTCATATAAATAGTAAATATGTTTTTAGAATTTTGTATTTGCATCACATTCTGAAATTAAAAAATTTGCAATCGAAAGGCTAAAGTTTAGTTTAGTTACATTAGAGTCTCTTGTAAAGCTATACTAGGGCTATTTTGGAAAGTTTCGAGGAATTTTGAAATGCAGTCCCACCACAAGGATTACACATAAGCTGACACCCTCTCTCTGAAATTCCACACCACACAATCTGATTCTTCAGTGAGATCGGATTTTGAGCCTGACACCTTCCAACTCCGAGGTCGAGACTTAACCAAGATGGTAATTTATCTGGACTATATTAATCCATTTATGAATTAAACTCAAAGCATTTATGAAAAAAAATGATAAAAGAAATTCGTAACAGGAATATACGCAAAATAAATGGCAAATAAAAATGCTGCAAGTAATATAGATCAACAAAATAACAACTTGCTCGGAAAATTACTAACAGTCATTTTAAAGTTTTCAAAATGTCATTAGTGAAATGGTATACAATAAAGTGATAATTCATAAGTTACAGTAAAAGCAAAATTTTAATTTGTTCATTTTAGATTCTCATACCTATTTACACCTCAAAAATAGTTTTATTTAAAAATGTTAAAAGTTGTCTGTTATAATATTTTGCAAAAAGGGAGGGTGTTCCACCGTGATTATGCTAAAATTCCTTCCTTTAAAACGTTAAAGAACTGATGTTGTGACATTAAAATAAAGAACGTTTCACATTTATGTGGTACTTCCTTCATAATCCTTCAAATAATAAAATAAATAAAAGGTGATATGTGCCACGAAGATATCCGGGACTTAAAATAAAATGTAACAAGCTTTTTTTCGGTTAGCTAAAAATAAAATAGAACTGTTTAGTTTAAACCACAGAAAAGGATTGAATATTTGTTTTCCATTTAAAAAAGAATTCATGGCATTCGTTTATTTTCTATGAAAATGAAGGTAAAAAAATATTATTGTTTAAATACGTCGTAATTTTAAAATAATTTTTGGATAATAACAAATATCAGAAAAAAGTGTCTTAATATATCGCACCAGATAACATAGGGTTTCTTTGCTATTTGGAAAGATCACAAAAGTTAAAGGATTTGTGATTCAAATAGCAGAAAATGAAATGAGTGGATGAACTGATTATGCTGTCGGAATTCAAAACAGAATTATCTAAATATTGCTTTAATATTTAAAATTTTCTTTGAAATTATATAAATATTTAAATTTGGAATGATATGTTTTCATTTATTACATTTTAATAATCGATCTACGTAACAAATAAAAATACAACTGTCGAATTTTGATGTGAAAATTGAAGAAAAGAATATTTTATTTTTTTTAAACTTGTAGTAGATTCCATTTGATATTAATTTAATTTTTTTAAATAATAACGCATTAATATTTTATTAATTTATTAAAAATTAACTTTAACGCCAAAGATCTTCATTTCCCTACCACCAAAAAAGAAACGAATTCAGTTTGTTTTCCTCCCACTCTAATGAGGTTAGGCTTAACATGTTTTCGGGTGATTATTTCAAACGATTCTGTTTATTTTCTTAGTGTTAGATGCATTTAAAATTAAATATTGTTAATTAATCGATTTATCTTATTCCTTTTAAACTACTTTCGAATTAAAATAATACAGAATAAAGAAAATTAAAAATTTCTAATCTGCATTGCGTTACCCCAACGGGCGTAGAAATTTCACACATTTTGCGTTGCCTCAATTGGCACTGAAAATTCAACGCCAGTATAATTTTTTGATCAATTATTTAAAGTAATTGTAACTATTAGGCCGGTATAACCTAGTTGGAGGGGCATTGGATTCCCATTCTTTGGGTGTGTGTTTGTGTGGTGGACGTCAGATTTGTCGTGGTCACACAATCCTCCATTTTGAGAGTAATGTCATTGGGGGAGGGGGTACAACGTCAGAGGTGAGTGATCTCTGTTCACGTTCTAAATAACGATGTAACTATGAATTATGAAATGCATGAATGAAGTTCGATCCCTTGAAAGGGTATGTGCCCTGTGTGAACTAGAAGTCAGACTTCAGCCCTCGGATGCTCAGGGTTGCATCTCTTTAGAAGCTACTGCACTCTACCTTCCGTTGTAAAGCGGAACACGAGAACAACAATTGTAATTATTTAATAAAAAGTAGCTAATTTTTTTCTTTTTTAACCTAAGCTGGAATTGAGTTTAAAAAATGTTTTTTATATTACTTGTTATAATGTTGGAACAAGCAGAGAAAAGTATTGCCATAAATTTCAACGTAATTTCACCATCACAATAATTCAAAGTGATATATTCTTTACCATCAAAGCATAAGCGTTATTCCAAAACATGGAGTAAAACCACAGAAACGAGGCTGCATATTTAACACTTCATGAAAAATTTCATAGGTAGACTAAATAATTAATTTTTTAATTCGGAATCATTAATAGGATTCATTCGCCTTTGTTTGGAGCCTCAAAGAAGAAGACAAAAAATGGCTAATACTCTAAATATTTACTTTAAAAAATTCAAACAGCTATAATATATAAAATGAAATGAAACCTTACGATAAGAAAGTGTAAGTAAAAAAATCAAAAATTTATGACTCTATCGGACTTGTAATAAACAAAATCATTAAAAGACATCAAGATATTTATCAGATGAACCTCATCATTCCGCCTCATCTGACGGAGAGCCTCAAAAAGCTGCAAGAAAGAAAGGGGGGGGGGGAAATGTATCGCCAAGTTTCGCAGCTGTAATTGAAATCCCTCCTCCGCACAGATCACCGAAAGACTAAAGATTCTTTCGGGCATTTCCATGGCAACCCGGTCGAGTTCCTCCACTCGCGAGGAGTGATGACGACACGAAGCCTGTACGTTAGCGGCTAAATTGAGTTAATTAAATGAGCCGAGAGCAACTCGACTCGCATCCAAGTTATCCTTCGAGCAAGCTGAAATTGGAAATTGAAAGCCTTTGAATAAATACTCGATAGTTCCTGGAAAGAAGAGAAAATTCAATTTCTTGTGGGCTGTTTTATCTTTGTTTGATGTTTAAAAATAAAACACGCTTTAAATTCACGGTAATTTGTAGTCGAAATCAAATTAAATTTTACCCTGAGGATGTTAAAAGCAGTTCACAAGATTTTTTCTCTCATTGTAAGAATTGTAATTTTATCTTACGAGATTGCGAATTTTTTATATATTTTCTTCTTAACTATATCAAACAAAAAATGATATAAAAATATTTTTATATAAAATATTTAATAAACTATTGATTATTAAATATTTTAATAATATTATATTTAATAATCAATATGAGCTCAAAACATGTAGTAATGAATGAGTAATGAATGAGTTTTTTATTTGACTGCAAAAATACGTAGAAATAAAAAGTCAATCATTATAGCACAATAGCTCCCTTTAACGACCAACCTGTTCTCCAAGATTATTTACTTTCAGGCAATTCAATATGCTAAATGTTATTGAAATGTAAGTAATTTTACTAACTCATTACTATTCGAAAAGTCCAAAAAATGGAATGACAAGGGAATTTTAGGTATTTTGTAAAAGAATTTGATAAGGTTAAAAGATTTTTATCCCTTCACTCCGGAATTGGGAAATTGCCGATTTCAGTAGTTTTGCAGAGCTCATGCAGAATTTATTAAATAAAAAAATGTAGAATTGGTTCAGCAAATAAGAAAATATTTTAGAATGAAGTTAATATGGGCTAAATTAAGATAAAATACTGGAAATTATTTACACACACACACACACACACACACACACACACACACACACACACACACACACACACACACACACACACACACACACACACATATATATATATATATATATATATATATATATATATATATATATATATATACAGAGAGAGAGAGAGAGAGACCGACAGACAGACCAACCGACGGACGGATAGATAGATAGATATAAATCAGACTCTCATGTCGTTACATTCGTTTATGAGTTTGTGCTTCTGTTGTTAGATTTTATAACATTTTATTAAATTTTAATGCAATTGGAGGACTGGAAGTACCTTGATATTTCGTTTGTTTACTTTAGACACTGGCTTTTCAGTCTGAAGCTCTGCAAAGCTTTATAGGAATTAATTTTATTTAAACCTCATGCAGATGAAAAGATAAAAAGCCATCACTGCAAAATACCACTTTGCATAAAAATGGCTCTGAATTGTAGTTAATTTATCGAACCTTGCATTGATATGTACACGAAAAATAATGCATTGCTACTTTAAATTCAATGTTTGTATTTTTGTGATCATATATTAGTACTTTTATATTGAGTATTCATATATAATTTACTTTAATATCGAACGATAATTATCGCTTTAATTTACACACTTCTTTCATTGGTTGTACTGTTAAAAAAACTCTCTTTATTATTATGCGCAATTAATTCGTTATCTGAGTATGAAATTTTGCTCTTCTTATAACGTGCTATTTCTTAAAATGTCTGCTAAATGTTTTTCAGATGGAACACAAAATTTGGGATCTCTAAGCTGCTTCAACATACATATTTGCTTGTTCTAAAAAATATATATATGTACCAGTTTGTTTTGCAATTGGGACTAGGTTGTATTCCAAATGTACCAGTTTGTATTCCAAAGGGATACAGCAGAATACAAAGTGGGCAGGTACCGGTAATATTGTAAACACTATTTTAAAAAAAAACATGAAAAAGGGTTATAACAAAATACAAAGTGGGCGAATACCAGTAATACTGTAAACAATCTAAGAAAAAAACCTTGAAAAAAAGGTTATAAAAAAAAGAAAGGGGACTGGTACCTTTAATACTCTAAAAACTTTTAGAAAAAGAAACATGAAAAAGGTTTATAACAAAATACAAATTGAGCAAGTGCCTGTAAAATATTGTAAATACTTTTAGAAAAAAAAACTATGAAAAAGGGTTAGAGCAAAATACAAAGTGGGCAAGTACCAATAATACTGTAAATACGTTCAGAAAAAAAAACATGAAAAAGAATTACAACAAAATATAAAGTGGGCAGATACCGGTAATAATATGAACACTTACAGAAAAACCCCCATGAAAAAGGGTTATAACAATATACAAAGTAAATAGATATCAGTAATATTTTAAACATTTTTAGAAAAAAAAAAACATGAATGAGGTACCAAGCGGATATTTTGTTTTCAAAAACTTGTAGATGGAAAATTTATGGCGTTAGATCAAGTTACTAAAATCAATAAACATCCGGTCATAACGGGAAAAAATGCTGGTAATTGCCAACAGAATATCATTAGTACATAGCAAAATAGTTTAATAGTTTAAGCCCAAATAAGATATAAATACGTCTATTTTTAAATTTTAATATTTAAACTTAACTAGGGTATAAATATAAATATTTCAGAAATTTTAAACATTAAAATTTGTCAGAATGTTGCCGGGTAAGATTTAATAAAATTCTTTGTATTTGAAGGATGATTAAAACTGATACTTAATATTCTCTCTCGAATCATAAAATTATTATCAATTTTCCATTTATAGAATTAAGTTTTTTTATCGAATTAAATGCCTTAAAAAATAAGCAAATTTGTCACATTATAGAAAGAGTTTTCTAGCGTCCTATGTAAAACAGCAAATAAGCAAAATCATTCACGGAGCTATAATGGTGATGCTTTAGAGAGAATAAGCACCTTATGCTTATAACTTAAGTTACTTGGAATGCCCGCGCATATAGGCTTGAAAATAGCCATGTCATGCCTTAGGGCATTTTTATTCATACAGAAATGACTCTCATAATTCTCGAGCCACAGCATCGGAGTTGCTTTCCTTTATTCACTTGCTTTCTCTTTTTTCCTTCGCTCCGAACTATCTTTCTCTTTTAATCATTATCCGTCCCGGGCTGCTTCCGACATTCTAGGAATGTGCTAGCCTGGAAAATTTCGCCGAAATATTTATTAATCTAATGGAAATGAAGGGATTGGAATCTTAATCATCTCATGTTTTTCACTTGAAGAATTTACAGCTCTCAGCACTATGTAAAAAGAAAAAAAATTATGGAATTTTCATTTAGGATTGTTCTTTAAAATTTTCCGTTCATAAAATTCTAAAATATTATAATTTGATAGTATTTAGTAAAACTGTGTAAATATTATTTATTTTTAACTTATTCTTTCAAAAGGAAATTTTAAAATAGAAAAAGCAATGGGGAAATATTTAACCGAATTCAATTCGTTCTTAAATTGATTATTTCAGTATTCTTTATCAGAAAAATCGTCAAAGATATTGTTACGATTATGATTAATCATTCTTTAATATTTCTGAGCAAGTCTTTAAAAGATCAGCTGTAATTAAGATGCTATTATCCTGAAGGAAAAGCTGAAATCCTGAATTTGTCCTTTT
Source organism: Argiope argentata (assembly GCA_026289955.1). Lineage (NCBI taxonomy): Eukaryota > Metazoa > Arthropoda > Arachnida > Araneae > Araneidae > Argiope > Argiope argentata. The sequence goes on along the minus strand of JAOUZG010040450.1, from coordinate 1,330,165 downwards.
TATTCTGATTCAAAAATCGTTTTTATTACTAGAAACCAAATAACATTCGTATGTAGAGTTAATACACAAATTTTAATATGCTAGTGAGTCATTCGTGTTTCACAATTTAAAATTTTATTTTAGTGCAGAATAACCTTTTTTTTCTTCTTAAGATATATTTAATAAAAAATTTTATGTATTACTGATTTTTTTTTTAAAAAAACTACTTTAGTCAATCCCTTTCATGGTTTTTCAGATGAAATTCTGCAAACGATTCTTCTCTTTTTCTCTGATGCGCTTGTTTTTTTTTTCTTTTCATTTTTTAATAAATATTTAACACGATTAAAATTACATAGTATTTTAAATATTTTTCACTATTTAATGTTTAAAAAACTATGAAGTCAATTGCCTTTTGATTTCTTTTTTATGGCATTACTTAGAATTTATGAAAAGAGTGTATCTCGGGCCATAAAATTCATAATAATCATTTATTAAATTAAAAATAAAACTGAATTTAATGGAAATTGAGCACATTTTTTTGTTATAGGAATAAAACATTCTTTTATTATTAATTATAATAGAAGAAAAGATAATTACCATTGGCGTTTCCACTTATCTATTTCAATTTCGAATTAATTACCCAATCGTCATGCATTTAAGGGACAAATAAAATGAATTTATTTTTGTAACCAAAAATAAATTTTGAATGTTTAAAGAAGTTAAAATATAGATAATAAACTGATGTTATTGAATAGTTAATTAAAGTGCCATCATTTTGAGTCACATGATAGGCATATTAACTACTCATGGCTAATAGTGAAGGGTGGAATATGAAAAATGTGTATGTGTAACGAAGATTATTTATTTATTTTTTTGATATTGAAAATAATATTATTTAAGGAACACCTGTATATGATTTTATTCGGGAAGAAATTGTAAATAAATTAAATAATACCTCTCACTCACAAAAAGTGTATATGAATTCAGTATTGTTAACAGCCTTGAGGGGCGTATGTAAAAACGTTTTTAAAAAATTAGAGAAATCAATATATTTCGATTCGGATGAAAAAGTAGAATTCGTAACATAACTTATAATTTAATTTCTTTTCCTTTTTTTTCTCATAATTTTCCTACTTTAGATTGTTTTATTTTTGAATTTATACATTTGTTAGCATAATAACTGATGGAAGTAGTTTTAGACTAAATAAAAGACACTAAATGGATTTTTTCTAAAAATAATTTACAAGGTTTTAATATCCAAAATGAAAGCCTAACAGACTCATGCTTTTAAACCCTCATTCGATGTATAGTACTTTAATCTTTCTAAAACTACATGGCATTTCTTATACACTCTCATCTTTATTCCTATCTTTAAATAAATCTACGCCTGCGTTTAAAAAATTCTTTTTTTTTTCGCAGTTTTACTCAAAACTTATCTCACTATGGGAAAGAATACGAGATAACGTTTAGTATTGTATGTTAGAATGCCTTCAAAATTCTTTTGAAACTACTATATAAACTACTATTGCTTTATTCTACTTATATAAAGACTATGTTTTTTTAAAAAAATTTTATTTAACAAATATTTAGTTAGTAAATCACACTATTTGATATTTGTTTTAAGGCAGGCGTGAAGGATGTTCTTAACATTCTTAGTTTTATGGCTTCAAAAATGTAAAAGGGAATTTCACCGTATCTATCCAACTAATTACTATTAATTCTTTTATCTTGATAAAATTTAAAAAATGTGCTTTATAGTATAATTAAATTACGGTATTGCTTTATTTTACTGTACCAGTATCGAAAAAATAAGTATTCAGATGTGAGCCTGCATCAGAATAACGATTATTTTTATCTTTTTAATAAATTTAAATGCTAAATAAATTCTGAAATAAGAAAAAAAATTATTATCTAAGATTTTCTTCAATTTTGTGACAATCGTCTTCATTGCATGATTTTGTGTATTTCCCATAGGTATTTGAGTACAATTCCTTTGCTTTATTAAATGCTTTGTCAAAAATGTGTGCCATTATTACAAAATTCTGTGAAGATTATATTGTTTATCCACACTATTCCCCATAAAACGTTCATTAAATTGCTTTAAAGGGTTAATGTTCTGTTAAAAAAAGTGCTTATTTGAATTTTTTTTAAGTTGGAAAATTGAATGTCTTCTGCAATAACGGGCAAAGAATTCCGATATCTCTTCGCGATAAACCTCAAATCTGTACTAACAAGTACTTTCCGATCGATAAAGCGCCGAGGTTTAAGTCTGCTGGCGTGGGTGGATTCGTTTTGTTTGGTTCCTATATAGAAATACATTTGTTCCCTTGATTTCACTGAAGCACATTTATTATATAATATTTAAGCTATATGAAGAGAAAAAACATGGCAGTCAAACACTATGATCACACGGGCATTTATGGAAATGATCTGGTCATTTGTCTTTCAAAGTCGACCACTAAACGCAAAATTGATACTGTCGTTAATATTCCTAAATGCTTTTTTAAAAGGATTATGAGAGAGAAAATGGTGGTGTCCTGGAATCAAGAATACATCCTTTAAAATAAAGGGAGTTTAAAAAAGGAAACTTTTATACTCATTACAAAATAACCCAATTTCTAACTGGTTATGGTAATTTTTAAATTATTTGTACTCATTTAAGTTATTTCTGTCATCTTCCTGCGATTGTAATACGGGTGGCGAGGAAAATGTGCTCCCTCTGCGTTCCAAGTTTGTCGAAGAAAGACAGATCCCGAGTCTGGCTCTCAGAGATCTTAATATAAATTGACCTCCAGATTTCCACCAACTTGTTTCCGCCAGAATTGCTTTTGAAAATTTCTGTAAACTTTTGTTGACACCTGTCACCCTTCATGACTGCTAATTTTTCTTCTGTTTCTTTATGTAATGTGCTCCTTACTGTATGCCTCGTGGGATACATTTTATACTGTGTGTGGTGCATGGAGGTTTGTAAATGTTTCAAGAAACTAAATATACAACACTACGATTGTATAGAAATTAGTTCGTTGCAATGGGATAAAAAGTTGATTACAAATAGCATATAAATACGAATTCTTTTCATTTCTTTTATTTGTAAGATAGGGAATTGTTTCTAGAAAGTCCACTTTTAGAAATAACTGTTTTATTATTGAAAGGATAATGATTTTTATAAAAAGTCTGTGAAATTCCAATTATGTTTAATATTATGAAGAATCAGCGAATCATTTTTTTCCATTGACTAAAAAGTGCCTTTAAAATATATTTTTTTCTTTAAATTTTTCATACGAGTTTAATGTTTCTCTTCGATTGAACGAACTAGAGTATGAATTCTTGAATAGTCTGAAGTTTTAGAATCTTACAAAATAACATAAGTGAGAATTCTAACCTTAAGTTTTTATTGTATTAGTGAGCAAGACGACGAGTGAATTTACGAAAGATTAATAATTCTCATATTTTTAATTCTTGATTAGTGACATAAAATACTGGAAGAGGCCTGTTCTTGTATTTGACCATATTTCAAAATGATTAAGAACGTCTCATCATAAATTCTCCGTAGTTTCAAAATGGAACGAGAATGAAATTAAATATTCTTAATCGTTAATATTTTACGAAAACAAAAAACTGTAGCTACAAATAAAATCCATAGTATTTATCAAACTACAGCATAAAACCTTAGTATGATGAGATAAAATGACAACAAAAAACCACACTGATAAATTAACATTCATAAAAAAAGATAAAATGAAGGGGTTGTAATATATATGATGAAATGAAGTTCCACAATATTAAAGTACTAGAGATAAATTCATAATATAAAGACCCCCCCGGAAATTAAATCAATTAAAAAGCATTTAGACATTTATTTAATACAAAAATAATTAATAGATCAATCAATTTGTACTAAAATTCTACACATATTTTTTGTGTTGTCTGCTGTGTAAATCCAGCAAGTGAAAATATTGTCGTAAATGCCAACTTTACTTCAACTAAAAAATTTACTTTCCATGAAAATTCAGGAACTCACATCAAAAGGTTGGTTTAGACCACAAATAAAACTCTCTCCTTAACATTTTATTAAAATTTTATAGGCGGTCTAAAACACAAATGTTTACCTTTCAAACCATTCATAGAATTCCCGCGTGTTTATTTAGAACTTCAGTTTAAGGCTGATATACAACGGCAATAAAAAATTTTGCTGATTCGTTGTCAGATAGCTATAATATATTAGATGAAACGAAACCTTGATAAGAAAGAGTAAGAGAAAACACCATGAAATTATGACTCTATCGCACTCGTAATAAACAAAATCATTAAAAGGCATCGAGATATTTATCTGATGAACCTCATCATTCTGCCTCATCGGACAGAAAGCATCAAAAAGCTGCAAGAAAGGAAGGGGAAAAAAATGTATCGCCAAGTTTCGCAGCTGTAATTGAAATCCTTCCTCCGCACAGATCACCGAGAGGCAAAAGACAAAAGATTCTTTCGGGCATTTCCATGGCAACCCGGTCGAGTTCCTCCACTCGCGAGGAGTGATGACGACACGAAGCCTGTACGTTAGCGGCTAAATTGAGTTAATTAAATGAGCCGAGAGCAACTCGACTCACATCCAAGTTTTCCTTCGAGCAAGTTGAAATTGGAAATTGAAGGCCTTTGAATAAATACTCGATATTTGCAGGAAAGAAAATTCAATTTCTTGTAGGCTGTGCCGATGTTTTATCTTTGTTTGACGTTTAAAAGAAAAACACGCTTTATAATCTCTTAATAAATGAGAAAATGTGTAATACGGACTTGAATTCGTTATAGAAGATGTTGAAAAACGATGTATTGGATTTTAATTTTAAACAGATTTTTTTTCAGATAAAATAGCGGAAATTAATTTCCGGAAAATGGAAAACAGCTTCATTACTTCAATGTATTAAATTAACAAATAACATTTTTCTTCATTCAGATTACTAAAAAAATAGGAAATATCTAATTCCTTTTTTATGCTAGGCAGGATTAATGAAGTAAAAAAGTAAGAATTAAAGCAGCTTAACTACGTTTATGATTAAATGTTTTGACTTTACTTTCTTTTTGTTAAAATCGAGGAGAAAGACGTTAAAAAAATGTTGGTTTTAATCAAAATGTTTCGAACATTGATGATGGTCAAAACATTTTGATGAACCAGATGATATGCTTATCTCCGAAGAGATTTAAAATAGAATAAACCGTTTTAGTTTATGAAACAATTTATTTCCAGTTTTATTATATTTCTATACAACTTAGATACTAGGGACCGAAAAACAAAATGTTATTTTCATTTTTTTCTTCAATTCCTACTATTAGTTCGCACAATCCCTATATCTTCTTCAAATTTTCAATCGTTAATAAAATACTTTTTATTCATCAACTTAAGTTCAAATACATTTTTTATATCTAATAGTGGATGACATTGATGTTAAAACAGTTTTTTCAAATGTCAATTCCTTCATTAAATTGAATTAATTTTTAATACTTTAAATGGAGTTTTAGCAGTTTCTAATGAAAATAGAAATCAACAGGCAGTATCTCAATTGGTAAAATGCTATAATTTCAGTGTTTTTCACGTAAGGGTAAAGAATGCGAGTTCATTTCTAACAAAAATGAACTCTCTTTCGATAAATTATTTATATTAATCGTAATTATTTAATAAAAAGTAACTGAAATAATTTTTTTCTTAACCTAAGTAGGTATTGACTTAATTTTTTTTATATTACTCGTTCATGGGTTAAGAAAAAGGTCGGACCATTTGTTTCTTTCACTGTCTGAGAATGCCGTATATCAATCAGTTGAATGCAATATGTTTTTGATCGTATGGTTGCTTAAAATCCGAAAGAATTTTTTTATAAAGAACTATCATACATTTTTAAAGCTAAAAAATAATAATATTACGCGTGGAACGCAATAGGTAAATAATAAATGGCTCTGGTTTCATACCCATGACATCACTATTGTGGCCTTTATAGAGATCCACGTGCACAATGTTCTGATTTCGCTTTTGTCATGCTGGAATCACTTTGTCGTTCTGTTTTCGCCTTAAAATATCATTTACGGTCGCAGTGGTCGGGTGGTAAGGTACAGGCTCGTGAGCCGTAGATTTTCAAGTTTGAGATTCGATTACACCGAAGAATCGTCATGTAAGGGGGTCTGTTGCACTTCAAATCTGTCAGGGCAAAGCATCCTCCTTCTGGTGTAATGTTGGGGTGCCAACTGAGATCACGTTCTCGTCATCAGTCCATGGCTCAAACTAACGAGGTCCGCCCCAAAATAACCCTAGTGTTGCTTTACAACGGGAAGCTAATATAACTAAAACTAAGAACTTATATTATTACTGAAATTTATATGGTACCCTGTAGCATCACCTACACTTCTGTTTCTGTAACATTATATCAGTTTAACCCTTTGAAGGGTCGTGGGAAGTAGGCTTCCCGCCAAATTTTTCAGTTTCTCTAAGAAATTTTGTAGACTGGCTCAAGTTCTGACAAATTTTGCAATTAGATAAAATGATGTTTCAGTTTCTTCTCTCACATACAAAGATATACATTGATTTTATACTTAATTACTAATTAACCATATTAATTAATTAATCAGATTAAATTTATCTAATAAGGTAAATGAATGACTTTACATAAGTCAATCTTAATCCTAAAACTGTTTTAATATACCATGACTAGAAAAAATGGCCTTTTAAAGGGTTAGGGAAGTTTGTTCTTCCCCTTAGAATTTAGAACGAATTCTTAAAATGTTTAAAGGAAGAGGAGAATCGATTGGAAAGGAAAAAGAACCACCGTTACAGTGATTTATCTCATGGAAGTGATCTTCAACGCACTATTCCAATAGCACGACAGATGGTCGAACCCATTAAAATTTGTTAGAAAGACAGAATGTTTCATTCTGAACCACTCACATTTTGCTCGCAGAAAAGCGGTGCATAGTACGTATTTGTCCGCAATGGATTTCGAGTGTTTATCAATATAGAATCGAAAAACAAATATCTTACGTCTTCTTTGTTTTCCGAATGTCCTTGATGTAGTACATTGTAATTTTTTAAACGGACTTGAAGAAACGTCTCTGGCATAATAGATACAGAATTATGTGAGTTAATTTGTAACAGTTACCTTTAGTGAAATATTATTGGGACGCTAATATTTTGAAATTAAAAAGATTGGCGTATTCTATTCCAGCTAAAACTGAATGAGTTTTAAAAAAATCTGAATCTTAATACCCTATAAAAATGCCTGATATTAGATCAGTCTTGATCGCCTGGAAGGAGATGTAGCAATCAGCATCAGCAGATTCCTGAAGTCAATTTACCTAAATAGATTAAATTGCTGATTTCTTATATAAACGAGGTTTTTTTAAATCGTTTAAATTTATTCATGGAACATTGAAATGTGTCCTGATTTAATAGTTGGATTATTAAAGTATTAGGCTGAAAATGATTCTCGGTATTGGAGATTGAATAAAATTTAGTCAGCATAACTTTTTTTCAGAAGTGCATTTATTAACTGAAGTGATATAAAATAATATTTAAATCACTTAAATTATCTTGAAAATGAAACTAAAAATTTAATTTTATTATAGAGTAGAAAAAATTGTATTGAATTCTCTTTTGAGATTTTGGAAAGATTATCTAGAATAAATATTCTGTGCCATTCCTAACACTTCAATACCGCGTCGTTCTGTTTTCTGTACTCGTATTTAAGGGGGATATATGTTTGGTTTCGGCAAAAATATTTTTGATTTAATTGAATTGTAATAATTTCAGTTTTAAATTAAAGTTAACATTTTAACAGATATAGAAAATTAGATTAGGAAAAACAGAAAATTAGAAAAATGTGGAAGCATAATAAGCAGAAGAATGTAAGTTTTCTAAATTAGTAAGAAATATGTAGTTACCAAAATTTGAAATTTAAAAATACTTTATTGAGACAATAATTATAACCAAATTACATAAAACCTAAAATTTAAAATTATAGTAACCTTTAATCCTAACTACCCAGAGGCACAATGGTCACCAAAGGCGGCTAGAATCAAATGATTAAGATGTTTTACGTCACTTTGATTTAGTTACTGACTCTAGTATTACTTTGATAGGAAAATCGATTCCTCATATTATATTAGTGGAATGCACCAGTTAACGAACAGAATACGAAAGGTTTATCGCATGCGCAATTCTAAAAACATCCTTTAATCTTTTATTTTTTTTATCCTTTAATAAAGGATACCTTTTAGTCTTTTTATTTCAGCATTGTTCTCTCGGATCTTAAGTATTGTCATATTATTTGTTATCTCTATTATAAAAAGTGGAATAACAATTCTGTATTTTCAACCCACTCTCAATTTGTTTTACAAAAACTAATAATTTTTGCACTCAGGTTATATCTTCATCCTTTTTCTGTCTTTCACAATTTCCAATCCTCAATACATCCAACATTTTTATACTTTTTTATGCAAGCCATTAATCATGTATGGAGAATATCTATACACATTTAGAATGTTTTCGAAAAATAATTTTAAAAAGACCAACTGCTTTGGAATAAAAATTTCTATCAACTATTTTTTATTTAAAATAAAAAATATCCCCTGGTGCTTTTAAATTTATTATCCTATCCAAACACCGCTTGTAAACAACATGAGGATTGAATAAAATGTTTTAACGTTTCCAGAAGAGGGATCATCCTTTTTCATGGCTGAAAAATGTTTTCAAATAATACATGGTATTGAAATTGTAGAATAAGCAACATTATCAACCGGGAAATGAAAAACCGTTAATGTTTTTATACCTGAAAAGAATACTTTAAAGGAATGCTCAAAAATTATTTATTTGTTTTCTAAAACTAATATAATATCAAATTATTGAAATTGTGCCTATGAAGAATCGTTTGTAAAATATAAGAAATAAAGATTTGCTACTTCAAAAAGGTGAGAAACATAATCTTTACTAGTGCTGGCATTTCATTCGGCTTAACGAGGAGCATTATGTAATAGTGCCCATAAAATAAATTTATATTTTATTCGATTATTTCTTCAGTTCTAAAAATATAATTAGAAGCGATTTTCATCTTTCATAAATCTGCAATAGGGTTGAAAATGAAAATTCTTCAGCAGCTTTTTATTATTTATAAATATGTTCCTATCAACGAAACTTTTGAGGGAAAAAAATGAATCTGATGAATGTTGTTTTCGCTGGCTTCCATTATTAATAGTAAATCGATATACGATTTAAAGCTGAAAAATGCTTAAGTTCTATTTATTTATAGACTTCAGTTTTTGCATTGGGCATCCAAATCAGATTATTGTACAGGGTAGCCACAAAATAACGATCCCTGTTTGGCGGCTCCTGCAGCTAAAGTGAAGGAATGAAATGAAACAACTTTTCATATAAAATTATGGAAGGCATGAAAAGATAAATCCTGCAGGGAAAAAAGCATCAAAAGTTGTCGATAGGATAAATATTGGCTCTGTTATCAAATACGAGCGAAGAAATTTGCATTCCGGGCGTGTTATGTAAAATTCCTAGTGCGTGCGTGACGTCAGCGCATTTCTGGTAAAAAGAGAATAACAAGTCAGCATTTCTTTCTTGACCATTGAAGTGTTCTTGACTTGGATTGTTATTGACTGTTTTATGTGCTTAATATGGAACCTGATTCACCCAGGGCCCGACTTTGCCTAATTAGGATTAGGGACCAAAACTTCTTTGGGGCCTCTTTTGTACTTTTTGTTTTTGAAAAGCAAATTTTAAAAATGTTCATTAAAGAGGGAAGTATAAAATAAACTTTCTCTTCGATTTAAGGGCACCCTCTGATGTAGAGGCAAGGAGAAACTACCGCGCATGCCTCTGCCTTAGTCGGACTCTTACCTTACCTCGGCATGCTTTGCTGGTAAAACTGTTCTGCGCTAAACAGTGTAATGCCACGGTTTCTCTTAAACAAACCTGTATGCTTAATGTGCAGAACGTAAGAAAAACTGACCCGAGCATCGAAACTGACAGTTTACACGCAGCAATGACTGCAGCTTCATTTAGCATATACTATGCGTCACTCACAGGAAAGGTCAGCATGTTGAATATCTTGCACCGCGTCCAGTGGACCCTAATTTTGATGAATAAACTTCTGTTAGCTTCATGAATTCATTCATAATTGTACTCCCACATCGAAAGTATTTCCTCTTTCAGCAACTGTTGGCACAGATTTTTTCTGTGGAATTCATCTTCTAATGCCTTTTATTGTCTGTACTTGAAATATGCTTTAGTTTCGTCCATACGTTTTAGATGCAGATGCCTCCAAACAGGAAAATCTCTCACACTGTAGGAATGAAATAGAAATTTAGTGGGACCTTTGATGAAGAGTGACCTAAATTGCGAATGCAAGTCTATATATCATTAAAAACAAAGTGATATAAGTGAATAAATTACTTTAATTTTTAATCTAATATGCAAAAATGAATGTTTGTTTGTTCGTATTTTATTCGCTGATGTACCGTTTACCCAATCACGATGGAGCTTCGCCAATTTGTTGCCTGTACGTGCTCGAAGGTTGTACACAAAGTACAGTTATTACATCTTAAACAAAAAAAGAAAGAAATTAAATCAAAAAAGAAAATGAAATATACGATCGCAAATTTCAAGTTATAATGTAAAAACATCGTTTGTCTTAATTAATTAAAGTTATTAACTAGTTTAAACCAATTTGAATAATCACAAGATTTCTCTATCAGTCTATATATAAACATAAACAAATTTTTTAAACGCTCATTTTCAATTTTTCTAGCTGGCAAATAAAGTTCTAGGACTCGACCGATGTTAAGGCGAGAAAAATTAAATATCGTTTTTTTAAATATCAGCAAATACGTAATGTGATAGTCACGTGATTGTTTCAAACTGGATTAAACTGTATAATGACAAATTAATTAAGACGATTCGTAAGAATTCAGAGAATGAATAATTTCGAAATCAAGTTGTAACTTTAATTGGCGATAAATCGTCAAATGCGACAACCTTCTGCATTATTTTCTAATACTCCTAAAAGCAAAAAACTGCTTTCTGAAAAGCGGTAAATCTCCAATTTGTTACATACGCATTTTGAGGGTTCAAGTACCTCAAACCAAAACAACATCATGTTCTCATGTGATAAAAAAAAAAGTAGAAAACAGTTTCTATCATTACAAAAAAAATCAGCAAGGGCTTTATATTTGTCGAAGGAGTCTTCTACTAAGTGAAATTAAAAATAAAAGAGAGGAAATTTTTTTTAAATCAACTCAACGTGCTCTCAAGAGAAGTTTATAGATCCTATTCTTAGAAAAAAATCTATTCCTTTACCGCAATAGCTTACAAACAGTACAATTTCATCATAACAAAGCTACAAACTACGCGTAAGAAGGTACACAGTATATATCTTGATACCTTGTACCCTGATATTAGTACTGCATATATGTCTTTTCATTATATTCTTACGATGATTCCGGATGTTTCATCAAATGGAATATTATACTTTCGATCCTTGAAATAAAAATTCTTGCAAACCACAAACTAACTTTGGAAAGTAGTACAAAGGATTTAGAAATCAATATTTCCTGGAAACGTAAATAAAAACCCTTCTATCAAGGAAATATAGTCCAAAAATATTGTATAGCCCCCAAAAAAGCTGTCAGATCAATCATTTCAAGAAAAAAAAATCTAACATTTTAACATTAACATCAACATTTTAAAAATTAATGAAAAAGCTTTAAAATCTATTACACTTTGTAATCACCCACTTTATTAAATTTTTATGATTTATTTAACTGTATCAATTTTTTCTTCTCTTTGATGTAATCGCACGATTTCATCGCAATGATTATTTTATTAACTAATGCATTCTATAATATAAATAATATGTCTTCTACAAATGTTAATTATATTTATATGAGCTTTAAGATTAAGTGGTTAAGGCTTGATTTTATGTTAAGTTCTTACAACCTTAAAATTGCTTTTTGATTCTTGTTTATTTTATATCACTGATGTTATTGAAGTTTCTTAAACATACATTTTCTAATATATATTTCTTTTTAGATTCGATACTTTTCTTTGCCTCTCTGCAATGCCGGGCGATTTCCAATTTCCATAAATATCGCGAATCACAATGGAGCCCTGGCACGACACACCATTTGTCTGGGCTTGCAGACGATCAATCAAATGGCCAGACTTTATTAATACCCAACTCCTTATTCTAGATATCATTTCGCGCATGGTGAGGAATGAAATATCACAATTTGTTTCTGTTTTCTTGAAAATTTAGGTACCATTTCATGCAGGCGTAAAGATGTAAGTCTGAAAGAGGAAAAGAAAGAATATTAAAAGTTTTAGTAAAACTAGCTTTACTTTCTAATACGAAATAAACAAAGAAAAAAATACTGCAATATCAAAGAATTCAATCTCAAAATTTTGAAGAATTTCCATGCTTCAAACCTCTGTGAATTCAGAAACATTTCGAAGCGCAGGGTAAGGTAAATAACACTTTATTAGATATTATGTAAAGAAAATTAGATTGTATAAATCATGTAGTTTTTTTAAAGGTTTTTTTTGCGTGTTTATACTGGCAAGTTTAATTTAATTATTATTTAAGAATTTTTTTACCGAAATTTCTACAGAAAATAAATATATATATATATATATATTGATTCGTGGAACTAAAAATATACCTATCTTGGAAATAAATCTGTTAAAATAAAAAATGAACGAATATTTTCCATCTCTATCAACTTGAGCAATTCCTGCGTAGACAATCTGAACTACAGATTACCAACTTTTTTCAAAATATAAATATAATATCTAATTTGTTTGAATTTTATGCTAAATATACCAAAACTATTTCTTTTAAAATTGAAAAACTTCCTCTGAATACATGCATTAAATGTTATGCCTTTTTTTTCGTAGAGACAAATATTTGAGAATACTGTGATTTCGGAAAGCACGGAATCCCGATTCTATACATGGAGTGTCGATGAATTGATTACCTGCATATTTGTCTATTTGTGTCTATGAAAAGTCGATAGCTCAAAATGCAACAAGAAAAATTGAATGAATTTTCCTATGTGATCATTAAATCAAAAGAAACGAAATAATTTTGGATAAATCTGCTTAATAAGTACACTCTCTACACGTGTGTATGTAAGCACAGTAACCAATAGCACATTTAGTCTTCTTTGAATATCGTATATTCGTATATTCATTTCATATTTCAAAACATTTTCAGCTTAATCAATACGCTAATGATTTATTCTAATTTTTTAAATAGGGGAGCACATGGTGTTGTTTTCTTTAGGAGTTTTTGAATAATTGAAGACAACAAATGAATGAAGATCGAAATCACGTAGGCAATACGCATATATTTTTTTACCTGATTTCACCAATTTTGCATTACTATTATTATGCTTGCTTCTTTGAAAGCAGATGTGTTTTTAAAAGGTTGACCTGCTTTTAGAAGTATTGATTTATTATTACGTATGAATTTTTGACAGCAGGTGCCTTTTTTAATGTTTGGAGTTCAACTAAGACGTCATAGCTGCTATTTCATCACAAAATCAATCGAATTCCAAAAACTTGTTTGTCAGCTAGAAAAATTGAAAATGAAAGTTAAAAAAAATTATCACTTTGTACTTACATATATACAGAGGGATGGAGACCAATAGATAAGTCTGGTGATTTCTTTCAAACCAGTTTTAAACTAGTTAATGGCTTAAATTAATTAAAACAAATAATGACTTAAAATAATAATGTTCTCACATGATAATATGAAAACTGTCGTCGTATATTTCCTTTTTTAAAATTTTAATTTATTATATTAGTTTTGTGACGCTATATTTTTGAGTTACTTTTCTAGAATGCGAGTAGGCGACTAGTAATTTGCAATTATTACAAATAATTCATTGCAAACAGGCATTGAAATCGCAATATTTCATAACATAAAGAATTTGCTTTTTAAAACAAATTAATTAATTTCTGAATTAAACTAAAAACTTTTTAGCCGACCAATCTGCGTTCCCTAGCAGAAAAGTAATTGGAAATTCACCGCTGGTCATATCATAAATGCTGAAATGAAATATTATTTTATCTGGCTCCAATATTTTAATCCGCTTTTATATCGTACTATATACACTTTTTAATTTACAAGCATTACAATTGTTTCGTCGTATCCGATGAAATTCATCTTTCTTGGTCCGTTTAGTTACATTAACTTCCCGTTGTAATGAAACAGTAATGGATAAACCTCGTAGTTTTGAACCATGGTCAGATGAAAAGGGGGATTCTTGAGGTGACACCCTCCTCTCCTCACCACACCAGTGGCAGGACGTTTGACCCTGACGGATTTAAAGAGCAACAGACCCCCTTACACGACGGTTCTTCGGTGGAATCGGGTCTCGAACCTGAAACCTTACCGTTCACTACCCGAGATCATGCGACCAGATCACATCCCTTAATTATATATATATATATATGCATACCACATTAATTTTAATCACCCCTAAAGCGTTGATAAACTGGGTTGAACAAGCTGGTCACCAAAGACGGTTGCTAATATTGTATGTTCTAAATGCTAAATATAGCAAAGATAAGTATTGTCTCCTCCTCTGCATCTTGAGAACGACCTAACAAGCAAAGCAGCATACAAATGGCCACTACAGATACTAGTAAATAAAACTCTTGGCGATTGTGTGAGCGTATCGTACCTACTGGGAATTCCGAGTCGCCGCTCGTTTCCCTCCCTTCTTGAATAAAGCACGAGGTATCATTGATCTAACACTCTCCTCGCTCATATCTTGCCAGTGATATTGACTAAGCAAACAGCTCAACTCATACAGCTCTTTTCTCTTTAGTTCGTGATTATTGTGAATGTATTAATCGCTGAAAGCTAAATTCTTAACTTTCAGAATGTCTGGTGGTTTTATTTTAATATCAAGTGCTTTATGGATTTTTGTTTGATTTTTGCCGCATGAAATTCTTTTTTTAAAAAAGTATACAAATAAAAAACATATGTGTCTCTAGTCCAGGATATGTATACAAAAAATATTTTATTCATACATTCTGTAATAATATGCATTGTAAAATCTATAACTAAATGACTACGAAAAACCATAGAAGCTCATCTACTGTAAAAACTTATCCGTGCCCCCCCTCCCCCCAATTTTTGTTTTATATGAATGTTTCATCATTTTTCCATTTTTAGAGAAATCGAAGAAAACTGTCGTAATAAGAGATGTCTATTTTGTTCTGACTCCAATCATCGCAACATTTTAACTTTTTTTGCAATTTGATAAAACAAATTAAATATTTGCTTTAAAAATGTTTCATTTTTATTTCAATTTGTTCGAGAGCATTAAACAGCGAAGGAGACGATAACCTTTTCAGAAGACTTGCGTGTCATACCCGGGTGATGGGTGGAGCGGCAATTGCGTCATCCACCACCTCGACGGAGCCTGTAGTTTACAGATATCTGATATGATTTATATGATTCATGGTAGATATATATGATTTGTGATAGACATTCACCACAAAACTCTACTTTATAGGTATATTCTCTCAGGAGAACACTCTTAGATAGAATTACTTACTTAAAATCATTGAAACGATTTTGACTATTTTTATTTAATTTTAAAGTTTATTAAGCCTAAATATATCAATATTAATCTTCTATTCCTAGCTTTCATTTTTTTTAGATTTCACAAAATAAAACTTTTACTCAACTTCAAAAACAGATTTTAATAATTTTATTTGCCACTTAATATTATTTTTTTTCCAATGCTAATCAGTGGTAAGGTCTCGGGGCTTAATCATAGGGTTTCACGTTCGACACCCGATTTCACCGAAGAACTGTCGTGTAAGGAAGTTCATATCACGTTAAATCCGTGAGGCCCAACGTTTGCCAACTGGTGTGGTGTGAAGAGCTTGGTGGCAGCCTAGGTGTCGTTGTCTTCGTCATCTGACCATGGCTCAAAATGACGATGCCCATCCCAAAATAGCCCAATATTGTTTTACAAAGGAACTTTAACATAAATAAACTTTTGATGTTTGATAAGGTTTATGCTGCAAAAGGTTTGTGTTTATTGAGAATGAAATGGGTACAAATTTTCATTATTGAACATGTCCTTGCATAAATTATAAAGTTTGTAGAACTCAGAAAAAGGGGCATTGAATAGTTGGATTTTACATTCGTTCAATTTCAGCAATCAAATTTATGACAACAATAAGAAATCTGTGAGAGACATTTCTTATTTATGATATTCAAAAATCCAAACGCAAAGCTGAAAAATTTTAGAAATCTTTTAATCTTGATTGCGATTGGAATACAAACTTTCATAAAGTTTACGTTGGAGAAAAATCGTTAATTAAAGAGAGTAAAATATTCTTTATGTCTTAAACGTTTTCAATCCTATTTATTTATCCAACCCACTTATATTTTAATAATTATTTAATAACCTAAATACTTCTCATATGTTTATATAACTACACATTTTAATAAAAGGAAGTTTGTAGATAGCAGTAGTAATTGCCGTAGAAATATATTTTTGTTAAATAACCATTTTTTATAATCATGTGAAAGCACGTTGTTTTGTCTAAGAGGTTTTGATGTCTTCGAAATTTATTGGTAGCAAATGTTTTTTACTTGGTATTACCAGTATTGTATTATTATGTACGCTTCTTTGATAGCAGATGCGTTTTTAAAAGTCTGACGTAGAACTATGATATCGTAGCTGTTATTTCGTCTCAAAATTGGTCGAGCTCAAAAACTCTGTTTACCAGCTAAAAAAATTGAAATGAAAGTTTAAAAAAAATTATTATATATATATATACCATTTCGAGCTGCCATCGTGCTCATTACTACTGAAAGCTCATCCTGGAAAATTTCCCGCACTTCAGAACAAACCACGTAACCCTGGACTTTAAGTTTTGCCGATCGGGGATGGCGCCCTTCGGGCGCCAGGGCCCCTAACCATATTCCTTGTATATATACCATTGTAAATTATAAAGGGATAGAAACAGATAGAGAATTCTTTTAATAGTTTCAAACCGTTTTAAACTATTTAATGACTTAAATTAATTAAGAGAAATAATGACTTAAAAAATAACAATGTTCTCACATGATAAATTGAAATTTTTGGTCGAATAGTTTATTTTAATTTTTTTATGCTAACTTGATTTGTTTGATCAGCAATCGGACATAAAATTTGCCGTTTCAGAAATTATTTCCAAGCAATAAATTAAGCAAGAGACTAGTAGAACGTTCATGATCCTGTGTTAAATTTCATAACTTCCTACAGTTATTACAGATATCAACAAATCGTGTAGAGTTTTCCTTTCCTCTGGAAAATAATATACAGTATAAGCAAAATGCCGATTCTGGTAGTTTTGTATAAATCAACCAGCAGCTAAGTTGCCTTTCACCATTTGGCTTATTTTATGTATTAAAAAAGTAGGAATTAGTGGAAAATTATTTGCTTTCAAAA
Source organism: Argiope argentata (assembly GCA_026289955.1). NCBI lineage: Eukaryota > Metazoa > Arthropoda > Arachnida > Araneae > Araneidae > Argiope > Argiope argentata. The sequence goes on along the minus strand of JAOUZG010040450.1, from coordinate 1,312,684 downwards.
CTCTTAGCAAAAACGTTATTTTGCTAAACAGATTTGTTTTTGACTTAAAAATTTTAAATACTTATAAAGATCATTAACCCGAATCACTTATACGCACTTGATCGCATTTGTTATTGCCCTTTTCATCGTTATTTGTTGATTCAATTTCATCTGTATAAACAATGGGTTTTCTTCAAATGTTTTTATAGTTTCTGAACTTTTATTGGAAGACTGTACAGTTGTGTGGTTTGGGCGTAGTTTTTTTCGCCAGTTTTAGATTGAATTGTAACTTCGGAAGTCGAAGCAATTTCATTGTCCGAATTTCTCCATAAACAAGAAAACGGATCTACTCATGACTTTTTAAAATTTAGCTTTTCTTCTCTTTTTTTAAAATTTTAATATGTAAAAATAGCGTAAAAAATCGACTTTTCTATTTTGGGACTTGAGTTTTTATCATTTCTCTTAGTTCTATCTAACCAAGAGAATGCTGGAGATGTCCCCCCTTTGTGAGCAGTTGACAGTTTTAAAGACAGTAAAATGCTGGGTTTTTTTCCGTCTTGTAGACAGGGAATAAATCTAAAATTTATGATAAATATCCTCTAACAGAACTGTATAAAGTAATGGGCAAATCTTTTACTTTCTTGTCTAGACAGCTTATTATTTAGAAGAAAAGAAAAAAAAATATCGATTTTCCTGCAATAACCTTTGCTGAAGAAAAATAATTTTTTTAAACATAAAAAGATATTTATTGTAATCATAACTGAATAAATTAAATGAAAACCGCACCAAAAATGTAACAAATCATGAAGAAATTTAATTTGAAAATTAAATAAAGCTTTAAAAAATTCATAAATTTTAAAATTATAGAGTGCAATCATTCCCAAATTTATGAAAAAATTAAAAATATTTTTTAACTAGTTAATAGTTATTTAGAAAAATATCGTTTTTATTCGAATTCAAAAGACTTTTCAACGATTGACTGCGTAAAATGTAAAGTTATTTTATAGGCTTTGAATTTCAACAAATTTTACGTCATTAATATAGTATAGCATTCAGTTTGCCAAATAATGAATACATAAACGGAATGCAATCTATTTCATAGCAACCTATTTTAAATCATTGATGACTATATCAAATTTTAATTGCACTGCTATGTCTTGAAATTTTTGTGAAATTTCTAAATTTATGGCATTTGCTGGTAAATTTTATATTATATTTCCAGCTATTATATCTTTGAAATTATTCTACTAAGAATGGTTAAGGTAATTGCTTTCCTTTTTAGCCGGTTTACGTATAATAAATCTTCTAGCAAAAAGATTAAGTAACAAGTAATATTAAAAATTTAAATCAATTCCTACTCAGGTCAACAAAAGATCGTTTTTATTTGAGTTGCTTTTTATTAAATAACTACAATTAATATAAATAATTTATCAAAACATGACGGATTTCGCCAGAATTGAATTCGCATTCTTCACCTTCATGTGAAAAATAATGAAATCTTCTCATTTTACCGATTAAGCTGCTGCCTTTTGATTTCAATTTCCATTACAAACTGCTAATAGTTAATTAATTTATTGAATGAAATAATATTTTTAAAAAACTATGCAAAAATCAAATGTCATCCACTATAAGATTTAAAAAAATATATTTGGACTTGAGTGTATGAATAAAAATTATTTCATTAACGACTAAAAATTTGAACAGGATATCTATAGGGACAGTGCGAACTAATAGTAAGAATTGAAAAAGTAATTATGACAGCCATTCTCTCAAATATATTTTCAATTCAAGTCCAACGATTTCACAAAAAGGGTCAATTCTTAACACTAATGTGAATCAGTTAGGTGCATTGTTGCTATATAAATAAAGTATAAGGGACAATCAGTGCCCAGAATTTCACCCAGACTTATGATTAAATGAATGTGTTTGCGCATGTGTGTGTTATCATAAAGCTCAATTTTTTTTATTATATCAATGTTTTAATAATGAAACAGCTAATTATGCGTTATGTAATTTGAATCAATAAATACTGATGAATTACGAATTTAAAATTTTTTAACTTATCTTATGTCCTGTGAATAATATTTAACAAAATATTCTTGAGAATCTAATAACCTAAAAAAATTATTTGCACTCCAATAAAGTACATCCATCTCTAAAGCTGACCGATTTAAGAATATTTCAATATCGCTATTTTATATAAATGAATGATATCAGATCACTTTATCGACCGTCTCGAAGAAACGAATCTCATTCTCGGATTTCTCAAGAGTGATTGGTCTAGATTATGAAAATGTTGATTCTTCTGATATTGTAATATTCTAAACTTAATAAATTGGTCAGATTTGATAGTAAGAGATACAAAAGTGCCAAGAAAATCCGCAGAATATCATTCTTTAGGACAAAATGATTATCTAAAATTTTAACTTCATAATTTTTTGAAATATTATAAATTGAAAAATTAAAATATTATTATTAATAGTATTTATATTATTTTTTAAATAAAGCTAAAAACTGAATTTTATGATGAATCCGTGGTATTAATGCGCAATAATTCTTTCAGATGTTATAAATTATGAAAATTGTTCTGTACTGCATTTAAGACTTTAATGACGAACGACTCTGCTTTCACTTCTCATACTTTTGATTTAAAAATATACCTGGATTCGGTAAAAAAATGTATTTATATCAATTGCAATTTTATAATTTCCAATTTAATTTAAAATTAAAATTTAGTGGCACAGATACAAAGACAGGGACGAGTAGTACAATGAACAGAAGATCTTAAGACCTACATAATAGTATCAGTGAATGATATGACAGTCAAAATTTGAAGTTTTTAAAATATTTTACTGAAAAATCCGTTATGAGACTAATTTACATAAAATTTTAATTGAACATTTTAGCGATTATTAATTCTTTCAAACCTGATGATCACCGAAGGCTAATATTATTGGAATTTCGTTGTCTTAAATAATTTTGACAATTGAAATGAAAATATCATCAAAATCAGGCCTTAGTTGCTTCCGCCTCATAGCGAACAACTACTGCATTGAAATGTTTCCCCATAACTGCAACCGCTCGTAAATCAGCGGCAGAAACATTATCTTAAATCCTTAATTCCCATTGCATTTATTCGAATTTTGCAAACCCTTGTTGGAAAACTAAATTCAGTTCTCTTTTATCTTTGTAGCTCACATACTTAAGAAATCAGAGGAAAAACTTCAGAAGGAGCGAGATGTTCTTTTTTCTTAATCTGACAACAAAAAGAATCCAGCCTTGCTTACGCACATGATATATTTTTTCTTCTTTTTAAATTAGAATCGCAAACGCTCTGCATTCTGAGGCGAAATCCGGAATTCTCCAAAACCACCTTCGGAGAAATTCAGGAGGCGAATCTCGTAAAACCGCATCGATTATCTCTGGCGGGACGAACTCGTGACTCGAGTAGCGATTACTTTTTTCTCTTCTTCCCAATCATTTCGATCGCGCCAAGTCGAGGGGGGAAGGGGGGAGTCTGTAAAAACGTGCCGGTTAGTCTCATTAAACGGCTTACCGGCAAAAGGGGAAAAAAATAATGAAACATATTGCTCCAGAGAAGCGAATTGTTTCCGAAGCTGCTCGAGGTATCGTTCCCACCCAACATCAGGTTCGAAGTATCGTCTGCGCTTCCGTGCGAGATGAAAGAAAACATGCACGTGTAGTCGTCGTTCGATTTTGATTTCGTTCGTGCAGCGGCTAATAGACTCCGGAATAGACATGTTTTTTTCCCTTAATATAAACGAAGTTAATGCATCGTTTTTGAAAATGGTGCATTTCGTACGGTTTCCTGATATATTTTGTCGACTCTTTTTTTAACTCGCACGTGTTCCCGTCGATAATGCTTTCGTGTTTATTCAGTTTCATAAAAAGAACATATCTTAAAGAAAGATAAATTACAAATCCAAAATAATATAAATTACTATTATAGTCACTATTTCATGTATGATTTCAGGTATCCTGCTTTTTTTTAAAAAAGTCGTCTATTGCTGGCTTTTCTCATTGATTATTAGACCCTTTAGCCTGAAATGTTTGCTTTCCTACCTGTTAAATTATCCGTATGAAAGTTATTATGTATTCACTTGTTCTTTGAAAATATTGAAAAAATGTAAATCAAATGAAGATTTATTTGTGTTTTTTCTTCGTTATTGTTGTTTCATATCTTTTGTTGTTGTTGTGACATGCGACACATGACAAGTCAGCTGACAGTCATCTGTCAGCAATTTAAGCCGATTAAGCGTCTATTGTTTTTTCAGTAGCTCCAGTAGGGCTAAGAGTACGACTTAGCTACTTCATGCGTCATAATCCTTTTAATGGGGGGGATTCTATTCGCTCATACACAAATCGTAATTTAGACCGGAATCAGAGAACGACCGCCTGGGAACCAGCACCCTTAGTGGTATCTCGACATGTTGGGCTTGTTACCAAGACTGATTTATCCGTGCTCCGTACACCACACACACGGAGAGTCTTTGACCGGCGGAGTTCGAGCTCACAACCCAAGAGATAAGGGTCTAACGCCCTACCAACTGAGGTATCCTATCCTCCCATGTCTTTTAGCTACGTTATATTATAAGAAAGTATGGAAAGGATATGTTGTCATGTATTACTCTGTAGGATACCTAGAAGGAATTAAATGGAATAAAACTATTATAAATCACAGCTCGATAAAATTAAAACCAACGTCTCCTCAAAACTTTCCCGTATCTTCCTGAATACAAGGGCATCCTTGCTTGCTTTGATGTAATACAAATGAGGGATACAGCAACAAACCTGTTATCCCATAGGAGCGAAAAAATTACAGTTAATAGATATCAAAATATATCCTTACATAACGTTGGAGTACAATAACTACAAAATATCAACCTTTGGAAATTGTCCTTTTCACTGATTCTGCCGTGTGAGCTTGGCGAATGTCTTGGCGATTAACCCCTGGTATGCGTTTAATTTTAATCTGTTGTAGGCATATTTCCCAGCTGATTGGAAGAGAAGTTTGGCACAGAGCTATACTGGTAGTCACAAAATCACGTAACAAAGAAACCATTTTGACGTTTTGATAGTTTAATTAGGTCACGTGAGTTTTTTTTCTGTTTTGCAGCAACATAATTTTGTTAAAATATCTTAATTTTTCAAGTTTTTCCGTTTTATTTAAGAATGTAAAAATTAGAAAGAAGTGATAAAGTCTCAAACCTATATTTAATCTGCTTTTCTAGGCATTCTGCTTTAGCGTTAAAGACTAGATTATCGACGAAAGCCTGATTAATATTTATCTGTCAGTATGAATTCCTGAATGGGAAAACAACTGTTCTAAAAGTGTTGACAGTGACAATAAAGGGTATTATAGTTATCTACTTTCTTATGAAAATTTAAGAAAATATAAATTTCAAGTTAACATTTTGAATCAATTTTACTATCACTGAAGACTTTCTCTAATGACCGAGACAAGCACCGTTATACACATGGAACTATTGTTTTGAACTTTTTGAGCTAATCGCTCTTGAGGTACATATTTGTGGTTTTTAAAATTTATTTTCATCGGTGGTATTCATTGATTCATTTGAAAATTGATTATTATTCAATCGTTTAAAATCATCAAACAAAAATTTTAGAATGCTGTTTTTTTTCCTTCCACGAATTCGGATAAATAAAGAAACATATACAAGAAATATTAGACTGTCCTGAGTTTTATTTCTCTGTATGGCATCGTTCAATTTTACAAAAAAATATTGATAATAAACTGAAAGCTTTTCTCGGTATTTCTCCAATTTAGTTCAATAAGTAGTGAATTTCCAAAACCTTCACTAAAATTAATATGGAATTAAAAACATTAATTCAAAATTATTATTACAAAAAAAAATGATTTAATAAATGATATATATATTAAATTTAACAGCACGGATAAAAGAAATGTGTTTCAAGACTGAATAATTATTACAAGAATAAAATTTCTTTGCCATTTATTAAAAATGCTATGCGCATGGATAATTAATTATGATACATTGCAAATGTTATGAAATTTCAACGAGATAAAAACATATTACATCTTTATTATATGTTAAGAATAATCTCCTTACGCTTCAATTCATTTGCTAAGAAATAAATTATTTTCTAAAACAGATATTTTTAATAACTTTTTATTTTTACTATTATTTTACACTTTCTGAGAATGTGAGATGCAATCAGAGAGATATTTTTTTTTAATTTAAAAAGTCAGAAACGAAACTGTCGAGTGAAGGGCAAACTCTGTTATTAGAATTAAAATTTCGCTTTTCTGTTTTCAAAATAAAAGAATTCTTACACAACAAAACAGTTTGCATATGAGCGAGAGAATGATTAGAACTTTTTCAAAATAATTCGCACAAGGCAGAGATAGAATTTATTATTTCCTTTTTTCCATAAAAATTAATTTTCAGATGAACACCAGGCTTACTGTTTGTTTTAGCGTAAAACAACTTTAAAATACGAGGACATTCCTTTTTTCTTCTTCAATTTTTATTCCCTTACTGATTATTTTAAAAAGACTCTACGATAAACACGCCGACAAAGAATGCATTTTCTGGTCATAAAAATGTACGCTACAGCGATTTTAACACTTTGATATTTGCATCTTTTTGCAACAACTAAATAAATAAGGAATAAATCCTCCACCAGAGAGTTATTTTTAACTCTTTTCAGAGCTGTGAAGTACACAATGAGGATGAAAAATCATTTGAAATGTCAACTACCAGCCATTCCGAAAGTAGCAGCAATATTGCGGAAAATTCTTTTGAGGCTTCTCGGAAATATGCGACAGCTGGATTCCATCTGCGGTTGCAAAGTGAGAAGAAGAAAAAAGAGAATGAACTCTCTGTTGGTAGTCAGTGGCACTTGTTTGATATTTTCCATTAAAAAACATCTTCCTTTCTATTTAGTAATATTAGGCTGGAAACAATGAAACGAGAGCTCAATAAAACAAAGAGTGCAAAGTTCCACCTTATTTATTATATTCAGTTTAAATAACTTCCATTGGCATCTGCGACTTTCTGCACACTATCAGGGAAGTCATATTTGACTTTCTAAAAAAATCTTCAATTTTAGAATTAACAAACAATTAAGGGTCTTCTATAATATAATTTCCGTTTAATGTATTTTTTCTCTTAAAAATAATTCATAATTACATAAAAAGGTAATAATTTGTCAGTGAAACATCTGGTGAATAGGAAGGATATAGTAAAATTTCATATTTCAAAGAAATAGATTTTTTCAGCAGTAAAAGAAACGTTATATGGTTTTGCATTATCATGCATTTATATCGCACAGTTACAGTTGAGTAATGCTGGTTGTTTTATAAATTTCTCATGCCTAACACCAATTTTACGGCAATAGCTCCATTGTTATAATTTCGTCAGGTTGTAGAAAAGAATGATGGATCACTTCTTTGGCACTCCACAATGTAATAACCATAGACATTTTTTTTATGGAATTTCTACTTAGGATTGTGTAATTGGTATATACTTTTATTGATCTAATTTTTTAATCGTTTTCGATTATCCTAAAAATGTACTTTTGCTTTTATGATTTGGTATGAAAACGGTAATCGTTTATTACGGAGCAACACAGATGAACACTTGCTCTTTCTGTTGATCATTTGCAATTGGGATATTTCACAAGGCACATATCATCACAATTTTTTTTACATTATTTATTGCACTCAGATTTTTTTAACACAGTCATATGGATAGTTTCTAGTTGATATCCAAGTTCATGAATAATTAATTATGTATGTAGATATGATCCACAGTAGTCCTTATTTCCACGTTAGTAATATAAGCAGGAGGTATTCCACCAGGCACCCAAGGTCTTTCCGATATTTAAAATTCTGGAACAAAATTTCGACAAATAAATCTGTCGTACCCACGACGTTCTCCAACTCGAGACAATATCACTGTTGGTACAGGATCAGAGAAAATCCATCTCTAATTCTGTCTAAATTACGATCTGTGGACGAGTGAATGAAATGTATGATTGAAGTCTGCGCCGCTGTGAAAAGGGCTCTGACGTGTAAGTAGCTAAGATCTACTCTTGGCCCAGGATGACGCTACTGAAACAAGAGACGTTAAAATATG
>JAOUZG010040450.1:1293806-1304161 GCA_026289955.1 Argiope argentata | reverse complement strand
ATATATATATATATATATATATATATGATACGTGGTATGATAGTCGGCGCACGAGAGACGAGACTTTGCATCTCCGAGATAGCGATGAAATGAGGATTTTTTTCCATACTACATGGCATGGGAGAATTCCCCACGGCACATTCGTGATTTCCATTTTTCCCATATGGTAATCAGATACAACACCAAATCTCCGGCAAAATTGCTGCTGGAAAGATGTCGGGCAAGAACAGGACCAACTACGACTGCGTAGAATCATTAAACGTGTCAAAAGTTCAACCCTGACACGTGATAAGTGCCAGAGTGTGAACCATTCAAGAAATACATCATCTGTATGGGCTTTCAGAGCTGAAGTCCCGCTCGTGTAGCCTTGATGATTGCACGACACAAGGCCTCGCCTGGACCCGTTAACACCGACATTGGACTGCTAATCACTGGAAGCACGTTGCCTAGTCTGACGAGTTTCGTTTCAAATTATATCGAGCGGATGGTCGTGTGGAGACATTCATGGATCCTGCATGTAAATAGAGGACTGCTGAAGCTGATGGTGGTTCTGGGATGATGTGGATCGTGTGCAGGTGAAGTAATATGGGACCTCTAATACGTCTATATACGGATCTGACAGGTGATTCGCACATAAATATCCTGTCTGATCACCTGCACCCATTCTTGTCCATTGTGCATTCCGAAGGACTTGGGAGATTTCAGCAGGACAATGTGACTCCCCACACTTTCAGAATTGCTACTGGTTGGCTCCAGGAACGCTCTTCTGACTTTTAAACATTTCCCCTGTCAACCTAATTCCCCAAACATGAACATTATTGAGCATATTTGGGTGTTTCTTGCAACTTGCTGTTCAAAGAATATCGCCACCCCCTCGTAATCTTACAGATTTATGGGCAGTGCTGCAAGATTCATGGTGCCAGCTACCTCAAGCCCTACTTCAGACTTTAGTTGAGTCTCTGCCATGTCGTGTTGCGGCACTTAAACCTGGTCTCCGGGGTCCTACACTTCATTATCGATTGACAATACACGAATCGCTATATGAATGTTTTAGTATGTTCATTGAATGTTTTTACAACTACATTTAGTTCAATTCTTCGTTAATTAATGTAGAGCTTAATGGAAAGGGAAAATAGGCTTAGCCCTTACCTGATGGGTAATTGGTGAGACTTATTGACAAAACTAATATCCCATTTAGGAGATTTAATACCCAAATATCTTATAAAAATTGTTTTGATTATCATAAATCTCAAAACGTTATTCTTTAAACAACAATTTTATTTCTGTGCGATTTTTCTTCTAATTTGGATACATTTTTAATAAAAAGAACATCAAAGCATTGCGCCCTTTTCCAGCACTGAAATGAAGAGTTCAAAAATTCTACATTCCACATTAATAGTTTAAATTAATAGTTTACATTACGTTACATTAATAGTCCGCATTAATAGTTTAACATTTAAAAATCTCCCCATTTCCAGCTTACAACCCTAAAAAGTCATTAATATCGGCGAATATTCTGGTCTCGAAAGGCAATTTGTTTAAATAATCAGGATTACATCCCAAAACAAAAAAAAAATAGAGAGATTTTTTTTAACGTTCCATTTCAAAGTACATACATTTCGATATTTAAATGTATTTTACAAAAACACATCCTATACACATTACCATATGCATTGGATTCGTAGATGCCGTTTATTTATTCATCGACGAGATCACGCGATGCCTCTCAATCGACTTCAATCAAAAGATGCCGACGTCGAAATGCCAGTGAATGAATTAAAGATGACTGATTCTCACTTCAAAGCGCGATTATATTTAACTCCATTATCGAGAGGGATGAAGTACGCGAACGTCGTTTTAGTCGAAATTAAAATGCCATTAATAATTCCTTATAAACATAAACAAGCAATTTATAATTAATTGTTTATTTCGACGATTCAGATTTAAAGTGCATTAGCGAATCGGATTGTTCTTGGCATCCTTCCACGAGACATTCTGTTTGTCTTCGCTGCACTGCGATGAATTAAATCGGATTCGTGTTTTATTTTCTGGTCCGCGCTTTAAGGTCGAAGTAAGATGGAAATAAATTTAATGTGCAGGGAGAGGATTATGTGTTTGTTTTGCATTGTGACTTTCATCATAATACCGACGAAGGATTTGGAAAACGGTAGTGCTTCCATCTTTCAGAAGTTCAAGCGATTGACGGAGAAGAGAACTTTACAGGATTAGAAATCAAACGAAAGACATTCCAAGCCAAAGCAAAATGGAATTAGTTTGGCGTGTTTTCTCTACGGCTTTCGCTTACATTATTCAATTATATGAATAATGCAGAACAGAACGGCATTAAGTTTACGACAGAAATGGACATTTCTTGGTGGCAAAATTAAAAAGTTTTCTGACTGAATATTTAATGATTTTTAATCCTATCACGTTGTAGTTTTTGACACACAAAAAAATGCATAAAAGTAATTTTATTAGTTTCAGTTCTTAAAAAGGCTATCGAAAAGAGGCTTATTATATGAAAGTGAATAAAATGTCAATTAAAAGGTGCAGGGGTTTTAGAAGTTCACGTTCCCCAGTTATACACCTGTAGTTAAAAGTCACAGATTAATGACTTTTAGATAAAAGAAAAAGCACCTCATCTATTTCAAAACATCTCAAAATGAGCTGCGAATATTCTGATAATAAATTAGATTTCAAATAAATTTACAAAAAGGCAAAATTCGGATTTTTTTGAATGTGAGAGCAGTTTACAGAATTCCGTTCAAAACCATACTATATTAAAAGAAATATCGGGTAAAAATTTCTGATCAATATTAGCATTTTTTTGAGAAAAAAAATCATCTTAATCTTCAAAACACCGTTCTTTAAAAATGCCGGTAAATAAATACTTTTCTATCAGTCAAAATTCGCAGAACTCATGAATATTTTTTTTCATTTTAAATATGCTGTTCTATTTTTTCGAACAGCATCATATTGCTCGCTTTTTACAAACAATGTGAACATGAAATTTGAAAACATTTTTCTCAATTGTTAAGACTGAATTCATATTCCGATTGTTGCTAATGTAGCGAAACGTTGTTTTTCAATGTCTCTCGAGAGTTAATCGCCACTAGGTAAAAGATAATTTTCAAATTTCTTATTTACAACTTTTTTTAAAAAAATCGATCATTATGACAGCAACAAAAATGTCGGGATAGTATTTTTAGAATATGATATTTTTTGATTCTCGAATTCTGACAAATAAAATCATTTTTTGACTATTCTGGATCTTTTTGACAAATCCAATTTCTCACAAAAGTAATGTAGATATTGATTTGAAATGTTTACCACGTATTTCTTTCTACTTAACATGTTATTCAGTAGATTTTCGAAAAATTAGCTGAAATAAAACAAAATGAAGCATATGTTTCCAAATTTATGCTTTTTAAAAACCTAATCTAATTAATATAAAACCTAATTAAATTATCATAGAATTCTTCAGTACATTTTTTGCCTTTTTTGATTAAACTCTTTGAGTTAAACTGTTCCCCAACAATTAATTTCTTTTTATTTAACAAAAAAAAACTGTACCTAATCTTCCATTTCCAACCCTTCTACTCTATCTGGCAACGTATTCGATTGAAACGTTCTATTTTGGATAGCCATTTCTGCAATCTAAGCCAATAAAATTGTTTTAGCGCATTATTTTCGTACTTTGAGACTTTTCCTGCAGAATTTGATTGGATTGTTTTATCAGTTGTGTCTTATCGCTATCACACTTTTTCATGCTTTTATGTTCAAATTATAAAGTAAGAAAACATTAAAATCATCAAAGACATTTCCAAAAGATTTTAATGGCTTCCTGAATTTTAAATAATACTTAATTTAACATTTAAAATCTCTTTTAGTTAAGATAAAGAGATTTTATATATTAAAGGGATTAAAAAAGGGAGAGTTTAAATCATGTTAATAGAACAAATTCATTTTTGTCTATAAACTAGATATCGCAACTAACTCGCTTTTACAATAAATTAATCGTGATTCAGCGCAGTGAAAGCAAGTTCGGAATTGGATATCTACCACTCTAGCTACTCGACACTACACTGCTAACTACTCTACAGTTTAGTTGTATATTAACGTCCCCTTATAAAGCAACACTAGAGCTGTTTTGGGACGGACCTAGCAATTATGAGCCCCGATCAGATGACAAGGATGACACCTGAGTTTTCACTCCCCTCTCCCTATCACGTGCTGGTAGATGTTTGACGCCGCCAGATTTAACAGGCAATGGATCTTATTACACGACAGTTCTTCGGTGGAACCGTGTCTCGAACCTGAAACACTACCGTTCACTACCCGAGAACTTACCACCAGGACAGCCACTCTACAAGGAAAAAGACTCAGGGCACTCAAGCTATGTAAAAAATGGATAAATAAACAAATAAAAAAAGTATCTAACCAGCGAGAGGGATTTCCTCAACACTTTGTCGCATATTATCTAATAAAGGCCAACAGAAGATGTTTTGCATAGCATTGGCTTACAATAATTATGAAATATTAACCTTGATTAAAAATATAGCATTTTTATTGGATCTCTTGTGTAATCCTTGGCAACGTATTTGGAGATTCATCCCTGGTAAAAGTAATCCAAATTGTGTGTCGAATATGTGTTTAAAACAGCTTAGTGAAACTCAAAATTTGGCAAAGAACTACACTTTTAGTGAAAAAAACCCCTCCAAACTTGATATATTTAAGTCTTTGCGTCTTCAGGTATCGCGTTTGAATGCTTCTAAAAGTATTGACAGACAGACATTTTACCCTTTGTTAAATTGAGCTCAGTATTTGATAGGTATCTAAACTGTAGATAAGATATTGGATCTGTGCACTGAATTTTATTCTCCTAATTCTCATATTTTTGGAAAAATATTGCATTATATTGAATCATTTTAGTAATTTTCACTATTAAAAGTCAACTAATTAGGTTTGAAATATGTGCCTGTAAGTATCACAGATGCGTAAATTCAATTCAATTGGAAGTAAAAACATGGTTAAAATTAATGTTATTTCAGGTGGCACTTGCCTTGGACAAGTTCCTAACGCAGTCAACAATTTTAGGTCGAGGATTCCTCTTTTGTTTTGTATTAGCGCCAAATAGTGCCAAAAATACGTCTTGGCTACTCATGCATCACATTCGCTTGCACATCTCCTTTTAAACACGGGGTACATTCACACACCTTACAGATGAATAACTACCAAGGGACTCGATCCCTGGAATCCCAGGTCACGAGAAAGACGCGCTGCCCCTGTGCCACTATGTCGACACATAGTCCCTATAGAAGAATATACCCATTGTACATTATCGTAGCTCTATCGGTACTTCCTAAACAGTTAGAGACAAGTTTACATTTCATTTAGAAAAAACAAACTAAATGAAATTGAATATTTTGTTCGAATCAATAAGTGTGATATTAAAACACGAAGAATATCTAAATGTTTTGCCACCTTTTAATACCTTTGATCCTAAACCAGATGACATATAAGACATATTTAATTAAATATTCTAGACACTTTAACCTTTTTTTAAAGGAACTTTTTTTGTAAATTGACTGAATTTCAGTATTTTGAATCTCATTAGTGTAGACCAATCAATACCACCGATTTCTTCAGTTAGCCATTAATTATTTTTTGTTCTAATTTTTTGTTAAAATAAAAAAATAATAATAAACCAAGAAATATCCCTGCAAGACCTTCTTATAGATTAGCACAGTATGGTGCATTTTAGGCTTCACAAAAAGGAAAGAAAGGCGAGATGGAATTTCGAGTGTCTTTCTGTCTAAAGATTAGGTCCAGAATTTGAAGAGATCTATTATATTGGTGATAAGGGCACACAACACATTTCGTAAGTTTAAGTTGTTGTGTTTATGGATTATCATGTTCACGTATAAACAGACATGGTGGATTAGATACAATATAGCTTTACGTTATAATTCTAATACTAAATTTATAATTTCTTCATCCATCTAACTCTTTCTATTTATTGAATTATAGATGTTACTTCATGGAGGTTTAGGTAAATAGATATAAAGTTCCCACGGGCGGATTTCGTTCCAAGGGTTAGAATTCTGCAGATTTAATGAAGAGATCGTAGGCCAAATTTCATTCATGTAACTGATTGCCATTTTAAGTTGTTATGTACAGAGCTTGAGAGAAGATCGACTGTGACAAAATGGGTATTATCATTTAAAAACATGCTGCTGTTTTCGTTAGGAGTTTTTGAATAACTGAAGGCAACGAATAATTGAAGCTCGAAATCGTGTTGGCAATGAACAAAGCATAAATGGTGATATTCATCAACATCTTTTAATCGCATATATTTTTTTTACTTGCTTTTACCAGCATTATTATATATTCTTCTTTAAACACAAAAGCGTTTTTTAAAGATTGACCTGCTTATACCAGTGTTGCTTTAATATTACGTACTCTTCTTTGACAGCAGACGCGTTTTCAAATGGGTGATATATAACTATGACATCATAGCTGTTATTTCGTCTCAAAATCAGTCGAGCTCCAAAGCTTGGTATTAAATCTTGGGAGACGACATTAATGAAGTATAATTTTATTCTTTCATCTAAGTAGATGTTACAAACATAATTAATTTTAGAATAACAACAAAACGGGTGATGCCATTCGGACAAAAGGTAATTATGCTAAATTGTTTGCTGGCTTGCTTGCCGCACCATCCTCCCCACCCTGGTCAACCTTCAGAGGTATGACCAGTTGGAATGGACGGGTAATTTCTTTTCCTTTGGCACGAAGGATGCAGGTGCGAATTCTTCCGTCCCGACCATCGATTAGTTTCACGACGAGAGCCTTTTGCCACATTTGTCGTGGTCGTATATCTTCTTGTAATAGTACCAAGTATCCTACTCGTATCCGAGGTGATTACTTTACATTTCGTACTTGATGGTATGTACGTAACTCCAAAAGATACTCCTTGGACCATCTTTTCCAAAATGTATCGAGTAAGTCTTGCTGTTGCCTGTAAATATTTGTGAGCTTGTTATTTTTGGGTTCAGATACGGAAGGGACAGTTGTCAACTTTCGACCAGTTAGGAAGTGAGCTGGGGTCAAAGCTTCCTCTGTATCATTCTCACCACGTTCATAAATCAAAGGTCTGCTGTTGAGTGAAGCTTCTATTCCCGCTAATACAGTAGTTAAGGCTTCTTCATCTAGTAATGAGCGGCCAAGAGATTTTCGAAGACATCGTTTGGTTAGACCTATCAGTCGCTCCCACCATCCTCCCCACCAAGCTGCTCGTGATGCAATAAATTTCCACTTTATACCATTGTGAGCGTAGAATTGCTGCACTTTCGCTGAAGTCAGTGTATTCCAAAGAAAAATGAGTTCCTTGTTTGCAGCATGGAAGGTGGTGGCGTTGTCACTGTATATAGTATGTGGAAGTCCTCTTCTATTGACAAATCTTTGTAAGGCCAAAAGAAACTTGTTTACAGAAAGGTCAGAAACAAGTTCAATATGCAAAGCTCTAGTAGTAGAACATGTAAATAGCGTGATGTAAGCTGTATTTGAAGGTTTAAAGGTCTTAATATAAACTGGGCCTGCACAGTCTATCCCTGTGGCATCGAAAGGTATACATGGAGTAAGTCTGTCAGCTGGAAGAGGGGCTTCTATCTCATTAGAACGTAATGCATGAGACAGTTTGCAGGGCAGGCAAGTTTTAATCACTCGCTTGATGGCTTGACGACCTCGGAGTATCCAAAATTCGGAGCGTAATTCTGAAAGAACTATACGAACACCCAAGTGATGTAGACGAATGTGCGTGTGTCTAATCAACAGGTGTACAAAGTAAGGAGATCCTTCAAAAAGTATTGGATGTTTTTGCTCAAATGATATCCGTGCAAATTGTAGCCTACCACCAAGTCGTAAAATGTTATCTTTTAGAAATGGTTGAAAACGAGAAATTTTTGAGGATTTAGGTAAAGAACGATTATTCTCAATCGTATTAGTTTCAACAGAAAAACACTGTTTTTGTACAACTGAAATCCAATAGTTTCTTGCCTTATTCAGCTCATCGGCTGTTAATTCTGAAGTAAAATGGTGTCGTGATTTACAGTTGTGCAAAAAACGATAAATCCAAGCTGTTATTCGCAGGAGTTTAGTGTATGAACTGAAGCGGGATATATTAAAGTTTAAATAGTTGATGTGCACAATGTTTGAGTCTTTACTTGACGAGTTTCTATATCCATTAATAATTTTTCTTCATTTGTTAAAATGTTTTGGACTGGCCAGGCGTCTGAAATTTGCGTTAATCAACTTGGGCCATTCCACCAAATTTCTAGATATGGTAATTCTGCTGGAAACACTCCACGAGAAAGATGATCTGCTGGGTTCTGTGTACCTGGGCAAGGTGTACTAGTAAGTGCGAATTTATGAAGTCGAAATCGTAACAATGTTGCAAATATTTCTGGAAGCAAATTCGGACCCTGATCAAGAGCATCATTTAAGGAAGGATGGCCTGGAGTATGAGAAGAAGCGTCAAATACAATTAGCCACTTCTTTTCGTTATCCTTTTGTTTTTTAACTATATGATGAGGCAGGTAAAATAGTTTAGATTCATTGCAAGGAATTTCATCGGCAAGTTCAACATGTTGGCTATCGATATAATTTTGCATTTGTTCTGTATAAATATCCCTTAAGTCTGCATGAGTGAAAAGTTTGTTACGGAGTATTTTAAGTCGTTTGAGCGCTATTTCGTAATTATTCGATGAAAGAATCGCCTCTCGTTTCCATGGCAACTTTACAACACGACGGTTCTCAACCTTGCAAAATGAATTGTGAAAATCACTTAAAATTTCAGAGTCACGAATAGTCATCCCTTTATCTTGGGTAGTTTTAATGCCAATTGTTTCCAAATCCCAAAATTGTCTCACTTGATCGTCCAGGCCATGTTCCAAAATTTCTGAGCTGATGTTTTGAACTGAAGAAACAGAAGAATATGCTATAGTAATGAACGAACGGTTGCCGGAAAGAATCCATCCAAATACTGTTGGTATTAGCACATGAGTCTCAGAAAGTCTAATAGGATATTCAGTATACACTAAAGTCCAATAAAAATCAGCCCCTATCAGAATTTCTATCGGTAAGTCATTTAAACTATCTGATGGATCAGCGAGTTTCAACTTTTGACTATGGGCAAAAGAAGAGACAGGTTGAGGAGTAGAAGGATGAAAAGCATAAGTATTTGAACTTTCAAATGCTTGTATATTTATTTTTGAATTGTTCCAAATGCTTGACAAGATAAATTTTACTCTCCGTCTTGTCACGGTGTTTGCTGGAATCGATTCGAATGCCTGAAGGTTCAATTTTTCTGAGCTAGTAATTTCCAACTGCAGGAAGTCGATTAAACTAGGATGAATGAAAGTAGACTGACTCCCACCGTCTAAGAGACACCGTGTTACTTTTGCTTTACCAGTTGGGCCAATGACATATACACGAGCAGTTTGCAGATGAGTAAATTTGGGAGTTATGATTCCAACGTTGTTAGTAGAAGTAACTGGAACGGTAGTTAAATTTGGATTTTCATTTTCGGTTTTACAAATGGAAACATGATGCCCTTTTTTGCATTTATAACAACGGATTGTGCCTTTTCGGGGGCAATTTTTTACGTTATGGCCACGATTTGTGCATAAAAAACAACGGTTACTACTTTTTAACTTTTGTTTACGAGTATTATTTTCAGTTATGATGTTACAGTCTTGCGGCCAGTGTCCATTAGTATCACAGAAAGCACAAAATGGAGAATTTTTTTTAATTGGTACTGTGTTTTTGGAATTAACATACAAGTTAGCAGTGGAAGGTTTTAAATCATAGTGAACAGACTGTTCACCTCTAATTTTCAAAGTTGTAAGTGCGCCTTCTACCTCTTCCGAAAGAAATTGTATTAATTTTGTTATATCACCCTCCGAAATTTCCTGACGTTTTGCAAAAATAATCCACCGGCGACAAATGTCATCAGGAAATGCTCGTAAAATTTTTGGAGTTAAAATTCAGCCATAAGCATTAATATCCTCTCCCAATGCACGCAGAGCTTGTAATCTCCTATTACACTCAATAAAAACTTCATTTAGTGATAATGGTGAAGAATTTCGTATTGGCGTTAAATTTTCTAAAAAGTCCAAATGAGCTTGAATAATTCTATTTTTGTCGCCATATTTGTCCATCAGGAGTTTTTTTGTAGCTTCATAAGCATCGGCAATAATGCTTATACCATCGACCAAACGTTTTGGTTCATCTTGTAAATAACAACGTAAAAAACATTTTTATCAATTACCGAAATATTTGGATTATTATCTACT
>JAOUZG010040450.1:1272537-1293796 GCA_026289955.1 Argiope argentata | reverse complement strand
CGTTGTATTACAAGGGTTTAATTTCATTGTCAAATTATTCATTGTCAGTAACAGTCATTCGAATCAGTAACATTATTCATAGTTGGCGCTAATTTATTTTGAATCATTTTTTGAGATTTAAAAATTGCAAATTCGGCATTATCGGTATAACTTTCACATTGTAAAATATCATTTTCGTATTCTTCATCTGAAAGTAAATTGTGTATTTCATCATCTATTAATTTCATTTCATTTAAGGCAGTTTTTAAGCGCTTACAAGTATATTCCACATTTTCAATTAAAAAATCATCTTTTATATTACTTACTTCAACAGAAAAACGAGTAATATTACCGCGAATAGTTTTCCGTTTTCGCTTCAGCTGCGCCATTTTGTTTCTTGTTTCATCAGCCGTCGCCATTGCAATAATATGAAGTATAAACTCAAAAATTTCAGTAAGAAAGTAAACTTGCCGATATTTCGTAAAAATCAGGAAGTATAAATCCAAGGTCCTGATTCACATAGGTTTTCGGCACCACATAATAATCTTGGGAGACGACATTAATGAAGTATAATTTTATTCTTTCATCTAAGTAGACGTTACAAACATAATTAATTTTAGAATAACAACAAAACGGGTGATGCCATTCGGACAAAAGGTAATTATGCTAAATTGTTTGCTGGCTTGCTTGCCGCAACACTTGGTTTGCTAGCTAGAAAAATTGAAAATGAAAGTTTAAATTATTATCATTATATATACCTATGTATAGAGAGAGGGGGAATAGAGACAGATTATAGAAATCTCGTGAGTATTTCAAACCGGTTAAAACTGGTTATTCACTTAAATTAAGGAAAATAATGACATAAAAATCAATAATGTTCTCACATGATAACTTGAAATTTGCGGTTGTAGATTTAATTTTTGTAATTATTATTATTATTATGTAAGGCCTGAAAGTTGAAAGTTAATCGAAGTCTCAAGATCAATATTTCTGTTTTTACGCTTCTAACCCCCTTTATATATATATATATTAGGGAGTGAGAAATAATGTATATGAAATTTTTTTATTAGATCTAAGCTTTTTTTATATGCAATTCAAATTTTAAAAATAATTCAATCTATTTATCATGAAGATTTGGGTTATTATATTGATGACTAATTCTAGCTGATTACAGGTTTTCGAAGTGTGTATCCTAAACTCTGCGTTCTTGAATTTTGTGGGACAATCAGAGATACTCTTTCTTGTCAATCCTTTTTTATTGAATAGTATCAGAAAGCAAAAAATGTTTTTCTGCAATGGGAATTGTTTTCTAAATAACTGCTAATCATAAAGAATAAAGATAAATGCAAAGATTGCTTATACGAGTTTAAATCAAATCAATGAAATGCGTCCTAATTTCTTTGAATACATAAAATTAAAAAAGGAAAAAATATTAAAAAATATAAAATATTCAGTCGTGACTCTCAAAATATTTATTTTTTGTAAATAGAAAAATACCGCAAATTGCAAAAGTGAGTTGTGAGTGAAGTTTTCGTTATCAGTTTCTGCTAAAAATAACACAGAGATAAAGAAAAATATGCTCGGTTTTTCAAATAAATCTTTATCTTTTAACATACAAAGTCTTGGCTTTTCAAACTTTCTTATCCCCTGATATTTTGACACCTGCAGTTTTCCTCTCAAACTCGGTTGACATAAGGCTTTCTTTGAGAAGGTATCAGAACTCAAGAAGATACCGCAATCTCTGGTATTTAAAATAATCCCTTTTTTTAGAGGATTTATCTGAAATGTTTTAGGATGAAAAGTTCTTCATGTTGATAAAAAAAAGCGAGGTTGTATTTTAGATGTCCAATATACATTTTTTGTGACTTGCATACGTTAATCTAAATTTAGAGAAATGTCCTTTTTCATTTCAGTAAAAATATTCTATATTTACAAAAAGAAACTCTGTTTTATTTTTTAAAAATAAAAAAATATTGTATTTTTTTCATAGCAAACAAAATTTGAATGTTGCTATCCAGCCAAGACTAAAGTTCTGAATTTTCGTACTTTACTAGCAACTTCATTTCAGTTTAAACTTTTCTGTACACTTCCACCGTAGGACCTCCCCCCCCACACACTACAGACGGGGGGAGTCCTACTTCAAGAAACAAGAAGAAACTTCAGGTTTGGGGGTTGGTTCTCGCCTTCCAGATGGTTGTAGAAATGGTGTGGAGTCAGCTATCTCCCACTGATGATTGAATATATCTCTTACGAGAAAAGTTGTATCGTAACCTATAACGACCTTTAGGACTGAACTTTAGTTCCTGCAAATACCGTCGCAGAATTCTAATGATTTTGATTTATTCATGTGCCTTCCAGCGAAACGAAGTGCATGTTTATAAATATTTCTTTATATATTCCTTATTTTAACAACTTTATTAATGCTATTTTCAACCAAAAAAAATTCTCCTGTTTTTGTATCAGCCTAAAAAATTTGCCGTTCTCTTTTGAGGGTTTCTAAATGTGGTGTTAGGTACCTCACTTCCCGCCACTGAACAGCGCCTCTAGCGGAGGAAACAAGGGTTGCTGTCCGTTCACGCCAAGATACGGCGATGAGAAGGCGAATATTACGATGGGCACTTACACAAAGTCGTGACAAGGGGAAATATTGCGAAGTGTTATTTAAAAAGCAAACTTTTAAGTTAATTCTGGATCGGTTTACCGTAGTTTCATCCTGTAAATTTGTCACTTCCAGTTTGTTCATCATGATTTTCAATCGTCATTAATTAAATTCTCAAATATCAACTAACCAGAACTTGTTATTTCTTGGCCGTCAATTCTACGTATATTAAGCCGTTATTTCGTGCTTAATTAAATGTTGTCATTCCAACTGCTGAGAAATAATAAGACAGATGCTTAAAACTAGCAAGGATCTCTAAAAGCTTCTCCTAGATTGATTTTGCGTATGAAGAGTATTATATTTTTGTTGTTACACAAATAAATTTACGATATCATGGAAATTAACTTGCAATATGTGTCAAACACTCAGGAAACAGATATTTTTGAGATACACGGGCATCCCAAAACAATGAAAAAGAGGAAGGTAGCGTACATCTATAC
This sequence comes from Argiope argentata, assembly GCA_026289955.1. Classification (NCBI taxonomy): domain Eukaryota; kingdom Metazoa; phylum Arthropoda; class Arachnida; order Araneae; family Araneidae; genus Argiope; species Argiope argentata. The sequence goes on along the minus strand of JAOUZG010040450.1, from coordinate 1,290,718 downwards.
AGGGATATCTTTGCAAGTGAATTCAGTACAATACAAAACCCCTAGTGACGTGCATAACAGATTTAATACAAAATGATTATAATGAATATCCTATTTTTTCAGGTCTATTTTTAAGAAAGAAAAACAAAATGTAGACTTGTTACTCGTTAAAAATCAGGAATGATAATTGGGAGTTTAAATTCACCGCAGTTAGAAGATTTCAATGAGAGCTCTTCCATAAATACGAAGAATAACAAAGCGGTGCTATATTTCCTATTACACGATTTTTCTACTTCTTTTGCGTGATACTCTGAAAGTATGCTGACATGCGGGGTATAACGGTAAATGTTTTTTTTTCTAAAGCATCAAACAACAGTCGTTTATCCCTTCATTAGCAACTGTCGTTGATAAATTTAAGATTTGCAAATCAGACTTTAAAAGCATCGCAACAGAGCTTATGAAAGAGTATAATAATTATTTTATTGTTATAAACCAGCAGTTTTTCTTCCCAGCACGAGTAGTGTCATTGTAAGAAAGACTGCTTTACGATCAAGACTATTGCATGATGAACGGGTGCTACATCAGTAATCTAAGAGCTTGCCGACCATTTGACCACTTGGCGATGAATTCGGTAACAAAATGGATAAGGTTGGAAATTTCGAGAATTTTCAAGATTTTTCCAATAGAAACCGAGATACTGCTCGATTGGTCAAGAAGGCTCTCTCCCGCCTCTCAGGAGCCCTAAAACGCCAGCAGTCTCAAGCCGAAGGTAAACTGAATTGGACCGGAAACGGAGTTGGAGTTTAAGACAAGTAAGGAGTCTCCGGGAGAACATCAAAGCAAATGCAGAGTGCCAGATTTGTATGTAGTTTGAGAGAGTGCTCACCTGCTGTGTGCCGAGTCCTGTTGTCTATTGTATAAGCAGCGACTTGTGGAGTAGCTAATCGCGAATTAGAGAGTCAGTATTAAAGCAAGGAGACAGTGAGAAATTCAACCGTTTGAGAAGACAGCAGAGCGAAGCACCGAGAATCTCCTCTCCTACTGGATTCTGTCTAACCGCTTTGAGTACTGTGGTCGATTACTACTTTTCGGCTACTGCCTGTTGTAATGTGCTGTTGTATGTTCGTCTCGGCTATACATATGTGTCATCTTTGTGTTAGGGTCTTCATGCCAAATAAGCGGCGTTGTTGTTTTCTATTGAGGGCTGCTGATTGTATCTTCACACCATACACCCACCAAAAACTTACCCGATGATACTTAACAATATCGCTTCTATATCTTGATTAGTCAGTGCAGCATATGAGAAGGCTCTATGAAACAAGTGATCAAAATCTGTGAATTGTGACGAGAGCATAGACTCAGATGGCCAAGAAATGGGATGCCTCTTTACGTCGAAGAACTTGAAGATGATTTAATCATCCGTAAATGTGATCATCTGACTCCCTGTAGGAGGTTTGAAACCACTCCAAATTTGTTATCAAAAGCATGGCTTTATCCTCACACACACAACAACATCGCGTGTCTTGTCACCGGAGCTACTCTCTCCATGCACTCCTCCACGCTTTCCAAGAGACAGGAATGCTAATTTATGCTGTGTCTTAATGTTATTAGAAGATTAACGGAGAGGAAAGGCACGTTACGTTCGTTTTGGCACGATTTCTCCGAGAGAATTAGAACGATTGCTACTACCTAATAAGCATTCGAGTCATTAAATCTTTTATTAAGAACATTTTGTTAAAACTCTTGTCTTCAGCTCTCTACTACTGTAAAAAGTTAGCGCACATTTTATATATTTTTAATATTTCTCAATGTAAAATGTTATGTAAAATGCAGCATTTTTTTCTATTCTTTATTCTATAACCAATATGCATCAAGTATCGTTTTGATATCGTTAGTATTTTTGTAAATGCTTGCTTGTAATAAACAATTATAAATGCATTAAATTAAAAATTTTAACTGTTATCTGTATTTTCTGATGACCCATAAGGTTATACTTAAATTAATTTAATACTCCTGCAGAGTTGAAAATTAATTAAAAAAACTCTGTAAATTATAAAACTGCAAATGCAACTAGTTCTATAATTGATGCCCTGTACTGGTACAAACATGATAGTACGTAATATGTCCTGTCAGACTCTCCCAAGCTACACGAAGGATTTAAACCATAAAACTACATGACCGAACTGCAGCAACAGCAACACTGCCGGAAACTGTTGTTGAGTCCCAAGGCCCTTCACCAGCGACGGTAAAACCCTTCCTTAAGGAAGTACGACCCGTCATCGATGGGAGGAGGCCTACCCACCACCTATTAGTGTATCCTCAAGGGTGGAAAGATCCAAACCACAATGTCAGAAGCATCTCAACCTCATTTCAAAGGGCCCCCGGGGCAGCTAGTAGTTCGTAATATTAAAAAATAGGATTATATAAAATTAGTGCAAAGCTTTTGAAAGGAGGCACACTATTTATTTTAGCACCAAACATGAAAAACATTTCTATGAAATCTGATCTATACGCAGTATTTGCTGAGTTCTTTTCTTTTAATTAATTCAATGTCAAATCAGTCGCATTCCATATGACTGATTTTTTTCATGCTTACTGAAGAAACTAAATTTTCTCTGTTTAACGTTTCATTAAAGTTTTTTCTTTCCTTTCAGAAACACCTTACATGTAATGAGATAAAATCATCAGGAACAGCATCTATACTGCTCAAAAAGAAAAATTATAATGGCCTTAAACTTGAAAAAGCTTATAATCCATTCTTATCGTACTTAATTTATTCTTCGCTGCCTACAAAATTTTAGTTGTTTTCCCTATAATTATTTCTGATGGAAATGAAACCGGACTTCCTTTTTTTTAAAAAAAAAAACAGAAATCTCATTTAATTATATCCAAAAAAGAAAAAAATTCTTAAGCCGCTCGGGCAATTGACAAAATAATTACTCTAATTCAGAATCTTCACTTTAATGAAAGATTATTCCAGCTAAAGTTAAGAAATAAGCTTTATCCGTGAAGAAATTTTTTTTATCCGGCAACAAAAACTGTTAATCAATCTTCTGTGAAAGGGGATTATTTTTAAATAAAAGTAAAAGGGTTTTATAAGGTATTTTTGATGTTATTATTGTTATTTTTATTTTAAAAGTAGAAGATATTGTTTTTATTGTTGATTATTTTTCCCGATTTCATTTACATCTTTCTTATTTAGCAGAGATAATCTTTGTCCCTATCTATTTATAGATATTTAAATGCATCTTACAAAATATCCCACACTTTTCCACTTCCGTATTACAGCACTTTTTATTGTTTCTCTACGTTCATAATGGTCAATTAAGTTTATAAAATTATATGTTTTTCCTTATGTACAGTATTTTTACAAACCTCTAGTTTCGCTGCCCAGCACGAGCAGCGTCGTTGAAAGAAAGACTCTTTTAAGATCAGTCTTGTTGAGGGCTGAAAGGGTGCTACATCAGTGAACTGAGAGTTTGGTGGCAAATTTGACGACTTTGACGACAAAATGGTTAATGCTGGAAACTTCAAGAATTTTTATGATCCGACCAATAGAAAGTGAGATGAGCCTCAATTGGTTTAGAAGGTTCTCACTCCTCCTCTCTGGAGCTAAAAGGTCGGCAATCTCAAGCTGAAGGTAAATTGAATAGAAACAGAAGCAGAGTTGGATTAGTAGACAAGCAACGAGTCTTCGAGAGGATAGAGAACCAACGGCGGAGAGCCAGCGTTGTGTGAAGTACTAGCGAGTGCTAAACTGCTGTATGCCGAGTCGGGTTGTCTACTATGAAAGCAAAGACGTATAGTGTTAGGATTAGCTAGTCGTGTGGTAGTAAGGAGAAAATGGGGAATTTCAGCTGTTTGGAGAGACCATAGAGCGAAATTCCTAGGATACCCTCTCCTGCTGAATTCTGTCAGGCCACCTTGTGTGCTGTGAACAATTAATACTTGTGGACTACTACCTACTGTAGTGTGCTGCTGTGCGCTGTCCTTTGTTCGTCTCAGCTGTACATACTCATCGTTTTGATGTTGGTGACTTCTTGTATAAAAACGTCGTTGTGGTTTAATACTGAGGCTTGCTGATTGTTTCTTTACACCAAACACCCACTATAAAATTAGCCAGTAATTCGTAACAATATGCCAATCAAATTAGAAAATCAAAGTAATATGGCTTCATAATACCTTAGGAATGCTTAGAGTAACTATCTGTAGAAGTTTAAAAATAACTAGCCGCCTATAAAGACCAGTTATTTTGCCCAATTTTTCAATTTTTGAGACTGCCAAATGAGTAATTTGTTATTTGATAAGATTTAAAAGAATGAATTCAATCAATATACTACAAGACAAACAGAGTAGGTAAACATACTACAACCGTGTTAATGATTGGTAAAAATACGGGCTTGAATATTTTGATGTATATTTGTAATTCCTTCATAGCACTTAAAAAGATTTTTTCAGATAATTTATCAAACTTAATTTAAAATATTTTTTTTATTAAAGAGTGTCCACGGGAGTCTCCACGTAATTGGGGATGAGAAATTGAGGTTGGTTCTCGCAACCTTTGGGGTACACAAAAAGGATGGGGATGACTACCTCCCATCGATTACATAACGTACTTCCTCAGTAAAGAATTATGTCGTTGCAGGTGTAGGCCCTTAGGATTCAATCACAGTTTCCACCAGAGTTGTTGTTGCCGTTGTCCGGTTATTGAAGTTTTTTCGTGTGGCTTATTGCGGGTCGGAGTCGAAATTTTGTGGTCATGGCTCTATCAAAGAGAAAAATTGCACAGAATTGAAGTCGATACGATTAAAAAATATTTTTTAGTCTTATTATAATAGAAAAATTATTTTTTGTAAGATAATCACTTTAGAAAGTATGTAAAAAAATTTCAGTATGGAAGTCATAACCATACTGATATACTTAAAACTAATGTGTTGTTGCCTAAATTGGAATATTTTGATGCGATTTGTCGCCATTGATTTTTTTCTATCTCTAGAAGTCATTTGTTTCTATTTCTATTTTCCATCCAGAATGTGAAAATTTCAGTCTAATTTTAGGACGACTGGTGCGATTTTAATGTGTTTATCAAAGAACCGTTAATTAATCTGAAAACTTACCATGATTTCTTTTCTCGTGGTATAACATACAAAAGGAAAATATTATCTTTAAATTTAATTCTTTACTATTTAAAAAATTTAATTCTATTCTTAGTATCTACCCAATGTGACACGGGTATGTCAAGCAACATCAAACAAATATATTTAGAAATCATCAAAAATAACTACAAAATAATATTTTATAGATCACATTCAGAAAAAAAAGCTGCTAAAAAGATAAAAATAGAATTCATATACAAAACAATCAGCTAAAAATATACAATAGAAAAGCTGCTTTAGAATTTAAAAATGGACAAATGAGTCATTGTATCCCCAGTTTCACACTTATTTAACAGCTCTGTATAATAGAATATGAAATTAAAATTCAGTTTGCTTCATAATATTTCTTTGCAAACTATATTGGCTAGTTTTCATAGTTAAAATCGGGATTATTAAACGCTTTTTTTATTTTGATATAGCTTTAATATACTAAAACCATTTCCAATAAATGCCCGATAAATTGGTGCAAATACCTCTAATATATTTGAGTATTTCTTGAGTTTTTCTTTTTCAAACATACACAAGCTTTCAATTGACTTTATTTTATACAATGTACAGATAACATTTTGCAGCTTCGTTAACTAGCTGGGCGAAGTGCCGGATTTAATGTACCTGTAAAAATATTAAATGAATGAAACAATCGGAAATTCGCTAGTTTTCGATAGTTGAATGTTGCCATTCTGCAGTAAGTAATAAAGGCGATTTATGTACCACTTACTTTCACGTTTTGAATACATAGATTCTGATTTGAACTTGATCAATAAAAGATGCAAAGAGAAGTCCATATTGAAATACTTATTCGGTAAGAAGCAGAAAATATTGATTATGTCTGGAAGAAATAAAATAAACATTATTATATAATTGTAGATGCAATATTTGATATTAATGTTCAAATTCCTCAAGTAGAAAAATAATATCTGCTGTATCTTAATAAAACCATTACTGGAAATGATCATCCAATTAACAGAATATAGTACACCTTGTTTTAATGACCTTTCTCACGCAAGATTGATGAGCAGAGTAATATCATCAATTATTTTATATTGCATATTTATTTGAGACAAGAATTAGAAATAAGAACGAAATAATCTGTCAATATCAATAACTAATCATTTTTGGCAATCAGCTTGCACGTCGGGGATATTGGTTATATTTAATTCAATTTAAATTATTTGCATGGGTTTTTATGTCTATGATTACTCAAAATTGTCTGAAATTAATTCCGTGTTGTATTGGCATGTGTTTGCTCTTTAAGTATATAAGCCTTTGTAAAGGAGACAATCCTATGATGTCATATCTCTAATAAAAGCATAAATTCTCGGTTTTTAAATTTTTTTAACATTTCTTGGTGCTGTAGTTTCATTTTTTGTCAGCTTTCTAAATTACACGGAATTCTTTACTTTAGCTTTCAAGAATAAAAGAAAATCACAAGATTAAGTATTTGATGAAACGATACAGACGATTTGAATTTAAATACAGCAATGTAATGACAATGAAAAAAATTTCAGGCTATTAGATTAAAATCATCAAATGGAAAAAATTTCAAATTTTGAAATGGTGTAAGATTTATTTTTATGCAATAATAATTTTGAAGTTTATTGCGGAAAAACGACGAAATTTAGCCGGTTTTTGATTAATTAAAACTTCAAAACATCCCTCCCAGGTGCACATTCCTACATTCCAAAGTATACATGACACATATTCGATAATGCAACATCAAACAATCCAGTCTGTCTTACGTCAGCACATGCACCCATCTTCGTTAGCATAGAAATGCTGCTTGCCTCACCTTTACCTAGCTATTTTTAAATAGTTTTACTTTTCAGCCTTCAATTTTTTCCCTAATTCTTTGAAAAGAAGAAAAAAAAGAAGAAAAATGATATTTAATTGCTATATTAATGGTTATATTTTTCGCATACAATAAATTAAAATAAATATATCTTTTTTGTATTGGCAGAACGTCGGCACGCAATCATAATTATAATTGTTTGGAATTCAACCAAAATTATTAATGATTCAAAGTTTGGCCTAGTAAACGTTGTCTGTCAGGGAATTTCAGATCCTCAAAATCCTCATTTCAATAAAATATTAAATATAGTCTGCTGTCTCTATTTCGCAATGCTTTTAATATATTGTATACTAACTTTAGAAAGAAAAACTTGGTATAAATAGATTAAGTGCATAAGTGCATTTTATAGTGTAGTAAAAAATATAAATTCTTGGAATTTAATTCATTTTTAATTTTCAATTTTTAATCGACTCATTATTATAAATATAACAGAATCTAGCTATCAACGGGTACTCAGATTCATTACCAGATACTGCCTTTCGAATGGAATCATACATTATTAAAATTAATTGATTAAGTTTTCAAAGTGTATTTCCCTCAAGAATATAAAAGAGTACAAAATTCTAAAGCTTTTGGACAGTAAGAAGAAAATAAAAAAGTTATTGCTTCTTCCCCGACATGAAACGAATAAAATAAATTAAAACTTATTAAAAAGCATACTCATACAATATTTAACCAAGGTACTTTGACAAATCTTAGTATTACGATCTCCAGATGCCCAAAAGAATTCATTTTTTAACTATGCAAAATTTTTCGGGTATGAACAAATATATTAAATTCTACAAACTAACCTAGTGAAATATAGCAAGTTTAATTTTCAAAAGAATTTTGGGCGAAGTGCGGCGAAGGAAAATCTGTCTATCTCTTAAAATCAATGCAATCACAATAACTCTGAAATCCTACGATGCTGATGCGTGATGATTTTTGCATTTTGTATAAACAGCTAAAATGAAGATTTGTATCTCATTTTATTACAAATAAATTTATATCTCTACCTGTTCATGTTTATGCAAAAATATTCTTTGCTGTCCAAGAGATCTTCTGACCAAGGGATATGGTATCTTATTCAGATCATGTTGGGATGACCGGCAATGAAACAGCTGGCATTGCAACCAAGAAGGCTGAGCATATTAAGATCTAATTACCATGTATAGTGGTTACATACTTTCGTTTTGGCAAAAATCTTGGAATCCAGAAATTCAAAACAAACTGCGTTTTATCGAATTGAAAATTGGAATGTGGCCTTACAGTATCGGAAGTTAACTTTGCTGTTTTACATATTTTAATTGAATGTAACAAATTTAATTTTTATCTTGTGCATTTCTTTAAATCATCATCATTGAATTTTGCGTGAACTGGTTCGAGAATAACCTCGCTGTAATATCTCGAATTTTTAAGAGCTATTAACTGTGTCCATTTTATACAAATATCATTGTATTTTTAAAAACATTTTGTTTTAGCCATAAACTTTTATCTTATTTAAGTCTTCGTGCCTTTTTATAAACGCTTCTTTTAACAATATGGTTTTTATCAATTTTTTTTGCTTGGAGGAAACGTAATATTCAATCTCGTTGCACCATGTGTCTTGGAGCAGCATAACCAATTCTGGCTCTTGCGCCATGAAATTCCTGATACCCAGCCTACCTACCTACCAAAATATGCGATAAAAACTGTAGGAAGCTAGATGAATCATAATATTCTTGCATGATAATTGTCGGTAGATGACAAACTGAAAATTAAATTTGTCATTAGAGAGCAGACATTTTAGCCAAAATAATGCCAGCTTTTATTATTACCTAGTGAAATTAATTGAGAAAGTATGGTTAAAAATCTCTAAAGAACATTTATTAGCTTTTAAAATATAGACAGAAAATTTTCTTTTGATTTTTTTTTCTTCCGAATGGAATTATTACATCCAAAAAATGGACACAGACTTTTAGCTCGGTATTGATTGAAGGTAGAATATTATTGTGGGTGATATTGGATTGAACTCTTGTAGCTGAGTATTATGACCACTTGACAAAAGTGATCACAATTTTCTAAAGGTTGTTGTTTGACTTATGGAGCTACCATTGCATACTCTCCTCCACTGAGTCGATGATGAGACGAACGATATAATTGCGCCAAGCATATGGCTAGAGTGTGTGAGTTAATGTTGGTGATGTTGGCTGTTATGTCTAATGTGTCTGACAACTTTTGCTATCTGCAGAGGGCGCCCCAACATCTATAGAAAATTGCATAGTAGTTAAGGTCTCTAATCACCATTGTGGAGAATGAATGGTTAGGTCTGAATTCGCAATGTTAAGGTTTCTTACCGCTTAACATGACCCCAAGACAAAAGTGATCCCTTGTGTCCAGAGATTGTTATCTGCCTTATGAAGCTGCTACCACATTATCTTTAAATCGCATTATTCAAGCAGAGTGAACTGTTAAATTTGAGTTATCAGATTTGACACATTATTATATCTTGATTAATAATTATATCTTGACTTATTAATTATATCTTGGGGAATAAGGATCCTTAGAAAGAGTTTTTCAAAAATTTAAATATATATTTAATTTATTAAAAATAGTTATCCATTTGAAATTTTTCCATAATAGCCTTATTAATAGAATACAAAAATCACTTTTGTTGTAACTTAAATTTCGAAAAATTAGCTTTTAAATACTCAAAATTTAACTTTTAAGTGATAGCAGTTTAATTACTTAATTGTCTCTAAGTTTGTTGTAAAAATTTCAAATGAATTTCTTACTTCATTACATATTTCATTCATGTGCTTTTAACAATGTTAACATTATGATAACTAAATTAAAGTGTTTTTTGGGTATTAATTTCAAAACAGAATTTATAGCTTCGCTTTTATTAGTATTTCGTTTTAAAATTTGAATACTTTTTATAAATTGCGTGATGCATGGAGAATGCGGCTAATATGACTACATCATACAAAAATCAAACTAAGACAAACAAAAATAATTTCTTAAGACATTATTAAATTGCAATACTTCGGAAAAGGATTGGATTCCTCTTGATGTTATCCCTAAATGGTATATCAAGATTTTAAAACTGTCATTTCCGGAAATAATCTTTAATAAAAAATCAACAGTTATTCCTTTTATGCAATCCATTAACCAAACAGTTGTAACTGAGATTGCTAACTTAAATCTCAAAGCGCTTTCTTATATGTTCCATTGAAAGGCGACATCCATCTCTCCGCTATTATGATCCCCAAATGATTACAAAATTAAATTAACGCTTCGCGTGCGACCTGTAACACAGGATAATGATCTGACTCCCTCGAAACCACTTGTCTGTTTGTAAACTAAACCTTTTTTTGCATATGATCAACATTTTTCTTTTAATTTTACTGTAATGACTGATAGAATTCAAAAGAACAAAGTAATCTTCCAAACTTTGTCATCTTTATAGAATAAAAAGCTTTTTTGTGCAACCATTATCTTCTATTTCTCTGCGTTTTTGAATCCCTGCCAGCCCTTTGATGTGCAGCGAACCCTTTCAATTGTAACCTACCCATAATTTATCACTTAGTTACATATTCTGCTTTTAAAATAAAAAAGTAGCATATTTCTTTTCTCACGAAAGCAGTATATGATCACTACAAAAAAAAAATCAACGTCTCACAACATTTTACTTCAGCAGCAAAACATCGTTAAGATTAGGTAATTTAAAATCAATTTATTAAATGCGATTGTCATAATATTTCTTTCAAAAAAACTGACGGCTGCTTAACATAAACGAGTAGATTGAATTTGGATGTCACAAAAAATTCTAGAAGCCAGAGAAAAAAAATTCGAATATGTAAATCATTTGCATCTCAAAAAAGGTTTTTTTGTGGTAATTCTTTACATATTTTCTATTGAATCCTGATTGAGAACCATACATCACGCAATACCCCGCTTCCTTCTAAAGTACAGAAAAGGGAGTTACAGTGAGTAAAAGAACTTTTTGAAACTCGACACATTTTTTGCCCCCCAAGAATGATTTATTTCAGAACTCCGGAAGTAATTGCTTCTTAGGAAGTTAAACCAGGACAAAGTGAGTTCTTACTGTTTTTGCTTGAAAAATTTATTATTGCCCACTTAACTTAATTTGTTTGGGAACTCGGTCATTTGTTCTTTTGCTTTTCTGCTTTACTTTCTCGTTTACAAAGTATAAAGGAAGCATTGTGATGGTCAGAACATTCAATTTAGAAATTTCGATAACTATCAGCGTTTCAAATCTCCCTGAATTTGAAAAAAAATATTTTTGACATTTCTGTATGAATGTCAGTCTGTGACCGTAATAACTCCAAAATGCTTTAAAATACAAGGATGAAATTTAGCATATGGATTTTATATCAAATTTGTAGATTTCCATCAAATTTTGTACGGAATCCATGATGAGGAAGTTTATATGTTTTGTTTTCCATTTACAAATGAGTATGAGCTTTATAAAACGCAGAAATCTAACTAGATAAATTGTCGAACATAGGAGACATTTCAAATTATGAAGTATTTTTACACTGTTCGTAAGCACATAGCTTGTGCTCATGCTTGGAAAAAATAAAAGATTATACTAAAAAAAATATTCATGAAGCAGTTTTCTTGACTAGTTATCCATTTATTGACATCGTGTTTATCTTTATTTTTATACAATTTTCGATAAGCAATTCCACATTATGGTTACAAATATTTATTCAAGACTATAAAAATTATTTTCTTCATAAACTATTAATTTCACAAGAAACCGCTAGGTTTCGACACGATCGTTAAAATAAATTTTCTCTGCTTTTCCTCGCGAGCAATTGTTTACTCATGCTCCAAGTTAACATCTAATCTTCTTAATTGCCAAGCAAACATTTTTTGTAATAACTTTCAAAACAACTGGAATACACAGCCATCTGGGATTTGGAAGGGAAACTAATCCCGAAATAAATGTAGTTTTATAAAGTCAAAATTTTAATTTAAAATTTTGAATTTAATCGGTCTGGCCATCAAATAGTCTTTACTTTCGCATTCATGAATTTTTAATGACTCATCAATGTACCGAATTAGATCAATGCAGTCCGGAATGTGACCAATCAATCACTGTTGATCACAAATGTTGTTCTATAGTCAAGTTTTGATTTCAGTCATTCGTGAAAACAAGACATTGAAATTTCTTATTCACCCGACCTACACAGTAAAATGAAGCTACAAATTCAAGCCAAATGTGAGTATTTCTTAAGCACTGTTCGCCAATGCCATTTAAGAATTTGCGACTTTATCCAATGTCAACGATTTTATTCCAAAGGAAAAGAAAAAACCCTTTAGTGGTGAGTATTTGAAAAATTTTAGGGGAGACTACCCATTTTAACTTTAATTCATTGTTTAGGAAGAACAAAATTATTTTTAAAAGCACTCTTTGGCTGCCATTTTGTTCTATAAGAGAATGATACTGAGTACGACAATTGTAAATTAGTAATCTTTAGAAATGTTCTTGACTGAAACAAAATCTTTTCTGGCAAGATATTATTCCCTTCTTTTTCCCTTTTTGTATTAATTTGGAAGGTACTAATGCCATTAACGACGCCAAAAAATACATATCCATTGTTGTGGAAATGGTGCAGTTATTCCGACCAATTGATTAAGCCAATGGTGGGTACAACGCCATTTTGTAGTTAAAGTTAGAAACATTTGTATTGATTAAGACTCCATGATAGAAATGAAGCGTAGTCAGTTTTTGATTACATTTGGCCAAAAAGATTTTCTTTTAATGTAATCCATTTACTTTATGTTATTTTATGGTCACCAAGTGTTCAAAACAATCAAAGAAGCAGGAGTTTCTCAATTCGTTTATTTTTACAAATATATATTATGTAACTGGAAACAGAGCATGTATACAATTAAAATAATTTAAAGTTATCTTAGTTTACTAGTAGAAAGTTATTCAAATTTAAATAAAATAACTTAATAAATGAAAGAATTTTACAGATTATTTTTTTCATTTGAATGCATGAAGTACTTGCAGTTTCACATGCTTCATATATTGTTAAGTTCACTTTTAGAATGTATCATTTAGGAGCATTGAATATAAAACTTCGATTCAACTAGTTTTATTCGATAAATATTTTTCGATGACTTCCCTCCTACTTTCTCAGATACATTTTTGTCAATTGAAGAGAAACATACTTACTAATTTCTTTAAAATATCCCTCTTACCTACATAAACAAAATGTTTTAAGATAATTATCATCCTTAAGAGTTCTTCATTGAAGATTTAACATCATTAAAATGCCTAGTTTCAAAGATTAATGTATAAGAAAAAACTCTGACAGTTTGTGGGTTTACTGCATGAGAAGCACTTGGTACTTTATATCATTGAATGGAGAGTTTCATTCTTCTATTTGTGATATTAGGCAATATTGATTTATTCTTATAATATTTTTAATCGGGCATTTGGAAACATGTATATTAAATTTTAATAAACTCGGTGTAGCAAAATAAGCTTTGCAATCAGTTCGACCAGCTGTAAAAGGCATTTACAAGCTTCCTCCATACTCTACACAGAAGGAAATTGTTCATTTGCTTGTGTTGAATATTCAATCGGTGGATGAAAAATATCTTCACCAAAGTTGCCATAACCTTATAAAGTTCCATGATAATTAGTCATTTTTTGCCGTTTATAAAAATTTATATATCAGTCCGTTCTAAATAATTTGTTAATGCGTTAATTTAGCTCTAGAATATCTTTAATCCCATCAAATTTCCTAAAAATTACAAAAATGATACTGAAAAAATACACATACATATATAGGCATCCATACAAATTCATATTCATTGAATTTTATATACATGATTTATACTCCGATTGAGATCATCTAGCTAATATGTGAATCGATGGAGTTAAATATGTATTTTCTTTCAAAATGTACTCTAAAAATTGTAAAATAAATTAGAAAATAGACATTATTTTACTTTCTTTGAATCAATAAATCTATTGCTAGAAAATACGCGAAAATTAATTTTTTTATAATCTTCAGGTATATTAGTTATATTGAGACGAATATTCTATGAAATACATGGACTTTTAAATAAATAATATTCTTCTGAAACCAAAACTGATATACTTATAAAGCATTTACTATCATTATTATTGAACAATCAATATCTATTTACAACTGTAATCACGAACAGACCTTTTTTGTGAATAAGCCAAGAATAACTTTCTAAATATGATTAATAACACCTAGAAAATTGAGAAATTTTAAATTTCTTAGTATTTTTTATCAGAAATATTTCTACTAACTAAAAGAACATGGAATTTTTTTTTAATTTCATTTAGAACATCTTTCCAATTAAAAATGAAGTGTCTAAACGGATTACAGAATATCTACAACTAAAATCTTCTTCGTTTATATGGCATATTTGACTTATATTAAATTGAATATTTTCTACGATCTTGATATTATTTGAATTCACAATATTTTCTTTAAAGGAAATGTAGCAGCAATATACATTTTCTATTAAATGTAGCAATAATTTCAAATAAAATACAACACTAGATTATGCAGGAGAAGAAAATTTGGTGTTCAAGTGATCAAACAATGTTGATACTTGTTGCTTTTTTTTCTGGTCAATATATTGATTTCTGTAGGTAAATGACCGCTGTGCTATATCAAACCAGACGTCTTTCTTTTTCCCTTTTTATGATTTTAATGTACCTTCTTAGCGAGTAATTAAATGAAATTGTCATTTTAACATAAGCATTTCAACGAGTACCTTAACTCTCGGAAACATAATAAGAGGAGATGTTAAAAAATCCATTAATTATGCATTGTCGAATATCCAGTTTAAAAAAAACTCGTCATAATTACTATCAAAAGCATTACATAAAAATACCCTATAGAGTACTTTATTCTCAAAAAGAACTATAAAAGATATTTTAAAAAAAACTTTTTTTTTCAAAAATATATTTGGTAAAATAGAAAATCGTCTGGTCTTTGGTGTGTTTATTTTTTAAAGAACAGTCGAACTATTTTTACGCTTTTTTTAACTCGTTTGCCAAGATTTTCGATAAAATAATCTCAAATCAAAACAACATAACTATAACAACAAAGTTTTTCCTTTCAATTTTTCGGATTAGAAAAAATGTCTGATTCAAACTGTAACGTTTATAACGTTTCGAAAATACATTTTTTAATGTAAAAAAAATTAAAACTAGTATTTTTATTGAAACTGTCTGAAAATATTACGTTTAGTTGTTTACATGAATAGTTAAGAAAAAAGAAGAAATGATAAGATTTTACAGGAAGAAAATCTATAAAAACACTTTTTTAGCACGTTTCTTAAATCCGCAAGAATGAGGAATAGATTCATCCATTAATGACTACACTAGAATTGAAGTGCTTCGCCTTCATTTTATGTATCAGTTATTTTAGAATGAGATGAATAAACGTAATTCATAAAAATATTCAATACGAAATGAATGAATTCTGATGGGTTTAATTTCTGCATTTTTATATTTTGTATTCAACACATTTTTCAATAAAAGTGAATTGGAATAAATAGAGATTGCTTTTCTAAATTGCATGTGTTTACATGTTTACAATTAGAAAGTCTTGG
The DNA here is from genome assembly GCA_026289955.1 of Argiope argentata. Taxonomy (NCBI): domain Eukaryota; kingdom Metazoa; phylum Arthropoda; class Arachnida; order Araneae; family Araneidae; genus Argiope; species Argiope argentata. The sequence goes on along the minus strand of JAOUZG010040450.1, from coordinate 1,275,133 downwards.
AATCTTGAAAAATGCGATAATTTATTTATAAATATCCCACTTTGTTAAGAATATAGTATTTTTATAAATTGATGATTGTTTAAATTTTAAAAACACACATAAGTAAGACAATTTTTACATTATTTATGCGTCTATTTCATAAAATTAGGTGAATTCAACAACTACAAAAAATTCTGAAGATTTATTCAAAATAAGTCATTTAATCATATCCACCAAAAATTTACCATTATAAATATAAACAGTTTTATTAATTAAATAAAATGAGAGACATCTGATCTGTCTTAAGATAAATTTTTATTACCCTGAGACTTATTTTAAAATTATATCATATAACAGAATTTTTTAACGTACATTTGTGTTAAAGTTGGATAAATTCTTTAAAAACTGATAACCAGCCCAAGTGTAAAAAAAAATTAATCCAGTGCGATCAGTTTCATAATACAGGGTGTCCGAGAAGTCTTTGACACATTTCAAAAATTCGGTAAAAACATAATAAACGAGATAGAAAGTAAAATTACATTACATTTATTTCCTCATACAGTAAAGTTTTTTTAAATGCAAAACTGGCCGGTAGATTGCGATACTGAAACGTTAGAAAGAGTTATTTAGAAAATGGCTTCTCCAAGTGAGCGCGCGTTTTGTGTTATGTGGTTTTTCGAATCGAAATCTGTGACTCAAGTTCAACGTAATGTCCGTACGAAATATGGGAAAAGACCCTCCATATCGTAACAGCATTATTTCATGGAAAAATAAGTTTTTGAAAACTGGGAGTGTCCTGGGTCGACACAGAAGTGTCGTCGATGGAATTCATCAGTCATTTGCTCGTAGCCCCCGAAAATCAGGGGCCCACATCGAGGTCTATTGATACGTTAAAAAAACTTCACTATTTGAGGTAATAAATGTAATTTAATTTTACTTTCTATCTCGTTTTTTTTTACCGAATTTTTGAAATGTGTCAAAGACTTCTCTGACACCCTGTATATCAGATTTTTTTATTCTTTTCATATGTATAGAATGAATTTCATAGCGCCGTTTAACAAAATTATAAATTTTAATTATTATTAAAATTTCTATTAACTTTTGAATAAATGAAGCTTTTAGTGAAATGGAAAATAAGTTTTTGAAATAGATTTCTTGCTCTTATTTTCGTTTCAATGAAACACATACTTAAAATACTGTAGTTTCTTCTCCGAAAAAAGATGCAAACTAAAGTAGAACAGTCTTGAAGTCTTGAAAAGAAACCATCTTTTAGTTGAAGAGATTAATGCAATCCAATGGGTTCCAGCAAAGGATTGCTTTTAACTTTACATGTTTTATAGGTTTATACGATATTCGATTCACTTGATGAGAAATGTAACATGTATGATATAAAATAACTCAGTATGTTCTACACAGCAGATCATCGGATTCAAAGCTAACAAATTAAGCTTATAATTATGTCTTGGATAGTAAAAGCTCACTGAAGAATTTATCAAAATTTTGATTGGATTATTAATTAAAAACTAATCCAAATTTTATACTGTTTACAGCAACTCCAACGTTTATAAATGACCAGCCAAAGTGGACTTCTCTTAACTTCCTCGCATATTTTTTGATAAAAATGTTATCCCCCCCCCTCTCCACCCAACCGAAAGGGACCGCCGTGGCCTAGGAGTAAGTTCTGGACTTCGGAACCAGACAGTTTAGAGTTCATTACCCGATTCCACCGAAAAGCAGTCATGCACGTAAAGGTCTGGTGCAAGTAAAATTCGTCGGGGTCAAATGTCCTCCCATTGGTGGAGCGCAAAAGTTTGATGGAGGTGTTCCGTTCTGGTGTCGTTCTTGTCATCTGAGATAGATTCAAAATTGTAGGGTTCGCTCCAAAATAGATCTTGTGTTGCTTTTAAAATGGGTCGTTAATATAGCTGAACTACCTCCTCCCATCCCGCTTAAAATTGTGGTCCTTTAAAAATACCTTGAGTGCCTTGCATGTAATTATTTACAGCATTAACAAAATATTGATTTTTGTTTGAATGTTCTCTCGATTAATTATTGTCATCTAACAATTGGTGCCCAAATTTCGAATCTGAAGTGCTCAGAATTTATTTTCAGACTGATACACACGAGCACATGGATAAAACAAAGATCCATATCTGTGTATTATTAATCGCATACCATTAACAAATGGTAATTGTGGAAAAACTTTTTAACTTACGATATTTGGTGATTAACCAATGGAATGTCTCCCATACTGATATACACAAATATCAGAAAATCGAATAAGTATTTAGGTTATCTTTTTCTGATTGCTTAAAATAATCTTTGACACAGAACTATAATTGTAATCAGATCATATGTCAAATTTATATTTTTTTCAGTCATTGCATTTTTGAATTATTGTGTTTTCATGCATATGAAAGTGCAAACTGGAAAAGGGCGAACACTTGGTTATATTTGGTTCGAAATTGGATACGTATCTACTCTTTATATAGTAATTGCATGTACTACATATTTATTAATTTTGATCAAAATTTGATAGAAATCTACAAATTCGATACCAAACATATATTCTAAGATTCATTTGTGTTGTTTAAACCTTTTGATTATCATATATTTA
>JAOUZG010040450.1:1231078-1272437 GCA_026289955.1 Argiope argentata | reverse complement strand
ACGGAAAACCAGACAGGGTTGATTTGAAAAATATATTTTACGGACTCAAGTAAGTCGGAAACGTGAAGATTAGTCAAATTCTTGAGTTCAAATTTTTACATGGTTACAATGCTTTTTCTTTCTATACATCGTATAGAAGAAAATAAAAATGATTTTTGCATCTCTTTAAAATTCAAATGTTTAGTCTTCTATAAAATCAGTTTTAAAACTGTATAATTTTCCCTCTAATCTTGATAAATTTCAATTGTGTATAGATTCATTCTTTCACCAATACTTTCATTCCTTTATTGTTGTCTTTATACATACACGTGTAGCAACGGAAAAAGTTTTTTGTTAGTAGATTGCAAACTGAGTTTTTAATCATGTCAGAACATGATGTTATTTTGGGGATGAGGTGTTTGGTGTCAACAAAAATCCGTAGATAAAAAATAAAAAAATCTGTAAGCGAAAAATAAAAATTTTATTATCTTCACAAGCATCTCAAGAAATTAGCTTTTTATAAGGTGATGCCAATGCATTTATAAAAGTTCTTCTTTTTTTAAAAAAAAAATATAAGTTAATGACTACAGCAAACAAAACTTAGAAAAATGTCATTTTGAGCATGTGATTATATGAAATGAAATAAGCAGGAAATGGGATATTTTTTAAACAATAAAGGCGAGACAAAGTTTTTTTTTTTTTGATCGTTTGCAATACCAAAGTGACTCATTCGATGAAACAATTAAAATGAATAAATATATCATTTAACTTGCAGGAGCACGTGGAGCTGGGCCAAGAAAATGTGTTCTGACATGATACATTGAAATATGCATAGCAGATTTCATTTTAATCTTTATGAAATATTAATCTATTTAATATTCTTAAAATTCCAAATAAGTATTAATTATTTATAAGTTGAAAATAAAACAATATGTGACACTTTTACATCCAGAAAATTAATCATTTCTTCCTGTTTTCTTTCTTTCAAGGAATAGAGGCCATTCGATAATTTAAATCAAGTAAAATAATTTTTTTACTTTATTTTTGAGTCCTAAACAAAGAATGTATTTTCTCATTTTTACAAACTTTTAATTTTTTATGAAACTCTCAATTATGGCAAACTGATATTTAGTAAGCACATAAATACATCTCCACTAATTGTTATACCACATATATACGTTTTTCTGTAAGAATTACATTGTAATGTTTTAAAATATTCAAGTGCAGAAGTATAAATCCTTCCATTCGTTTTACTATACTGAGGAGAAAGGAGAAAGAGAGATAAAAAATATAGAAAATAACGTAGCAATATTTTCTGCCATTTCATTATCGAAATCAGTCGAAACTGTAGAACTGTTTACATTGACGTTATTGACTTGCCGCAGAGAAGCTACCACGCAGTATCGTTTGCGATTGGTGGAAAAAAAATCTCCTCTTGAAAAGGAAATGTGTGTTTTTATGCCAACTCCATTCCACATATATTCTTTCTTCATACCGCATCGAAAAAAGAGTATTTCTTACACACGCTAAATATATAGAAACCTGGTGTTTGTTTGAAACGTTATAATTTCTTCTCAAATTTAATACTTAACAAAAGTTTCAACAAATTAGCCAATACACTATATTATTTGTGCGTTATATTCTAATATACTTTCAAATAATGTTTTAAAAATATTTTCCTTTTAAAAAGATAAATGTATTAGCCTGAGGTAATTGATTATTAGAGGATTATTAAAGGTAATTGTACAACCTAATATTTTTAAATGTTACTAACATCAAAACCGCTGATAATTATTATATATTCAAAAAAAATATTAAAATATAAGAATTTTAAATATCAAAAATAATATAATTTCATTTTTTAAATAACTTTCTGACTTTATATTAGAAAAAACCTATTAATCATTTCCTGTTATCGCTCGTATAATAAATGTTCTTACAAAAAAATTAGTATCCCCCCCCTTTCTCTTATAACTCTTAAAAAGTATATGCATATTCTTCCTCTTTTAACTTAGAAACGATTATTTTTTTAATATTAATTTTAGCATAAATTGTGATTTTCAACCGACTAGCCCAATTACAGAACAGCGCTCTTTTCAGTGCAGTTTTAAAAATACATCACCTTTGACCTTAACCTTGAAGTTAAGAGTTTCTTATCGAATGCTTGTTCTATTCCCCGTTGAAATCGATTATTTTGTGAATTTACAATAGCAAGTCGCAAATTTCCAATTTAATTCTGAAAACTTTTTATTTTCTTCATCCTTGAAATAGTAACAACTTGCAATTTTAGTTTTCATTTTTGTAATCGTGCATTGTGAACCCAAAAATCCCCCAAAAGGCGAAATGCATTGGAAAAAAAATCATTCAACTGATATACTATTTTTTTGTATAATTAATTCTCTCATTATTTAAAAGTAAGGGTACTTTTCTTATTTAAAGTAATCCACATTCAATCAAAATTTGTCAAATTACAAACGTAGAAATTTTGTAGATCACACATTTGGCGAGATCTCTGCTGTCTATTGCTCTCACTTGGCGACTGTATTAATTTCCATCTGAAAACGGCAACCTCAAATTTTTCCCAGAGTTCGTTCCGTAACAAATATGAACGGTGGAGTTGGTAGTGCCTATGGTGCGGGAAAAGCAGGATCTGGTACAGATCCTATATCTATTTTAACAAAACCTCATGTGATTATTAGAATTCTTTGTTGGGTAAGAATCACTTACAAAATTATAAACCTTTAGTTAATGTGGAATCTTTAGATTTCAGTGCCGTTCGTAGCGCCAAACACTGGCCATGTTTGTTATTGATCCGTTCGCTGGCCACCAGTGATAGCATGACGGGATATATCCGGCCCTACACTTTTCAACTAATTTTACTGCAGTGATAAATTTAGTGAAAAAAAGTTTGGAAACTTGGATCATTATTTTTCTTAATAAGTGGATACCGAATTGGATATCTCTATGCGGTTGTGATCGGTGGTATATTTCTGTTCAGCCTCTTAAGATGGTTAGAGGAGATTTCTGAAGGTGGTTTGTAACTTAAAGAACACTATATTTATTTTAGATTTCTTATGTTTATAATACTTAAAGAAATCATGATTCTACAAATATATTTATTTTTTACTCAAATAAGTAGCAATGGCTTCTGTATACACTCATAACCATATGCATATAATAAAGTTAAAAAAAATCATAGAATGGAATTAAATTCATAGAAGTTCCATGTTCTTGTGAATAAATTAATTTTTATAACCTATATATATTTATGATTCTAATTTAAAGTTAAGACATTCTGTTAGTATTTATTCATTTCAGTTATTCTATGCTGTGTAAAGACATTTATTGTAGTTTTACTGATTTATAATTTCATTCAAAAGATATTTTCTTTTAAAGAAAATTTATAATTTGTAAAGTTTTTTGATTCTGCAGGCTTGGGTATAGTATGTATTAAACATCTATACATCTTAAAATATTGGCTTTGTTGTTTGAAGAATAAAATTTCATATTCTCTTTAGAATAGAATCAGTTACTTGATATAAATTTTTTGAGTAAAATTTTTTCATATTTGTAATTTTTTACTATTTTTAACTTAGTTCATGCTTGCCAATATAAAAATAATTAAAACAGTATTTTAAAAACTCATTGTGGTAGTTTAAGGAATTCAAATTTTAAAATAATTTAGGTATAAATGTTTTAATCTTGTGTAGAATTCATTGTATTGTAATTTTCAGTATAAATAGGCATAAAAAAAGACTTTATAGTTAATGTTGTTAATGATAATGTTTTAACGTACATAGGGTACTTCTGTTTTCCACACTGACATTGTCTTTTTGATAATTAATTCATATTGGTTTATTTTCTGGTTTCCTTTTAATGTAGTTTTTCTTTCCCCTTAGAATAAAATTAGGACGATTCAAATTGTTTTTTGTTTTTTTTAAAGTTTTCTAAATTATAAATAAACAGTAATTTTTTTAAACATTCATGAGCAAACATTTTGAATCACAACAAATAAATAAAAGTACATTAAATTTTATAATGTAATTTATAAAGCATCCCTGAAAATTTTTTAATTTGTGAAATTCATTAATTTTTTATGATTTTTTTCAATCTGCTAAAATAATTAGACTCCTTGTAAATTTTATTTTCATGTTTTTGTATCATTTTGTTTTGATTGAATTTAGCTTAAAACAAAATAAAATACTTAATTTACTTTGCTTTGTTGTCAGTAAAAGAGACAGCCTATAGTATATAAATATTATTCTGTAATTGTTTGGGATAGAAATGCATAAAATTTTCTTGGGACTTTTCTTAAAATTGTTACTGAATTATGAAAGAGAAAACTGGAATTTTTATAGCATTTTATGATATTGGTATTTTTATTAGTTAATTATGAGTCTTCTATTTAAAGTTTGTATTTGGATTTAATCTTTTAAATTAAATTTATTCTTAGGATAATATATCTGATTTCTGTATTTGATGATTTTTATAGTAAATTTTAAGATATTCTAAGAAACTTTTCATGGTAATTAAATAAATATTTGAAATTGGTTTTAAAAAAAAGTCTTGATGATGTAATTGGAAAGTTTTTTCTTTTGTGAAAAAAACAACCTTTATAATTGTGTCATCAACTTAAATTTACTTAATAAATATAAATGTTTCATAAAATAATTATGGTTATCTAATTATAAAAAATGGATGAAAGAAATTATAATAATGATGGATAAAAGAAATTATAATAATGATGGATAAAAGAAATTATTTAACATTCTGTAGAATTTCTTTTCCTTTGCTAAATTTTATTATATATGTAGAATAATGCTTTGTCATTTAATGTTTTCATAATAATTTTTCCATTCTTGTCCCTAGTCTTTAGCAAAACTAAAAACAAATTATGAAGAAATACAGATTTCTTTTTTTATTTAGTTCATTACTTCATAACATTTTCAAATTATTTCCTGCTTTTAATGATCAAAGTGCTTATTCTGAAAAATCAGGATGTCATTATACTAATGATGAAATTTGATTAACATTTTGAAAATATTTTTTATTGTAAAGGAATTGTTTCAAGTGAACAATCTTTCCTCAAATATGGTTTATTTCAAAGGGAAATATCTTTGGCTTTTAATTCAAAAAAAAAATTCTATACATAAAGAATTTATTAAATTTTTTTTGACCAAATTAGTATTAGCTATCCTTATTTTATAATTTTTTTCAGGTATCATTTATGCTTTATAAATGAAAAGCTCATCATCTTGATTGTTTTAGCCTTGAGAACCCAGAAAATTATTTATTTATTTCTTTGCATATAATACAGAATCTATACAAATGAAACATTTCTCTTTTCTTGTGGTCTTATCCAGATGATCTGAAACTATTAAAATATCACTCATTGTATTCAAATAATCTTACTTTTAGTCACAATTTTCTCTTTACTTTTAATCATAGTTTCTTACTCTTCATAGTTTTCCTTTCTTATTCTTTCAATTTGTAACAGATATAATGGATTTAGGGCTAAAGAAAAAAAACAAGCTAAGGTAATAATAAATATAAATTGAAAGGAAACTTTGTATTTGTTTCTTAGTAAAGAGAAGAAAGACTTTCTTCCATTTCAAAAAAAAAAAAAAAAGTGTGGATTGCATTTTTTATGTAATCCAAACATTATCTATGAGATTTCTATGCCTTTACACAATTAGAGAAGGATTTCATTTTTTTAATGATGAAATTAAGCTTGTCATATTTACTTGTTGCCCTTGAAAGCATTAGTTTAACTAAATTACCATGACAAAGGCATTTAATAAAAATTTTAGTATACATAATAATTTTTATAAAAAAATTATTATGTATACTTTTTGCTTTGTTTTATTTTAATTGTAACAAGATTCTTTATCGAATAATTTGGTGAACTTTATGATATTAATTATTTAAAAAAATAATTACAATGTTATTCAATTATTAAAAATCTTGTAATTGTAAGATTACCTTTGAAATACTGAGAAAAGTATGAAATTTATTGCAAACATTATATTATTTTTAATAAGTAGTTTCTAAACATTTACCTATATTTTTATCATCGAATATCCTTTTTTGTTACATTTCACATTAACATTTATTTATTAAAGTAATTTATTCATTAATAGTCTAAATTAAGTTGAATTAAATAATAAAGTGACACTTTTACTAAAGAAACTTATTTATTTATGCACTATTATGTCAATCCTTTTTCATATTATGATGATAGATTGCAAAACTGATTGAGTGCAGTTATAATAATTTTATATTCTATTTTTCATTTGATTGCAGTGAAGAAATATCTAGGATTAGAATATTTCAGGACTTCTTTTGCAATATGAAAGTTTTTAAAAATTAGCAAATAATCCTCTAACTAGTTTCAGTTTTTTCACTTTACAAAAATGAGACAATGACCTTTATTTTGGAATGCTAAGTTTTTTTTTTAAATACATTGCAATTTTAATTTTCATAAGATTTATTTATTTTGGCAATGCTGATATGTTTTTGACAGGGGTCATATGAAACATTCTCTTATTATATGTCAGCTTTACAGTAAATGTTAAAACTAGATGGAAAGATTTTTTTTTCTTATGCAGTATTATTTTATTAAGGATACTTGGTGAAATAAACAGCTTTTTGTATATTCATTAAAAAATGACTATTACACTTTTAGCTTTTTTAGAATTTATTTGCATTATTTATTTAGTGTTTGTTGATAGTTACCTATAAAGTAAGTTTTGTTTACTGTTCACCAAAAATGGAGATGAATTAAAAATATTGTTTCCCAGGATTGTATTTTCATTTCACTTTTGTTTAAAGCATTCTATTTTATTATCAATTAAATTAAAATAATTCTTCAACCTGTATAGAAAGTTCTGTTATTATTTATCATTCTTTCCTCCATAGCTCTTTTTATTTATTTAAATTTAGCTATATTTTGATTTTATGCTTTTAAAAAATTTAAATATAGATTGATTTTTGTTCAAAAAATTATTTCTAAATATTTAGGATGATTATTTTGTGTGCAGTAGCATGCCTAATTGTTTAGTTCCACCAAGCTGATATAGAAAAATGCCTTTAAAAAGCAAAAATACAATTTACAAAAAAAAAAATCTTTTTTTTAAAGATATTACCCTACCAATTAAGATGAATTTAAGTTTCTTGAGTATCATTGAAATAATTTCAACTCTTTTAACAAAATATTTAAAATGTTTTTTTTTTTTTTTGTGGCAAATAATTATCATTATTTGGAGTTTTGTATTTTTAAAGAATTTTGTTTAAAATGAGTTTTTCTTCTAAACATTAATGAAATATATTTTTCATTATCACTGTAAAATTGGTACTTCTAATTATTTCTTACATGATAAAATGTAATATTGCTTCTATTACTTTTTAATGAGTAATTAATTTTTAGTAAATATAGAGTCATTTGTAGAATAACAGACATCAGCTGAAAAACTTCTACTGGTCTTTAACCTCAATGATTATTATTTTATAATTATCTCTATAAGTGCCACAATTAGAATAAAAAGATGATGTGACTTTTAAAAAAATAATATAAGATCTTAAAATCCTGTTATATTCTATAAGTGTACTGTAGCCAATCCACTACAATATATTTTTATCCCTCTTTCAACCCATTTTTCATATTCAATGTAGCTAATTTATAATTGTTTCTATATTATATTTTAAGTCACCAAATAAAAAAGAAAAAAATCAGATTACAAATCTTTTATTACTTGTCCAAAAACATTTAATTTGTCATCTTGGAAACTTTTTTCTCTTATTTCACCAAACTTGTGAAGCTGAAATAATTGGCAACTAGAAAATGTAAAGCATTCTAATAAATTAATAGAATTAATTTTTTCTTGTGTAATCAATTGATTGTAAGAACATTATAGATGTATAAAGAATTCTTCTTTAATTTCCTTCATTTTGATTATTGTTGCTTTTTATTGAAATATGCTTGTATTTTCAAATATTCTCTTTCTGTTTCAGGTTTTTTCTATAGTTGTATTTGGTTGTATAGGTTCTGAAGGATGGATGAAAAACAAATGTCTCTACAACAACGACGTAAATGCCTGCAACTTTGGCACAGGAATAGGCGTGATAGCCTTTTTAGGAAGTCTGGCTCTTTTAATTACTGATGTTATGTTTAATAATATCTCCAGTATTAAGGTTCGTAGGCGAGCTGTTATTGCCGACATGGCATTTTCAGGTATCATCTTTAATTTTTTAGAATACAAAAATTCTGGTATTTATATTTCATTCTTAATTTGTTTATTATTTTATTTCAATACCAGAGATTCCTTTCACTCTTTCAATGTAGTATGGGTTTTAATTGTTCGTTGATAAATTTGTATATTAAAAAAATATGGAAATGACAAAAAAAAGTTTGAAACTATTTTTTATTTACTTATATTAATATTGATTGCTTTATTTCTTCTCTAAGAAATTAGAACAAAGTGGCATTATAGGATCTAATATTATTTAGGTTTTTATTTCCAGTTTTCACATAATATTTGCTTAAATAATTAGGAGAAATATTTGTTCTTTTTGTATGTAAATAATAATACAACCTGTTCAAGACATAATAGTTATTTCGACAAATAAGTATTACAGGACATATTCAAACTACATATCTTCATAATTTGATCAAAGGGAAGAATGCTTTGTTTTTGTCATAATTTTAAGCAAAATCAAGATGTTTTTCTTAATGCTAATTGATCTTCTCATTCCTTATAAGAAATTGGCATAATGCCAAGAATTCTTATTTCAGAAAAGAACTCATAAATGAATTATTTATGCATTTAATTTGTAACTAAGCTTATCAATTCCTTGCTTTGCACATGACATGGGAATATTTTAATTAAGAATAAAGTTAAGGTATTTAATTATTGCCTAGAAGTTATTTTATGTTAAAGTCAAATTTTCTTGATAAGAAAATTTACATCAAAGATATAATTTTCTATTTTGTTTTCACAACCTTTTTGTTACTTTTTATAGGATCATCTGTAAAAGTGATTACAAAATCTCAAATATATAATTGTTTTAATCTTTGATCTACAAAATCAAATTCTATGTACTAGCAGAATTTTATTATTATTTTGCCTTCATACGGACTGCTATAAAGCTTGTTTTATTGAAATAATGGGATTTTAATTCCTAACCACTGTAACTAGCTAATATTTAAGATTTGTATTTATCATGTGCAATAACGTTGTTTTTCCACATTTTATCATTTTGTGTATTCCGAATTTTTTTATTATTATAATTTATGACGAAAGACAAGAATAAGTAACTTTACAAATAATTGAGAGGATTCATTCAAGAGCAAAATAGAATGTAAATTCTAATTTGCGGTTTTATCATAGATTCTATTTTGAAGTTTGAGATTTCATTTTTTTTTTTCAAACTTCTTTTTACTGGATTTCCAAATGACAAGAAAGTAAACAAAATATAGTACTGGAGTGTCCAGATATAGCAATTATGAAGTAAAAGAATAATTGAAATATGTTTAGAGAAACTCATCTATAGTTACTTTTCAATTAGTTCAATAACAGTGTTTTTCACTCATAACTGTTGAACATGAAATTACCAATATATTCTTAAATTATATTCTTCCTTTTTAAATCGTTTACTAATTTAGTATAAAATTCATATTTTTTAGCTCTTAAAATGAAGGTAGAAATATATATGTTTCTGTTTCTAAAAAATGATAAATCTTTTCAAAAATTATCTGCATGCTATATTATATGATCCTATAAAAAAAGAAAGTGTTAGCAGGCTTTGCTCAAAGTTACTCCCCCCCCCCCCAAATAAATTCAAAATTGGTTTGTATTGATATAAAAATCTTCTTTTAAAGAGTGTATAAGATGATCAAATTTGCCCTTTACTAGTTTTAAAGCATAGGTTGACATATCAATGCTCATTATAGTTTTTATATTCAACACTAGAGTGAAAAGATGCTTATTAAAATGATAATTCCTCCTTATAAAACTTTCAGTCAAAATTATTGTGATATATTCATAGTTTCTTATTAATTTTGCTTGATATATTTGTACCTTTAGTTATGTTCTTTAGTTCTTTTATATGTATGGTTCAAATTTCTGACTAGATTCTTCTGATATTTCTACTTCTGTAAAGAGCTGTAGATGTATTTTAAATCACTTCATTATATTTAGCATTATTGTTGTATAAATTTGATGGCATTGTACTTTCTTATAAAATATTAAAAATAAAATGAAGCCAATTTTGTAATATACATTTCAGAAAATATTCCAAAAATTCACATGGAATGTGGAATATAAATCTATGTTATTGATAAACATTTTTGAAATATTTAAGAAATTTTTAATTTTTTACTATATGCTATTATTTGTAATTGCTGTTTTATTTTTAATTCATGTGGGAAAATATGGATCTATAAGCATTTAATTAATAATTTTTTAAAAAACTAAAATGTATGGCTGGTTATTTTTTTTATTTATTCATTTGTGTAAAAGTAGTATCTTTATCTACTTAGCTTTATCATAAAATTAGCTATTTGGGATTTTATTATTAAATAAGTTTGTGCATTAATTAATTTTACAGCTACAGTAAATAACTAAAGTTCCTTTTTTAACTTACTGAAAAGTTGGAGATGTAATGAAAAAAAAATGAGTTTAAATACTTGGGTCTAAAGTTTCATATTTATTATTTTGAAAGTAGTTGAAAATGTTAGCAATGTATTATTTAAAATTTCTCAGAATATTATTTTGATCTTATTGGAGATATGTTAGGAATTATTAAAATTTTGTTCAATTTGGTTAATAGAAAAAATAAAAATCAATCCAGAAAGAATCAGTGAGTGACTTTTCAAATTGACTATAGAGAAACTTTGAGCACTAACAACTACTGAATGTTAGGTTGAATTATCTAGTTTTTATTCATCTCAGATCTATTTCTGACCTGTGAATCGCATATGGCTAGTGAAAACAAAAGAGAGAGAGAGAGAATCAAATTCAGTTTCAATCTACCAAATACTGATTGAAAGCATTCAAAATAAAATTATTTCTTTATTACTTACTTCTTAATTACTTTAAAATGAATTAGGATCATATTTAGAATTGTTAACCTAACGTTATATCATTTCTCTTTTCCTTTATTTTTTTAACCTATTGTTTCATGTGCATTTTAATGTATTTAAAGAGGTTTATAGTTAATAATTTTCATACAATTTCTGTTGGCTTAATATAATGTCTCAGATTTCTTTTAACAAATATTTACCTTCTTTTTTTTCCAGCTGCAATGTCCTTCATGTGGTTTGTAACATTTTGTTACTTAAGTGATTCTTGGAGAAAAGCCCCTTATCCTAAAGATGGATATGGTGTAAACAACTTGAGGGGTGCTATTGCCTTCAGTTTCTTTTCCATTTTTGTTTGGGTAAGTTATATTAATTGCATTTAAAAAAACATTTAAATAGCTATTAGTTTTAAATTGCCCCTTGTGTTTGTCTCTTTAAAAAAATTTATTTTTTATCACCGTTGGAATATTTAAGAAACAACTGCTCAGGAATTTTAGGGAACATTAAGACCTCTATATGTTTATAATTATTGCTCAATCTTAGTTAATTTTATACTTTCCTTTTGCTTATGAAAACCATATGTTTCAATTCTTTCTAGTTAGAATCAAGTTTTATTCAAATGTTACAACAATATTCTCAAAATTTTTGTTTTCCAACTCATTGACACATTTATACACAATATAGCACTCTGAATGAATTTTGTATTGGTGTATTTATATTGCATAGAAAAAAAATTTGAGCCACTTTTTAAATTACTTTTAAAAAATTTAATTTCTCAGATGCTAACATTTTTTTTATCTTGAAGATAGCCCACAGTTAAGTGTTCTTGAAGTTAAAATCTATGAAATGAATTATCTTGAAGATCAGGAAATAGTACAGAGTATCCTGAATATTTATAGTTCCTATAGGTCTCACATCTTTAATCCAACATTGATTGTTATTATAAAATTCTTATAAAATTATTTGCTATGTAAATTTATGTTTATTAAAAAAAATTATCTTCTCTTAATGACTGGGGGGGGGGTTACCAGGAATATCCATTGTGTTTTTCATCTAATATCTTTGTATAACTCAGTGATTTCTTCTAAATAATTTTAACATCAAGTTGTGATAAACATCAAAGGCATGTTATTTCAATAGTCCTCAACTGTTCTGCTTATGATGTATGTAACCCTTCTTGAATATCAAGTCTCATAGCATCATAATTCTATTTAAAATGTAAACAGCTGTCCGAGTATTCTATCTTCTAACTTTAGCATACTTGTAATAAACAACATAGATATAAATCAGGATCATTTCACTTAGCTTGAAAATGTAGAGAATCCCCCCTCCTTTTCAGAATTTGAAATTTTATATTCAAGAATATAGGTTTTTATATGTGTAGGATATGATCTGTTATAGATTTTGCTCTAGTGGCAACTAAATATAAAATGTTTAGCTTGCATCCACTTGGAAGCTAAGAATTCAATGAAATTCCATTCCGGCTGTGAAGTAACCTAAGACGTTAAAAAATTATTATTTCCAAAGTAGAAAATCAAATTATTTCTATCAAGCTATTTAACATTTAATTTATTATTCAAAAATGTCTTTCATATATTAATCTAATAAATAATAAACTTATTATGAATTATTAAAAAATAAATTGTTTAACTCATTGTTTCTTTGAACATGTGACTTTAACATTGCATTATATTCAAGTAGAATATATGAATATTTCAAGCTTTCTCTTAATAATTGTGTTAGAAAATGCTTCAAAAGTTTCATGAAGCAGGATATTATTCAAAATTATTTCATAATAACTAATATCCATATATTGGAAGCATATTTTAAAAACTTCTGATTGATACACTTGAAAAAAATAACTGATGAATTCAATAAATGTATTTAAATAGTTACTTTGCAATTCACTATTCAGATTAGAAGATGTGGTTTTGGATCAGATATATCATCATATCATAATGAGATGCTAATGAGAAATATTAAAAATCTTTGAGGTATTATATATGAGCAGTGTTTTTATTCTAGTGGTTTTAGTTGATAGTTTTGAATCTCATACCTGCCATATTTATGAAACATTCTGTTATACGCCTTCATTTAGCAGCAATAAATACATTAATAGAACTTGCAATTTAGTGAAAATATGGTTCTATATCTAAAGCATTATTATGAACCAGATTTCCCATTTATTCATATGTAAATTATTTTAGTTATAATTATCAGAAATTCAGCAGATCTGTAAAGATGTTCTCAAAATCTGGAGAGTTAAATAGGGATTTTAACATACTGATTTTATAAAATGATTCTTAAAATCTTTAACATGGATCTATAAATCTATTGCTTTCAGAATATTTGTGAGTTCATGTGACAATAGTATAGCCATGGCTTTTCTAAAATGGTCTGTGATCTTTAGCTATTTCTTATTGAAAATTGAGGTCTGGCATTTTAAACTGTTTTTTTTCTTTATTTTAAAAAATAAGCGCTTGGTATAATTCCTGACTTTTGGGGTTTTCGATTTTCAAGTATGCGGCTTCAAACTTTTACTAATATCTACAGCAACAATATATCATTTTCCTTTTGATTTCAATGAATTTATACTCATTCTACCATGGGTGTTCTGAGAATTCTGATTGAGTCATTGGTTTTCTCTGATAACATTTACTTTACTTCATAAAGTAAACATTGTGAATAGAAATTGAGCCACATAACTCTTTTTTTCCACTCTTGCGCTACAGTTAATCATGCCTAGACAGCCTTATGAATTGTTTTCAAAGTTTTTGTTTTGACTTCTTATTTATTAATGTTTTATTCATTAATGGCAATCCATCTGCAATATTGATTGAAAACTATGTCCCTGATGTCTGAACAAATGGGTAATAATTCATTTTTCTCTATCTGACCCTTTCCAACAGAATTCGATTCTAGTAACTCTTGATTCCTCTTGTTTGAGCTTCCCTCTGACTTCAACAGCAGCAGGAAATTCCAGTTTTGGGTCAATTTTTAATTTCATTTTATTTGCGCTTATAATTTACATTAATTGGAAATTACGCTACACAAAAGGGATATGTATGAATTTGAAACCATATATGAATTGTTCTTTCATAATTAACCCAAAATTTCGAATTATTCTGGATGCCTTAATTATTTATCAAAACTATCTTAAAGTCTTCTGATGAATTACAATGATACCATCACCAGTATCTAATTCGAGTTAAAAAGGCTTATTATCAACTTGAGCATATCCTCCTTATGATTTTGGAGAATAGAATCCTTAAATTTATATGGTTTTTTGTAGATAAAATTATCATTTGTGAAAACATTTTTTTAAAATTCCATTATATATTCTGAATCCCTCTATTCGCATGTACTATACAGTGAAAATTTAGCGGTTATTAATCTTTTGTAAGCATTTTCAAACTGTCATCTCTTTTTTTATTTCCATTTCTTCTTTTCGGAATCTTTCATTTGGAATTAGTATTTTGTTATCATTCCCCATAGTAAATTTGAGAGATTTTTGGTTACTATATTTGAAGAGTTTGGTGTCTTATTATCTTGACTTTTGACAAAGGATTGTTGTAGTTTAGTCATTTCAGCTTGATTGACGATATTATTTGATTTTTTCTGGTGTTAGATTCATTTTTAACTGAAGTTATTCTAATATTTGCTTATTGCATTTTACACAAAATATTCTATCTCAATTTATTCCACCTGAATATTGGCTGACAATATTCAGGTGGAGCATTCGTATATTAAATTCATAAGTTGCATTTCGGTTTGAAATAAAATAAATTTTAAATTGTATTTGAATGACATTGTTAAAATGATCCCTAGTTTAATTCAGATCCCAAGTCTTTTCATTGGATTGTGATCTCATTTCATACATAAAGATGTGCCACCCTATTCTGCTACTGGCCTGTTGATCTTTCCAATAAGTTCTGAATCTTACAGATATTGATATCTAAATGTCGAAATAAGGAACAATTCCTTAACAAAGTATTTCTGCACTGTGTGTGTGAACATATCCTGTGCTCCTGCTTGCAAATAAATAAATAAAATAAAAGATTCTATGCAAGAAAAATCTGGAAGCAGTTTTATTGACTAGCTATCCATTTATTTACATAGAGACACTCCTTATTTTTATACAATTTCTGATAAACAATTACATATATTGGTTATGAATATTTCTTAAAGGTAATCAAAATAATTTTCTTCAAAAATTACTAATTTTACAAGAAATTCACTAGGATTTCACATGATCGTTAAAATAAATTTGCTCTGCTTTTTCTCGTGAGCTACATATTGCTCACACTCCACTTGAACATCTATTTTTCTTGACTTCCAAGCAAACAGGAAAACTTTTCTGCATAACTTTCAAGGCAACGGGAAGGCATCGCTATCTGTGGTTGGGAAAGGGAACTATTGCCAAAAACTTTGTCTTAAATTCAAATGGAAAAAAAGAAAATGCTATATCTTAATCGAACGAGTGCCCGATGTCCAATACTAGGCCTTAACTGAAGTCTCATTGATTAGATCCTGATTACAACATCTCTTATCTTGTATATATTCTTTTTATTTCCAGGCTGGCTGCATATTTTTTGCTTTCCAACGCTACAAGCAAGGTGCAGATACTGCTTTCATGACGAGTGGTTTCGAAGGAGATGGTAGCATGCCTGGCGGGGCCCCCTACACCAGCTACCCGGATGGGCCAGAAATGAATGAAGGCTACCAGGAGCCCCCCTTCTCTGCAGCCCAAAAGGATATGGCGCCTGGCGGCCCCGGGTTCCAGCAGCCAGCTTATTAATGTGCATTCCACCGCTACTACATATAATACTAATCTACTCGTCGAGTCATTTCTGTAGGTGAGAGAGGGTTAGAGAGCTCCACAATATTACATGTACAGTTGAGTGTGCATTGTTCTATTACTATTCCTTTGAATGGTGACAAAACGTTTTTTAAAAAATCCTTTTTGACGAGTTGAGATGTTATCGTGATGGGTTGCCCAACGATTTGGATGGGAATTTCAAAAATAAAAAAAAGTTTGGGTGGGGAGTGGGGCTGACGAAACATTATTATATTAATTTGTTTCTTCATATGTATTTTAAAATATCAAGATTCAAAGCGTTTCATGTAAACAGAATTTTTACTATTCATTTATAAATATAGCAATTTTAAATTTTATTTGTTCATTTTCAATACTAAAATATGAAAATGAATTTCATTTACAATGCTTTTTGAATGGCATAAAAATGAAATATGTCAATATGTTAGATCAACTATCAACATTTTTTTATATTGTTCAGAATTATTTTGTTGTTTTCAAAGTCAAAATTGGATACTAGACAATAATCAATATCAACTCTATCTCAGGAAATATAATTCCTCAGTCCCAAAGTTCATAAAAATCAAATTAATTTGTGACTAAATCAAAATTTTACTGTGAGGAATTTAAAAATTTGTCTTTTAAATTTTATTAGTATCAAATCTCACATTATTGTTTAATGCTTAAAAATTTGTTTTTTCTACTTTTGTCAGCTCTACAGGAAACTAAGTCATTAATGGAACATTTTCTATTTAAAAATGCAATGTATTTGAAAAAAAAAATCAGCTTTTGTATGTTTGTGCAACTTAACGATTTCATTTTTTTAAAAAAAACTTATTGCAAAGTTTTCGGCAATTGAGAGTAAATGTTTAATCTCATGTTTGTTGTGCACAACTAAAGATGTGGAAAGCTTAGTCACTGGCATGGAACTTTGTACTTTAAAATCACAGAAGTCACTTAACATCATTGAAGTGTAGAAAAAGCAACTAAGTTGTCACAGGCCTGCACTTTTTTTCATGAGTCAGTATTAATTTTATTCTTTTATTATATAAAAAAAAGATGTGCTTATTTTTCATTTTTACACATATTTTTTATGTATTTCTTTTATTCATATTTTTGCATTTTTTTCTGAACTTTTTTTTAAATATTTAAAAAAAATTTAAATAAATAGGAAGTATTTATTTTGTAAATGTTAGGATATTAAATAGAGAAGACTTTTATTAATTAGAAATTTTTCTGAGATTATTTGCACTGTATAAAGTGTATTTTTGTATCAATATAATCTTTGCAGGATTAATAAATTATTAACATGTATATAAATAGATATTTAGTTATGCTAGTTAAGTTTATTTTTGAATTTTTTCTGAACTTTAAAAAAGAGCATCTTGAAAACATATGATTCAATGCTATGCCAAATAAACAACTATGGACATATTTTTGAGGATTATTTTCTTTTTTCTTTTATTTCTTCTGTATTAAACTAGGAATGTTCTACTATTTTCTTCATTTCATTTCACTTTTTTTCAAACTTTTCTGTATGATTCTGTGATATTCGTTCAAATTCGAACAATCTCAAAACATGCAGTTGCATTCCTTTGTTAAGGCATTAATTATTTTTGTTGTTGTTTTGATAAAATCCTAAGAAGACTTTGAAATCAATTTGTTTCTTTTAATTCATTTTTGACTTTAAAATTTCTTTCAGAATTACATTTTAGTTTACTTTTGAAATTTCTTTGTGTATATATAATATATTGACAAAGTTTAGAACTACTATAGAATGCAATATAAGATTTGCTGCAAGAGCTCTTATTTAAAGCAGTGGAAAATTCTCTTTGACATATTAACATAAATGTGTTATTAAATTAAAAATTCTAAGTAATTTTTTTGATAAATTTTGTTTTATAAATGACTTAATTAAAAATCTGTTATAAATATGCAAGTTTTATATTTTATACTATTCATCTTCCTGTCACCATCAATAATTTACTTAATATGTAATAAATAAATTAGCCATCTAGTCCTCTTTAGATTGTAGCAATTAGGGTGTATTAAAAATTTGCAGTGACATCGATAGGCAACCCACATAATGTTGTTATCCTACTAACTAAATATATCAAATAAAGTACAATAGGAATATTATTTTTCATGTGAGTGGAGTATATATCTGTGTGTTTAATAAATGCTAATACAGGGAATGCATTTTATCTACAGTGAAGGCAATGCATACCTTTTCATATTGTTCAAATCTTGGATTAGCAGACTTCAAATTCTAAATTTTTTATTGTAAGTTGTCATTTTTTTTAGCATTAGATTAACATGATTGATATTTATTTTTAGCAAAGCTTTTTTTATTACTATTCATATAATTTTGAAATTCATTGCACCATCAGTGCAATGTTTTAAATATTTAGAAAGCATTCATTCATGTTTTACATTTTAAAGCTGCTTGTTGTAAATCTATCTATTTGCTATACAATTTCTGTAGCTTGAAAAAAATGTATGAAAAATTGATAAATGTTTCGATCCATGTTGTAAAAAGATATTACAGGCATATCCTTTTTCTAATTGTTGATTTTTTTAAATATATAGGAGGGAAATAAACTATTATTTTTTAAAGAAATCTTGCTGTAAAGTGTGAACAAATCATCTAGTTTGTTAATTTGGAATTTCTGGATTCTGTTGTTTCAATGTTATGCAACAGTGAGTAAGAATAAAATAGAACTTGATTACAATTTCACTGAATCTAGGTGTAGATAGTTGTAATGAATCAAATAATATAAATGTCATAAAAAATTGTCCTGCATGTATTTTACTATCTGTGCTTATCATACTGTGTGCACTGTAAATGTGCACTTCATTTCATGCTCCTAGCTATTGCCTGGCAATTATGTAGAGCATGACAGTGCATTTATTGTATTTAAGTCGATACAATCCATGTCATTGCAAAGTTTTATTTTGCTATTTATGACAGAATCTATCTTGGTGTGGTTTAGAAAATGTCAATTTCTCGATATAATGAATAGAATTTTTGTTTTTTATTTAATTTTTTTGTTCTTCAAATATCTTTGCAGCATTATGCAATCTTTTATTTATCTTGGAGAAAATATTTGTAAAGATATATGAAGAGTGATGCATAACATTTGCTGATTTCTCAGTTTGTTGAAGAGCATTCTTCTCATCTAAGAATGTGACTTAATAAGATTATTTTTTGTATTGTGTAAAGTGAATGTTTTAATAATTTTTATCATAAACAACAGCAGTTGTTTTTAATGTTATTTTACCCTTTAAAGTTGTCTGCATTGTAAAGTTAATGCATAATATCGGCAGTTCATTTTCATGTGTTTTTATTCTTAATTACCGTAAATATAATTTTGGAATTTTCTGAATGCTTAAATTTGTTTAAACACATTGTATTAAATAAAATAATGTACATTCAGATAAACAGATATCTTTGGGGAGGAAATTAAACTTTTAGTACTATGTCCTTTATACTGTATGTATAGAATTTATGTCTTTGTTAAAGCTTAAATAATCATTTTCAACTATTTTATACTTGTGACTTCAAAAACATATTATCAATATGAATAAAAAAATTCACTGTTTAATTTATTTCTATTTATGATAATGAAAATTTTGTGAGAAAAACAGCAGAAGTTTTTTTTATTTGTTTCAAATTGTGTCCGTGGTACATTATTACAGTTTGCATACTCTGTGGAGAAAAGTCTTGCTTGCTATTTTCAGAATGTATTGCTTCACTATTTTGTTTAATATCATTTTACTTTTGTTGATTCGAAATATTCGAATGCAGCACTAATGATGTAAATATTTTTCTGATACCAGATTTTTAGTTATTTGATCTTTTAGTGCATGAAGTGTTGGCCTGAATTTACAACCTTTCTTCATCTGTAGCTTAAAGTTCTTTTGTATAGTTATTGTATTTAGCCAAACCACTGTGATGTATCATATCTAGTCAGAATAAAGTTCTATCAAAAACATTAAACTGATATTCTCATATGTCTTTATTTTGAAACAAGTTATATAAAAAAAAATCAATCGATTCCTACTTAACTGAGAAGAATTTTATTTTAGTTACTTTTTATTAAATGAATGCAATTTATATAAGTATGTATAGAAATATGAAAGATCACAATATTAAATGACAAGATAGAAAATGAACTCCCTTGCAATTTTTCATTGTCCTTTTTGAATTTACTTCTTGATATGTAGTTCAGTCTTAAAATTAAGAGAAGTGATTTTTTTTAGAGAAATCCTTCATTCTTACCACTAAGGAATAACTGCTAACTCACTCTTGGAAATCATTCGGATAAAACGCATAATTGAAGCATAAATTTTCAAAAAAAATGATTGATTTTCGCAAGAATGGAACTTGCGTTCTTCACCTTCTCGTGAAAAATACTGAAATACTTGCATTTTTGAGATTCAGCTACCACCTGTCAATTTCAATTTTCATTACAAACTGCTAAAACTCTATTTAAAGTATTAAAAGTTAATTGAATCCAATGAATGAATTAATATTTGAAAAAAAAGTGTATCAACATCGAGTGTCATCCATCACAAGTTTAAAAAATGTGTTGAACTTGAGTGCATGAAAAAAAAATTGGGGGAAAAATAGCGTATAAGTGCACATGAATGTTGAAAAGTCATTCAACGAAATTTATTTTAAAATTTATTTTATGCCATTTCGAGAAAAACAAAACCTATATTTTTGAGATTTTCAACTACTAAATGTGGTTTGGGAAGAACACTATGTTGTATGGTGATTTTTTTATCTTCTTAATGCCTACTATTATCCCTCGGAATTTGTCGCTCGAATTTGGCAACACCCTGGATCTGTACATATATGTATTGATTTTTTTTTTGAAAATTATTCTAAATGTTTTATGATGTCATGCCATCTACATACTTTATTATTTTACATAAAAAGCGCTTTTAAAATCAAAATGTGTAATCAAAAACATTTTAATGCTTTTTGCTCTGATTTATGGAAAGTACAAATTTATTACTTGTTTTTTAACACTAGAACTACGAAGATTTACCATATACCTATTTCTACCAAACGGTTTGTTTAAGTAAACAAAATAGTAGAATTCAAGAAATAAAACTCAATTCATAAAATAATTTAATTTTAAGGAAAATAAAATCTATACCATTCAACTATTGTAATTACATAACAAATAGTTCCATCATAAGCAATTTCAGTTTGTTGATCTTCACTCTCATCGGAATATGACGGCAATCTTACACTTTTTCTTTTACGTACCTCGAATGTGTTCTCTTTTTCACTATCGCTGTCTAAGGATACATAGACTTTCCCTTTCTCAAACTGGACCTCTGGAATATTTGTTGATTTACAGTCAACTTCGGATATATCTTCGCATATATTTGCTATATCTCCCAGATTTTTTTTTTTTTTTTCGAACGTCTCGGAATTTTCAGGGTAAAAACTTCTAACTGAAAAATCTTAAAATTTTATTTCCCTTTCTAATAATGAAAAAAATATTCAATCATAAACCACTTACAATGTGTGCAAGAATAATGTGAAATTCTAAATTGAAATTTTATACATGTTACGATTTCTGATAACTTATCAGTATAGAGGTTACAGACTGACTGTAGAAAGTGTCTTCATATTACAGATTAAATATTTACCAATATATTACATATACATAATATATAGGAAACTTAGGTTTTTTGAGTTCCGGGATTTTTCCATATAAACATAAAAAAATAAAAAATATATATAAACATAAAAAATTCCATATAAACATAAAATTTTCCATATAAACAGCATGCATTCATGATATTTTCATGACCGATCAAAATGACCGGTTTGTATATTTAGGTATAACACATAGTTATTTCTGAAAATTAGAAGCGTATGAACAAAATAATTTACATTATTATTCTATGCACAAATTTAATAAAAATCATGACATTATCGTAAAATATTAAATAAGACTTAAATGGGAAATGGTGTAAATAAATGATGCAACCGGTCATTTTGACCGGTTCGTAGTTCTAGTGTTAAATAGTGGAATTAATAGACATTTTCTGAAAAAGAATTTTTTGGTATTCATGAATGATGATTTAGAATACATGATTTAACTTTATATCTTCCGAAGACCATAAAAGTCATATTTGAAATTATTCTGGTTTTTCTGACGACCGTGGTGACCTGGTGATAAGGTCTTGTCACGTGATCCGTAGGATTTCAGGTTCGAAACCCGATTCCACCGAAGAACCGTCGTGTGGGAGGGTTTTTTTGCACTTTAGATCTGTCTAAACCAAATGTCCTCTGCTTGTGTGGGAACGGCTCAGGCGTCGTCCTAGTCATCTAACCGTGGTATAAAATTAAAAGGTCCGTCCAAAATAGCGCTAGTGTTGCTTTAGAGTAACTAAACCAAACCAATCCTGGTTTGTATGGGAATTGCTAAAAAACTGAATGTGCTAGACAAATGGAATTTAGTATTGTTGTCTTTAGAATTCCAATTTTGTAGTCGATTATGCATTTTATTGTTCAAGGAAAAAAAACTTCGAAATTAGTATTATATTCTCTATGCGTCAGATGAGCTTTTTTGTGCAAGTAATCGAAAAAATAGTTGGAAGAATATTGGTCTGTTTAACCCTTAAATAAAAATGAAATGATTAACAATTTTTAATCTTCAATTTATGGTTCATTAATTATGAATATTGTGGCACCTGGAAATCATTTCATTCTAAAATTTCCTATCAAATATTGCCACTGGAAGGAAAATGGGAATTCAATAAATCTATTAAGCGATATTAAGTATTGAAGTAGTGGGTGATCATCGGGATCACTCATGTATGACGAATTTGAAAACTCGCTTATTTATAAGCTAGTGAAATCAATTATAAATATCCATCTTCACAAACTTGAAACAAATCAAATAAGCGTAAAGAAAAATCACATGACAAAGATATTGTTTATTTCCATCTGCAGTCAGTGATATCCAATCTTTACAATACAAGATTTTTTTTAAAAAATGGATTTAATTCCTTGAGGTTACCATGGTGAGCCTAGCGGTGGCGAGAGTGGACAGTGGCCTTCCAGATCAGGATATATAATACGACACTGGCGCATGACGCGTTTCAAGAGGTCTGGTCCGAATTTGGTGGCCGTCTTGTCCACCGCGCTCTCCTTCTTGAGACAGCTGAAACCGCCGAACTCGCAGATTCGATAGTGGTGAAGAAGGGCCACCGTGTCCGGTGCGCTAATGGCTCTGCTACCTGTAATGGGAAGGGGCGTGTCATTAGTCAGTAACATTCTCATTATATGTGAAGAAAAACGCAAGAATTTTTTAAACAAAACTTCTTTTTTTTTTATCATTCCTTTTACAGAGGTTGGAGATGCCGCATAGATTAAAAGACAGCCGAAGAGAATTGGTAGAAATCCAATTTGGGCTTTCTATAGGATTTTTCATAATTTTGGGGGCAGAATTTTTTCGTTAGAATGAGAAAATAATTTATCCTATAACTTTAGAGTTTTGGTTTCTGCAACTTTATCGGAAATATTGTGAGGAAATTTTGTTAGCATCGTATCAAGATAAGCTTTACCGTAAATTGGTTGGTTAGCTGGTTTGAATGACCCAAGAGGCCGTTAGACTAAACTGCGTCAAATATGTGGTGAAAATAGGTGACGATGATAATAACTACTTGATGAAATTCCAAATATAATTTAAAATTTTAATGCTAAATATTGCACAAAAAATAAAAGTAGTAAAATATTTGATAAAAAATTAATATAACGAAAGATTAAATGCAGTACGATAATTGGGTGGAAATTTGGAAGAGAACATTCATAAATCATAACACGCAATGAATGTTTTAAAAATTAAGGCACAAGAAAAAAAAACTCAAGAGAAAGCGAGAAATAATGAAGGAAAAGAAGTTTATGCTATTTGTTTTTGCAGTTTGTCATAAGAAGCAAAGAGAATGGGAGCTGCTTCTCATAAACTTTGCCTTAAACGGTCTTATAAGGAATTTTAAAAAACTTCTCTTGATTCAGATTTAGTGTGACGAAAACAGAAGGAATACTCTTCCATCAGGTACTCTTATACTTTCAGCTCTCGCTATCGACGAACAGACAGATAGACATCCACTTGAATGAATTTGGTCTAGAATTCAATACAGATCTAAAATTCTGACGAAGGAAATGTATGGCAAACTTCATCCATCTATACCATTGCATGTCTTTAATTGTATTCACTTGCAAATGGACGGGAAAACTTGCCTTTGGCGGTACCCACTTAAATTGTGGTAGAAATCTTCATTTTCGATATAATTTTCTTTTGAGATAACATGATAGTCCGTTGAAATCAGTGTATATGATCGAAAATGTATTGAAGATCAACTTTTTAATGTTAATATCACACACCGCAATTTCTACAGCTCTGACAATTTTAATATTGCCGTACTAACATTAGCGCAAACAACTAAAATTGTCAAAAAAGTTATTATTTTTTTTAAAAAAATTTTGAAGAAAAATCGAAAATGGAAGGATTTTTAGAAAACTGATGGACGGATTTCTTCGATCATTATAAATTCTGCTTGTGTCACCGTAGCTTAAATAAAGTTATGATCGCAGATCTAATAGGACCTCAGTTATAAATATAACGTTATAATCACAGATATAATTATAAAACGAAAGTACATTACTTTTAGTTTAAAATGGGAAACTTATAAAATATATGTTGACTCATAGTGGTACCTGGTTAAAAGCTTTAAGTTATTTTCGGTGTCTTCGCTATTAAGTTGGTTCCTTCTAGAAAAGAGCCGTATGTTGCAATGGTTCTCATGACTCGGCTTCAAGGAAATTTCTGCTCAGTTTCCCTGATAATTATCGTCGTTTAATTGTTCATGTATTTACAGGTATGTGCAAAGGAATTGTCAGATCAATTCAATATACTTTTGCTATTGATGTCTAAATGCGCCAACAATCCAATGGTATTTCTCTTAGAGATCTCAATTTTCAGAGGAAACGCTTCAGGTATTTAAGATTTTGAATTTACTAAGGCTCAGGTAAAAAGTCATGACGATTATATTCTATGAATGCTTTCACTTTTAATTTATTTTTCGCATGTTTCGATTGAATTTATATGGAACGTCATTTGAAACAATTCGTTGTTTCAAGGACAGAAAGGATTTGTCGCAGCATCTGCATTTCGTTTTCCAGATTCTTTTTTTTTTTTTGTCAAATAATCAGTTTTGCACTAGGTAATCTCTCTCTCTCGCTCTTTTTTTCAAAATCTGGGGGCGAGAGAAATGTATGACAATAAAATAAAATGAGACAGAAAGAGCAATTAATCTATTTTTTCTTAAGAAAATGTAATATTTTCGGAACATTACAAAATATTTTTGATTACTCGATTAGTATCAGTTAAACTTTCTCGCTGAACACACACATACACACACACAGTTCCTAAATTGGTCTCTGGATATTTTACTGAAAAAGAGAAAAAATTGAAATTTTGCCTTTTTGCATCAAATAAAATATTCATAATAAAGGAAGTGAATATTTTATTTGACAATCACAAGGTAACTTGAATATCACAAATTTCAAGTTACCTTGTGAGAATATTATTACTTTTTAAGTCACTATTTGTCTCAATGAATTTAAGTCATTAAGTAGTTTGAAACAGTTTGAAAAAGCAATACCAGTAAAAGCAGGCCAACCTTTTAAAAATGCACCTGCTTTCAAAGAAGCGTATAATAATACAATGCTGGTAAAAGCAGGTAAATAATATATGCGATTAAAAGATGTTGATGAATATTGCCATTTATGCTTTATGCATTGCTTAGGCGATTTCCAGCTTCAAGTCTTCTAAATTATTCTATAAAAATAACACAAATTCGGAAAGTTATTTTTATAATTTTTTATTTGTTTATTTAAGAGAAATTAGAGTTTCCATTTCGGTTTTTGATATATAAAAAATAATTTGTAAAAATTTCAAATCGTTATTTGCATTATTCTTTAAAATATTCAACTTAAACGAAAAACCAACCAACCAACAACAACAAAAAAAGGCAATTGAAATATGATTACAAGAATGCTTTACCAATCAGAATTCATGGACCAAAAATTCCTGTTCTAAAAGCATTCATTTATGATTTCAAGCTATATTATAATAGCTGGTTTTCAGAATTTTTTTTATGACAATTGATTCTCGAAAAACATTGAAAAATAACCTTTGTGAGCGTACATTCACAGGAATAAGTGGAATTTTTTTTTAAAGTCAACTTCTACTTAGATAAACAAAGAAAAAGATTTTAGTTACTTTTTATTACATTATTAAATTAATATAAACAATTTATCAAAAACTTATTGTTTTCGCGAGAATTGAACTCGCATTCTTCACCTTTACGTGAAATGAAATCCTCGCATTTTATCGATACAGCTATTGCCTGTTGATTTCAATTTTCATTACATAATGCTAAAACATTTTTTTTAAAGTTATAAAAACTAACTAAATTTAATAAATTAATTAATATTATATGACATATGAAAATATTGTAGTCAAATCGGATGTCATCCTCTACAAGATTAAAAAATTTATTCGAACTTGAGTGGATGAATAAAAAGTATTTTATTTACGATTGAAAATCTGAAAAGATATATATATAGGGAGAGTGTGAAATAGTAGGAATTTAAATAGTAATTAATTTCTCTGCTTTTTCCTGTTAAAAATTGTCTAGTGAAATATAATCTATCAACGTAAACTGTACTTTTAAATTAGGAATTAATTTTAGATATACGAATTCTTATTGTTAAAAAATTACTATTGTCATTTATCGTCGAAGTCGAAATCTAATTTAAATTTTAAAAATATTATAAAGAAGGAAAAATTAAATATAAAATCTTATCACGCTCTTTCTTTCAGAAAATCTCTCAGACAATTAAACTCTTCAATAAATTTGGTGTTTCCTTAAAATTAAATATGATTTAAACCAGCGGTGGACAGACTTTTTCAGCGTATAACCTACTTTTGATTTTTTTCAAGGTTTCGAGGTTCATCTTGTAGCGTAGGCCTACAATATTTATAATTGCTCATTTATAAATGCAGAATATGTACTTGCCTACATAACTACAAATAATAACCGCAAATATAATTATATCAAATGATGTATTTAATATCAAATAATCCGAAATAAATTTAAAAATGGTTTTCGTCTGAAGTTAGTTCTTGTAGTTACAATTAGTAGAAGACTTTCGCTACAAACTGTCCGACAATATCACAGTATATAGGCACTAACTGCTAATCTTGCCTTGTATTCAAATTGATTGTCAGTGAGAGGGAGTGATATGCTGATTTAATTATATTCATCGTTGAAAATAAAGATTCACACAGGCAAATTCACCAAAAAATGATATTAAATGATATTGCTAAGGAATTCTCAGGGGTTCTTTCAAGTTTTGTTGGTGGATGAAAAAAATAGTCCTTCAATAACAGAAGATGGTGACTTTTATTTAGTTCGAAGACACTAATACAAAGACAATTAACGCACAACCAAGACGATCATACGAAATACACAATAGCACACTACAACAAACAGCAGTCCATGAGTAGTAATAATTAGTAATATAAACCACTACAAACAAAGCAACCAAACAGAATTCAGCAAGAGGAGGGAATCTTCGTAGCCATACTATGCAGTCTCTACAGACGCCTGCAATTCTCCACTGTCACCTCGCTTTAGATGTATTTAATTGTCGACTCACTACTACACGACTGACTACTTCAAGCATAATTCGATGCTGCTCCTCTATAAACACCAAAAATTCACGCAGCTGAATTCAACAATTGCTTGAGCTTCACACAACGCTTCCATTTCACTGGATGGTCCAACTATTCATCATTGATTATTTCCACGATTACGACCCCTTTCATGACTAGCTTCCTTTCACAGTTCCCGAAGGTAGACACAGAAGGCTCTGGAACAATCAGGCGTATCTCGTTTCCTAATGGTTCAATTGCTAAAATTCTGAAAGATTCCAATATTGTTTTTTTTGTCGCCAAATTCATTACCATCCCCAAAAGGGTCGGCAAGATTGTCGCAAAGCTCCGAGATCACTGATTCCGCATTCAATCAGCATCCAACACAGCTTATCGTAAGACCGTCTTTCCAGTGATTGAATCAACCATGCTGGGGAACAATATCAGAGATTTGCAATAATATTATAATTGGGATACGTCCATTAGATTCCAAAAGTTGTTCTTAGATTCTAAACTAGGTGCATTTAAAATTAAGTCATTTTGAAGGAGATAAATTTTGTGTTCTCTTTATCTATTGAGGAAAATGGTGTTCCATAAATAAGTTTCTTTTCGTACTCGCGTATGAGGTCATAGTAAAGATGGTCACCCCCAAATGCCTCAGTGGTCCTATAGTCGATCGCGAGCAACTTATTGCCCCACCTCGTTTAAATATTAAAGAACAATAAATATTTATTACGTTTAAAAAGAATCAATAGTATTTAAGAACTATACGTATTCAGCTTATACTAAAGCTTTCTAAATAGTCCTCAGTGATGAAGGATTTTTTTTAATGAAACATTCATGTTTCATCAGATGGTAAAAGTAAAATTTCAGAATTTGAGAGGCGAATATCAATAATAAGTCTTACCTGAGGTGTGTCTCCATACAACGTGATTTCCTACTTCCACAATTCTTTCTGGTACTACTATATACTTGGATCGGCTACCAATCTTCATTGCCGAAGATAGTCGTCTCGTTTTGTACTGGGTGATGAGGTAAGGTACCCACTGAGGTGGTTTCTCTGGTTCTACGCCGTAAACAGTCGTATCATTCTCCCAGTACAGGTAGAAGAAGACATTCTTGAAGACAAAGCTCCCGGGCTGTCCCCTGATGTGCTTATTGTCTTCCTCCAACTGATGGAGCATGTCCAAGTAACTCTCGTGCTCCCTGGGAACAATGTATTCATCGAAATCTAACAGAATGACGTAATGAAATAAATACATTGTACGGAAAACACAATCATTCAATGACGAAAAGATCGCTTCGGTTCGAATCTCTTTTTGAGACATTATTGGAAGACTCCAAGGTAGAACAGTCACAACGTTCTGCTTGATGTAGTACCTGAGTAACGTATCCACAGATGGTCCAACAGTGTGATTGTAAAAAAAGAAATGTTCTACGCCTAGAACACGATGGAATTCGATGAATTCCATCAGCCACGTGGCTCTGTCATATGAATAATGCAGAGGTTTCACACAAACAGCAAGGTCCCCTCTGGGCGATGCTATATTTTCTTTGTTTTGATGAACTGGCAGCATTGCGGAGAAAGTAAAGTTGCGATTTAGGGATACCAAGACTTTTAAAGGTGGATTTGTGTTTTTAGGAACTTCACAAGACAGGAAGCAGGACGAGTACCTCAACTTCCAGTGCTCGTTCATGACTTTTCTGACTACTTTTGCATCAATAGTCGTGCCGTCTGCCATTTGCAACCTACAAAACACGGATGGTGGGCTTTTAGTCACCATGATTGCTAAAATTCTTACGTTGTTTTCATGTTCGAATCTGTCATCCCAAAAAGCTGAATAAACTAAGAACTTGTGCTTATCTCTTAGGCTGTTGGCTTGAATCCAATCATTTAAACTAGTAGCTATACGTCCTTGGCCATTATTAAAGGATGGCTTCTGACTCGTTGGAAACAACCTTGGGTGGGCAAGAGCTCTCAAGACATCCCTGTTGGTGAGTTTCTTAGGAGTTATATACTTCACCGCCCTTGAACTTAATTTCGGTTTAGGATGTTTACCATGGTATCGAATCTTGATGATGGGCAAGGGTCTCAGTGGTTTTATTGAAAGTTCGTTATTTTTTTCTTCGACCACTTCCTCGATTTTAATTTTTTCGGCATAACTTATGGCATCGGCTTGGATCTGAGAAAGAATCTGCTGCTCTCTCGTCACCTGACGTTTGCTCACAGTTTTCTGCTTCAGCGTCGTTTCCACAACAGACTTTGTGAATCTCGCTGCCTGAAACTGGTCTAGATTCGGAGCAGTGTTCTCTTGATTTGTTTCGAATTCTTGAATCGTTACAAAATAAAGAACAATGCCTATTATCACAAATGTAACGAGATTGTAAATGGAAAAAAGTCGGCGACATGTGGCTCCACACTTGAAACGAAATCCTCTAACTGCACGTCGAACTTTTGACATTCCAAATTTCTTATATCTAATAATTTATTTCAAATATATAAATAATTTAACCTAAATATCACATCTTTGTGTAAGCTATTTCTGAGAAACTAAATTGTTCTTCAAGTAACTGGACTGAAATACATGACTTAGCTATATTATTTCACCAACAAAATTCAAATAATCATCTTGAAGTTTTGATTTTAGCAAATTTTCACGCAAAAGAATGTACACAGGCAAACATTTCTTCCTGTTGAATCACCTTCCTCAGTTCCATTATTTAATCTTTGATAAATTATTATTATGTATTGAAATTATTCATATGTTATTCTTTTATATAATAATTTTGATTCGTATTAGACATTTTCATTTTAATCCACATAAATATGCGATTCAAACTGGAATTGAGTAAAAATATCCTTAAAATTTCCCGAAAAGCTGTTTATAGAAGACGGTAGACATTCCAAGAGCCATGGCTAATCCTGGAAAGAAAAGGAAATAGCTTTTAAAATTGATCATCATTTGAGTAAATAAGTAAATAAATATTCATTTACAGAATGTCCCAAAATGTAAACAAACATTTACTTTTCTTAACTATTAACTAAATATACTTATTTTAATCAGCGATATCTATTGGTAAACATGCGAAGTATTTATATAAAAGACAATGGTTTTGTTTTTTACCAATTTACTATTTCTTTAATTTAATCATTTTTAAAGTTTTCCATTTAGTATTATTGTTATCAGCGTACAAAAAAAAAACCCCGATAATGGAGCGCTTTAAAGTGCATTTTCGACATTCATCGCTTTTTTTGTTTGATTTGAAGAAATCTGCTGCCGATTTGAAGAAATCTGAAGGCATTTTCAGAAACTTATGGTGGTTCTGCACTGATTGTCATTTTTGATTTCAACGACTCAAGAGTAATGATTTCAACGTCAAGACAAAAATCGACCTGGGGGACCAAAAAAATTTGAAAGTAATCAATTACAACATTTATTGAATTATCATTATTAAAACTATGGAGAATGTATTGATTGATATATATTGTAATTATTATCCTCAATCAATTACTTTTCAAACATTAGAAAAAGGATCAAAATACATGCAAGCGCCTAATTATTTCTTTTGCAAAGTGATATCTAAGATAGTAATAAGTTAGCAAAATGTATCAAAATACTTAGTTTTCGATAGTTTTCAAGAATCAAATTTTTATACGACTGTCACAACGAAAAGATATAAATTAGAAAAATATTTTTCGTACCCTGTAGACGAACACATAGTTTCATACTCCTAATTATAAAATTTGCTGAGATGTTAAAAAGCAAATTCATTAACTAAGGATAATTTTATCATATCTCAGACTTACTTTTAAAGAAGTCTTTCATGGTACATTTTTGAGATAATATTGAAAAGATTATTATAAAGATTAGATCAGAAAATGAACGTATTTTCAACTTTCATTGAAATTTTTATAAAGGGCTGGATAATATATTAATTAAAGAGATTTAAAAACTTGTTCAAAATGAAATTATATTTGTTAAAAACCTATATAAAGTTGCAAAAATAAAGATAATTTATCCTAATATAGATGAATAGATGTATATAAAGTTATACATATTTTCATCTATAGATAAATTGTATGTATTTTTCTTCTAACAAATTTTGCGTACCCGCGTTAAAATTCAGCACTTATAGTGTCAAGTTATGCATATTGAAATCATAGCCAAAGATTACTGCATCTTAGGAGATTTATTATAATGTGTAAGTGGCCCCATAAAGAAGGATCCAAAAGCGTCAAATAAAGTGATTAAGAAGGAAATTCAAGGGGTCTTTGTAAATCCATCCACTATCGAAACATTTCTCAACCTTCGTCTTACAACTCAAATATGGCAAGAAGGAGCAAGATCCATTTCCTACTGAATCTACAGAAATAACACCAAAAGCCAAAATTTCATCTTAAATTTACTGCATATATTTGTTACCATTCAATGTGTTGCTGCATAACAGAGATGCACAAGCTATGGCCTACGGGCCAATATTGGCCCGCGTAGCCTTCGAAGTTGGTCCGTGGATGTTGTTAATAAAATAAGACTGATTTAAAATGAAATGAGGGTTTTTTAAATAAACAGGGGGAAAATCTGATACGAAAACGATTCTGCATCAGAATAAGCAATTTACAGCTGTTCATTAAGTTTATTTACTTTTTATTACGTGGTTTTTCAGTTTGTTCCCTTCATGGCTACCTGCGAGTACGAGTTTTCGTATAGGAGAAGCTCGCGGACGTCATCGCGACGATCATTCTAATAAACAACACTGCGTAGCAGATCGGTTATTTCGTAATCGCAGCCACAGAGAGGGTTTTAAATTTTTATATGTACTACAGAATAATTTACATATTTTGGGTAATATCTCAAAAAAGTATTGAGTAAAATTTTCTCTGATTTATTATAAAATTCTGTTTTTAGTTTTACTTTCTGAAACATTTAAATGACTGAAATAATAATACTTTATTTTGCTTTGATCAATAAATATATTTCAAAAAAAAAATTATGAAGTCTAAATTTTTAACTGTCTTTTAGTCCTAAGGAATCATATTCTGCGAAATATTCTTGATGCTCCAACTTTTAAATAAATAATAATTTTTTTTATCCTTTTATATTAAATTTGACTGAAGTAGAAAATTTTGAATATTACAATTTTAAAATCACCATTTCCATAATGTTCAAGCAATCGGCCTTATGGTAACTGTGATCGTTAATTGACATTTCTTCGTTGAGACGGTCGATGGTGAAGTTTAAAAATGAAAAATTTTTATAATAATATTCAAATTTTCATAATCCTCTCAGTTTTATTTACAAAAGGCTGAATCTTCTTTTTATTTAAATTTTGCCTTCGGTGATCAGCTGTCTAGCAGGAAGTATTGGTTATATTTAATTTTTTTTAAATCGTGCTGATACAAATTCATGTTTAAGATTGCGCCAAATTATCAGACATTAATCCCAGGCTATTTTAACCATCTTTTACATATGCTCTGTTTATCAGGTACATGAACGTTTCAAATGAAAATCAGTCCCACGATATCATGGCGATATTAGAAACGTAAATATATGATTTATCTAATTTAGAAGTATTATAAGCTTCTTTTTTATATCTTACTTAAGCTGCACAGATATTAAACATAATTCTTTTTCCTTAGTTTTCAACAGTGGAAGAAAATAACCTAATCAGATAGTTGAGAAAATAATGAAACAATAACGATTTTGGTAACATTGTGATCTGTTGTTAAACATAGAACCAAAAAATTGCATAAAAAATCTAAAAAATTAATTAAAAATTCGAACAACTATTAAATTGATAGTATTGAAAAGAAAATTTTTTATAATTTTGAAAATGATATAAAATTTATTTTTGTGCAATAATATTTTATGAAGTTATAGCAAAAAAGTTAAATTTTGCCCAATTTTTAATTAAGGGAAATTCTAATAAAAAATTTCAAAAAAATCTCTCTTAAGTGTACCTTTTCGACCTAGGTACATATGCGTCGAATTTGGTAGTTGTGTGTCAAATGGTCTGGCCTGTAGAATGCTAATTCACACGCATTCGGCTTTATTAGCAGAGTCGATTTAAAATATACATTTATGTGCTGTTTGAAGGTCTCTATATTAAAGAAGACGTTTTCAGGGAATTTATTCATGTTTGATAAATAGCTTAAAATAATGGTTGGATCACGTTAAAGTTCAAGAGTTATCTCGTTAAAGTTCAATTTATTTCAAAACTTAATTTTCTGTAAAATTCTTATAAATTATAAAAATAAGAAGATTATGATAAATATAAAGTAAAATTTAGATTTCTAAAAAATATTTTATCACGTGAGTTTATGATGTTTTTGAAGCCTCAAAATGCGTAGGCAACAAATTCATGAATTATCGCTTTTGAGGCTTCAACTTTTCGCTTATTAGAAAATAATGCAGTAGGTTGTCAAATTTAGCGATTTTTCACCAATTAAAGTTACAACTTGATTTCGAAATTATGCATTATTTGAATTCTTACGAATTGTCTCAATTAATTTAAGTCATTAATTAGTTTAAACTAGTTTGAAACAATCACGAGAATATCAGATTACACATGCATCGATATTTAGAAAAACAACGCATTTTTCATTATAGAGGGACAGGACCGATAGAGAAATCTCTTGATTGTTTCGAACCTGTTTAGACTAATTAATGACTTATAATAATAAAGACAAATAATGACTTAAAAATAATAAAGTTCTCACGTGATAACTTGAAATTAGCGATCGAAGATTTCATTTTCTTTATTTTTATTTATTTATTCGAAAAATTAGTAAAATATTTTTATTTTTTTATTTTTTGGATATAGACTGAAAAATTTTCAAAATTAAAAAAAATATCCGAAAAACTACTCCTGAATTCCTTGCATTACGCCGAAAATAAGTGAAAGCAACAAAAAATTTATTCAAAATCTAAATCCCGGATGGTATACTCCTGCTAAAGGAAAAAATTAAAAGGAACGATGGAATGATAATGATTTGGTTACTGTTCAGAAAAAGATGTTATGGATTAATAAATTAAGCAGGATTATTGTTACTAATTTTTATGACTTTTCCCTTTTTCTTTGTCTTATTTAAGTTAGGAAACATTACAAATTATTTATATAAATACTATTACATTGGAAACAATGGAACTCCTTACTGGCATCAAGCCAATTTCAAATACTGGTTATGGAGATAATCTAACAACAGGTAGCTCTCTGGTGTATTGAAAGGGTTTGTAGATATTCCCTGTATTTTTTTTATGAAATATTACTCTGCATAATGTTATGTATAAACAAAGTTCCATCTAAAATATTTGTAAT
The DNA here is from genome assembly GCA_026289955.1 of Argiope argentata. Taxonomy (NCBI): domain Eukaryota; kingdom Metazoa; phylum Arthropoda; class Arachnida; order Araneae; family Araneidae; genus Argiope; species Argiope argentata. The sequence continues at coordinate 1,237,495 of JAOUZG010040450.1, read as the reverse complement.
GAATGCAAAATACTTAAAATGATATCATTTTTATGAATCTTGAAGTATCTAAAAATTTAACTGGCACATAGAATTGAAAAAGTATACTCGAAAGTACCACAAATTTAATTTCAAACTTCATTTAATTTTTTCTTAAGTCAATAAACATTCAAATCCTCCTAGAGTAATTTCCAAATAGACTAAAAAAAGATAAATCAAGAAAGTTTTTGTCGTTAAGATCATTATTTTAAAATACGGGAATGAATTTATATCAAGGAAATTTTTCAAGCCATTTTTATTTTCACAAGTAATTTCACCTTAAAGAGTTTCATCTAATATAGGCTACATAGAATGAATTTAAATTATTTCAGAATGAAATGGTCTGTTTAAAGAACTACAATCATTTTGCATTTAGCATCATTACCTCGAGAATTTCCACTGCTTGCGATTCAGGATAGCCCCGATTTGTCTTAAAGGCTGTGCAACGCATTCACTGAGCACACGAAAGGTGCCCTTCTCTGCACTTAGCAGGTGTCTCAAGACGATATTTTAATTCCGCTCAAGCTGTTCTAACAGTTTTATCATTAACATCTTTCCGTCCAGAAATATTCACCGTTCGATCTTCTATCGAATTTCTTTCTACAGTCTCTTGCATCACTATTCAAGATATTTAGAAGCGTTTCTGAGACCGAAGCAATAATTCTTCTTATCTGTCCCTGAACTTTTCTGATATTTAATGAAAAAACTTAGGATTTTTTAAAAAAAGTTTTGTTCATAAATAATTTTAGCCAAGTGAGAATTTTAGCATTTCGCTGTCGTATAAAATTTTTAGTGCCTTCTGATTATCTATTAAAAATCCATGAGTTAAATCTCATGAAATGTGACACTTCTTGTCGCTTGTATCTCGGGATTCATTTCAAGGAGAAGTCAGGGAACCGAATAAATTAGCATTTGTAGATGAAAGGCAAAAAAATTTCGAGATTCTTTAATATCTTAAAGAACAAACAAAGAAAATAGGAAAAAGCGATGCAGATAGATTGCATATTGGAACAAATATTGGTATACATACTACAATAAAAGGCGGCAGTTGTGATATTTATATAAATGATTCAGAAAAAGGTGTATGTTGAGGACACAGAGTCGGTGTGTTAGTGAGTAACGTCGTGTGACTGCTTGAGTATTGACGATCTACAGACCAGACTTTTTTAAAATTGATTGCTGCCAGATTTTGCACTGATATATCTCGGAAAACAGAAATATGCATCTTGGAAAAATTTATTTGAAATTTTAACTAGAATTTTAATAAATTAAAAAATAAGCTAAATTTTGGCAGGATTGTTTTGAAGATAATTTTCGAAAATAATCTTATACAAAAATGAATTTCATAATTCAAAAAATAAGAAATTGTAAATTTATTAATATCAGTTTAATAGTTATGCAAATTTTCTCTGAATTTTCATAATTTTTAAGAATATTTTTCTTTTCATTCTCAATTATAGATTACAGTGCTGCCCTAAAGTTCAGCAGCTTTCATTGTTTCATTTTATATTTAATCGCAGAAATTTCTTCAACCGTTGAGAGAAGGAATTTTGTTTAATTTCTAGTAATTTACACGGCAAATAAAAAATGTTTAGAAAATCAAGAAATTTAGAAGATAGATGAACGAAATATTTATATTTTTATAGCGCTATCAGGGAATAGGACTTTCTGCATTAGAAAGGTTTATATACACATTTAATAGAACAGAACAATAAAGAAAATTAAAAAAACGTGGTTCTGATTATGTTTGGCGGAATCATGGGCATGAAGTTATACTTGAACGATCTATTTGAAATCAAATACTAGTTGGTCACCCAAGGTGATTTGGAATAAATATTTATTACAGAATCAAATGCAATTCTAGTTAAAAGAAACGGAGAAAAAAAGAAAAAAAATGACACCTTTGATCGTAAATTTCAAGTTCCCATGTGAGAACATTATTATTTTTAAGTCATTATTTCTCTTTTACACAAAGTATTTGTCAGAAGTAAGTCAGTATTTATCTTGCAGAAGTTCATTGTTTTGTTAAATTTCTACTTAATGTTCCGAGCAAGAAATACCGCTTACGACACATTCGAATGCCAAAAAAAAAATCCATTTAATAATTTTTTAAAAAAACTTTGGAAATTAGTGAAGGTTCCGAATGTACTTCTTATTAGAAATTAATTATTTTTTTATCTGTAAAAAGTATGTTTTGTTTTTTAAGTTAAAAATAAATGCAGAAAAAAATTGCAACTAATGTTATTTAAAAAATTCAATGAAGAACCTTCAATAGAAGAGTTATATAATTTTATTCGAAACTTGAACAGTATATTTGTTGTTTTCTAAAAGAATATAGAATAGCTCAAATTTAGCAAACTGAATTTCCTTTTAATAAATACTGAAAAAAATTGTAAATTATTTTTTTCTAAAACACAAGGAAATTTCTCTTTTTCCTTGGATTATAAGAAGAGTTAATTAATCTTGATAACTTTAAAATAAAAAAAATTAATAGAAATTATTTTTGATAATTTTCCATAAATTTAAAGAAAAATTGTTTTACATTTCAAACTTCTTACAATTTTATTTTATTTTATTTATTTATTCTTGAATATTGAAAAAAGAAGGACCTAGTTGAAAATTTATGTATAACACTCTTGCTGAAATCAAATTGCTAAACATTGTATAGGGAAGACGATATCGTAATATTAGTAGATCTCTGTGATTTGTTCCATTTTTTTTCAATTAAATTGTGACCTGTAATGACAGAAGGCTGTGCTGTGGAAATAAACCACAAAGTCCTTATCGTTGGAAAATATTTCATTAAAATATAACAAGTGTGAATAATGGGCATTATTATCATTAATTTATAACTCATTGGCCTCTTAATTTCCAATACAGATGCATATCTGGTGTATGAAAAAAGTTTACAAAAAGTGAATTTACAAGAAGTGAGAGATTTTGATGTCGGAAATATTCAGCGATGGAAAATAGTTTAGGAATATATAATTTAGGATTTTAAAAATATTGTGATCTCTCTTCATTTTAAAATTGTGGTCATCTTGCATTTCGACAGAGGACCTCTTCCAATAACATGAGAGAGAATATTTTGTTTAAGGAATTGTTTGCATTTTGTGGGAATTATTTTCCTACTTCTAATCACTACATTTGGAAAAAATATACTTTGTTGGTGTTGGGGAGAGCATCTCTAAAAGATTATTTTAAAGATTTTCAGAAATAATCTTATGCAAAGTTTGAAATAATATCTTTCATTGTTGTGACGAAGTTCCAACGTTTTTGTATAAATATTAACAGCAATAAAAAATAAATAAAGTCTGCATTAAAATAACTGTTACATTGCATGCTGCGTACATGTCAGTGTTGAAGCTTAGATAACATTCTGTTTGATTTTAACATCTCTTTTACTTTAGATATTTTCAATGTCAACAAAGTAATCTAAAACAGAATACTACGTGAAAATAGATCTGTAAGCTCAAAAATTATGGCTGCTAATTATTAATTCTTTGCATCAATTTGTTTTAAATCAATTAATATATTGCTGGATGTAAAATTTTCGGCACCATTTTAATGTTTATAAAAAATATCCATTTTGGATTAAAAAATAAAGTGAAGTAAAAATACCAATTCCAACAATGCTAGGTTATATGGAGAGTTACTTAACCACCATAATAGACGTCCATATAGTAGATAATTAAAAAAAATTATGCGAGGCTGGCTAAATGCTTTGCTTTGAATTTTAAAGCACTTTGAACTTTAAAATTTGTTAAAGAAGTTATAAATCATTCATTAAAAATCCCACCTATGTAAATATGCAAAACAATATTTTACAGCATTTAAAAATAAATTTATTTTTAATCATTTGTGAAAAAAGTTATTTGAGATAATCGTCTCTATTATTTTAGCCAGATTCTTCTATTATAGAATTCTGTTATTCAAAATCCCCTTTTGCTGATGAAATAGATCTATGGACGGAACTGAAAATTATTTATTTAGTACATTCGGGTTTCTTTATATATATCATGGTTTCACTCAATAATAATGTTCCTTATTATTTCATGACTTTCGACCAGCAAAGAGCCATATGCTTATTAATAATCAAAAATATCATTTGTATTACGACTACCCACAGTAAAATTTGCTGAACAAGGTGATAAAATAAGCATTTTTCTATGAAATATCATTAATTTTTTTGAAATATTCTATTGTGAATATTTCTTATTCTAAACTTACAAAACGCACAGTGTTAAGCGAGAATTATTAGATGGTAAAAAAAGCAGTTTTTTTTCTTATATAACATACTCATGTAAGATTAATTGCCTTATATATTTTTAATTGAAATGTTAAAAAATTTCATAAATTTGAGAAACGTGAATTAAATTGTGTTAATATTAACGACTATATTATCAGCGCATCATATTATATTTAAAAAACGATAGCTACATGAAAACAATGAACTCGTGTCTGGTTGTAGAGGGAGAGTTCAACAATTAATATAATTAATGCGCAGCCGACCACCCTGCTGCCTCTAAACTGTGCAGTATCTAGAGGATAAATGTGGTCGACCGTTATCTTAATTACAATTCAATTAAGCCGCTGGCCAATTTCTCGGACTCAGCGTCCCCTTAAGAGATGCCTTATCCCTACCCCATCTCTAAGGATGCAGTGTGTTCCTAACAGATCCAAGGTAGTAAACATCCTTCTCTACTAAGACATACAAGTAGGATTCTACACAATCAGACGATGGGACTGAAGGGTAGCTAAATTCTTAAATAGTTTAAATGCATGTTTGGCATGTTTAATTTTGACGAAAACGTGCCATATCTTGTATTCACTCATAAATAATGTTTCATGACTTTTTAAAATTCAATAAATCTAATAATATCTTTGTATGTATTACTGAAAATGATCCAAATTTTTCAGGATAATGCAATCTGCTATTAGATAATGAATACAACGAGCAGGTAAGGTCCCCTTCCGCGAAATGCTCTCTGATAAAAATGTTATGTTTCTCCCTCCCGCATAAAACTGAAGATTTGGGGGCAAGGACGTGAATATCCAGGTTTTCATTTTCAAAGTCTCACCGATGAGAGTCATGTGCATGATGCTATAGTAAGAAATACGGTACTTGTGTAATAATTGAATGGCAATAGTTACAAACTATCGTTCATTATCGATTAATCACTGGCAATTAATGAATACAAAATGCAATCACATATTTATTTTGGATGTTCTTTTCTTTCATAGAACAAAACTAAAATTTGACACAAAACTAGTCACGATATCACATGTCGAAGTCACAAGATTACATTCCAAATTTCCTTCAACCATTGCATTTTTGTGTAAATTGCATTAACCTGCATGGGAAAGTACAAATGGTCAAATGTTTAGCAAATTTCATTAAAATTTGATAAAATTCTAGACTTTATATATTAACACTGAAAGCAAAATTATATTTATTTATGTAGTTACATTTTTTTAATTATTGCACTTGCATACATGAAAAAATACAGATGAACAGTGAGCTGCCTTAAAGGATATAGTTTCAAATTTGACATGGATTAAAATTTAGATGGTTTGTCAAAAATTTTATTCATCTATCTGTTCACGTTTTCTGTTCACAGACAGTCGGAGAGACAAATTTCCTCTAAATATTTTTTGTCGAAAATTTGATATAAGTCTGCTAATTTAGTGTATAATATCTATATACCAAATTTTATTTGTAAAGTTTAAACTTTTTAAAAATTATCTTGCTCACAGGCAGACAGATAGACTGACTGACAGGCATAGGAGCAAAAATGTGGTTTTCAAACTCTTGGAGACCGGAAACGTGAATTCGTCAACACTTCGATTGCGATTTTTTTTTTTTTCGATTGCGAGTTTTTGTCTTATTTGTTCACCCTTCTCTCATATGAAAACTATACAAGAAAGTAAAAGGGTATCATTAATGTATTCATATCAATAAAATATCTTAGTTATTTTTAGTATATATTTTAAAGAATTTATTTGAAATAATTAATTTTAGCTATTTAGAGAAAAATTCCATAATCTTTTTGAAGAATAAGATTGAATGTATGAGTTTTTCACAGGTTAACTGGGTTTTTTTATTTATAAAATTTTAAAATATAAATTCGTCATAAATACTAATTGTATACTAATATTCGTCGTTTTATACTCAGTATAAAAGTACTTTTTAGCAAAAACTTTTTCAGCATTTTAACTTCAAGGTACTAACAAATAGAGACTTTTGAATAGAACATATTTGAATATAAATTGAGTAAACAAATAGTAATTGTTTACTTCTTTATTGGATAAAACGTATTCCTAATTGCAGACAAACAATCTACCAGTTAACAAAACCTTATTTTCCCCATTTTTGGGAAATATAGAGCTTTGGAATCG
>JAOUZG010040450.1:1214759-1231068 GCA_026289955.1 Argiope argentata | reverse complement strand
GGAGTGAATCTGAAGAATCTTCACTTTTAGGACCTCCCCAACCCCAAATCTTCAAAATACATTTCTCCAATTAAATAATGTTTTTAAATTTGTGAGCACGGTAATTCAAAAACACAATTAGCTGCATGAATGAAATTTGATATGCGATCTTTTCATCAAATTTACAAATACCATATTAGGAAGAAAACTCCTTGAAGGAATACTGCCTCTTGTTCCGCTCAGTAACTAAAAAATACGAACAGCTAAGCAGTGGCGGATTTCCAAACAGGCGCATGAGGCGCGCGCCTCGGGCCACATAAATTAAGAGGCCTCAAAATTTAATTCTAAAATAATAATTTAAATTTTGAAAAAGAAGATATTTTTTTAATGAAACCTTTCATTTTTACATTCTTCTATTACTACTCCATGTTCATCTATCTCAATTAATGAATCATGCAATATCAGTACCTATGTAAAACCAACTATTTTGTAAATGAGAGAGTAAAAAGCCAACCAGGAGAGGAGAGACATTTTACATCTTTTATCTTGTACAAAACAAAAGAGACAGATATCATATTAAATCCTCCTGCACACTCGGACCCTATGAAGTACAGGAATGGCTCTCGAGGTCTCAAAGTAATGAACATGTTTGTAAAATAGGACATAGGACGCATTTTAATTAGAAACATTGGTTAGAAGATCTGTGCTCAAGGAGGTGAGTTTCTCCGAAACGTCCTGTTAGCTATTTAGTGTTTCACGCTCAAAAAATATTGACTTTGATTTGTGTTGTGGAAAGGAATTCATTTCTGTGTTGGGCCTTTAACCAATCTGAAGATTGGTAGGCATATAATTTTTTAATACATTTTCGTTTCTGTTTTCGTATTTCTAAAAATACTGTAATCATGGCTTTATATTTTTTGGCACATTTGAAAGTTAAAAACAGGGCTCATTTACAATACGAATCGTGGGGCATTGGCACTGCTTAAAAAGATAAAATAAACTGGTTACTTTCTCCTCTTAACTGAAGGGGAGAATTTTTTAACACGGAAAAAAAAGTCCAGCTAATATTTTTTATGTGACTAATTTTTTTTAATGTTTTAGCCATGTTACAGAAAAAGTTGGAATCGGGAGTTTCAAAACGCAAAAGGTAAAAAAATGCAGGACGACATAAAAAATTTACTCAATAAATGTATTATAACGTTTGAAAAACGAGCTAAAATGGAAAATGAGACGAAAGGAGCAATTGAGCAACTTGATACAGCATGTGTACCTAAAAGAATCTATGAGCAAATTGAAATTGAATATTTTCATGAAAAAAATGTGTTGCAAGCTGAAGTGTTGTGCAAGCTGAAGTAGAATATGAATTCTAACAAATTATTGAGAGAGTTGAACAAGAATACGTATTTGAAAAGATAAAGGAGCGTACTTAAACAAAATGTGCACAAGAAAAATCACTGAAGCTGAAGTTGAAAATGAATTAGAAGAAATTGATGAGAGAAATGGAATTTAATGCAACCTAAACAGACAGATGAACAAATTAAAACAGGATAAGCACAAGAAAAAGTCGATGAGTGAGCCGAAGCGAAATGCGAGATCGAAGAAATTTATGAATGATCTGAGAATGGAACAGAAGAATCAACAAGTAATTTTAAACAACAAAATAAAATATCAGCTGATTCTGATAACGTTTTAAAACAAAATCAAAATTTTTTTTTTCCATTTTATAATAATTGATTTAATATATAATGAAATTTTAGGCATGTATCTCTGAAAAATATTCGCAACTATGGTACAATATAGCCCCTATTTTTTAAAGAACAGCCCTAACACACCCTGAGCCTCATCATTCTTTTAAATACTGCCAAGTAGAATAATTAAAAAAAAAGGTTTTAATTTTCAATTTTATGTAAATACGTTCCCTCCCTCACCCTCGCTCTTTTTTTAACACAAAAAAATCAGATACAAAGCTTAACAGAGTGAAAACATTTTATAGAGTAACTGTAAATATAACTGGAGGCGAGGAGGGCCTCAAATTGAAGTGCGCCTCGGGCCTCTGAAACTCCAAATCCGCCACTGCAGCTAAGTGAATTAAGTTAATCATGCAGAGTTAACTTTAGAAATGTAGATCTGGTTCAAATCTGTCATCAGTTATTCAGTATATTTACGAGAGTGGAAATGTAATAATTCAAAAACGAAACGATGTAGATAAATGAAATTTTGTCTAACCGGTTTTTTGACTATCGTAATAAATTCATTGAACTTTGTTCTTAATCTGAAGAATTGATAATATTAAAAAACTATTCTCAGTTCTCATCGCTGAGAGTAAGGCTGGCCAAATTGTCTAAGTATATGAAAATGTCGAAGGAAAAACATTCCATTCGATTGGTAAAGTTAAATTCAAGAGAAAAATGTTTTTGAAATTCCTTTACAACACATTAAAAGAATTGCTCATTATATCCTTTTAATGAATAAATTACTAAAAATTTTAATCTTCTTTGTCTTTAATATTTTTATAACCTTATGAACAATTAGTATATATTTCATAGAACATAATTTTTCCGTACTGTTGAGCTCATTATAATTGTGAAGAAAAATGTATCCCCTTCATTCCCCTATCTATTTCAAAGTTGTTTATCTTGCACACACTGAAAATACTTTACTTTTAGCGATATAACTGCAATTTCATGTCAAAGATTTTGGAGTTTTCATATCTTAACTATGTTAAAAAAAATAACTACAGTTATTATGTTTAGAAATTCAGCTGAGGAATAAAAATGCAAATTTCCAAAAAATACTTTTTAACTATCGCTTCAATGTTAATTTGACATTTCTGAGTCTAATACAGATGAAATATTTCCAAAATTAAAAATTATTTATATATTTCTTAGTCTTTACTAGACATTATGTAAAAGGTTTATTTATAGATTTAAGTTTATTTAATGTCAGATTCCATGTAAAGTTTTAAAAATTTAAAGAACAAATGTTTAATTTTTTATGAAATAAGATTTTGATCTAAATTGGGAAAAATTGATGTGTCTGTTAAACAAGAAAAATTACAGAGCCATAATGAAACAATTTCAGTCCTGATTATCCATCTCTGACCAAACGTACTATGAACATTTAAATTTCTTTGGTATAATTATTGCAGCTAATATAAGCATGCGGTTGCTAAACTAATGAATATAAAGATTTAAAATAATAATATTTCACATTATAAAAAAAATATTTAACCGATAGTACTTAAAATTCATTCAGAAAAAGAAACTAATACTTTCTAAATGCAATTCCGTTGTGTACTTTTTCCTTGCTTTACCAATCAGATTGATTTCAAGAAATGTGAAATCTTTTTCAATGTTTCCCAGTGTTATAGCAGTTAGAACTTTTCAGATGACAAATTCTTTTCATGTTAATATATTTCATTTCAACAAACTATCAGACTGAATGAGAAATGAGTTGGTCAAAAATATTCTTTATTTTGTATAAATTCACATTTTAGAACTATTTACAATTTTAAATAAATGTATGAAATAAATTACTTCAATGTTTGCGTAGTTTTATTTTTGCCTTTAAAAAGACAAAGTTCTTGAAACATTTCACTAACAACTTAAAAATTTTATGTTGCTACTTTAATTAAAAATTTTAAAACAATTAGTTTTGAAATTAATTCATCAATCAATTTTCGAATGTTCTTTGCGTCTGTTTATGTATTACTACGCATTAAATAATAATTATTTAAAAATTTAAAAAATATGCACAATGTAAGATAAATATTGTCTTTTAAAATAAAAGAATAAAGATTTTAATTCAAAATAAAATGTAAAATTGAAATTATTTAATTTATACTACAAAATATTTAAACTGTCTTTAAATGAAAAGAGAATAAATGATCATTGAAACTTAACTCCTCTAAGTGAATATCTGAAAAAGTAATAAGGAAAAAGAATAGAATCAAATTTCTTCACCTTAACCGAAAAATCCCAACTCTTTCCAGAAAAGGAAACCGTCGTTACCCGCTAGGCCTGACGATTAGGAATAAACTTAATCGAAAAGGAAGCGAACGGAAGCGAGTGAAGCGTCAAGTTTTACCACCATCGTTACCATGGAGACGTTACATACTCTTCTGTCTTTTTCACGGGCAGTTCTACGAAATAATTAACGAAGGTCTACTGTATGAATTTTACAAGCTGGTATTTATTGAGAGAAAAAACAACAGAAAGGTGTCCGTAATTTATAATGTTTCGCCCCAGTAGTAAAAAAAAATACCTTCGCTTTTACAGTTATTGTGTCACGCCACAGAACAAAACATGGATACCAGAGTATTATTTTGTGTCATTATCTAAAGTAATTAAAGAAAGAAAACGTTTATGTCAGGAAAAGAAAATATTAACCTTTTTTTTTTCCTTTTACATGAAACCTGAATTTAAGGTGCTGTTATTTTTTCTCACCATCTGTTGTAACCTTGTTTTTCTCTCTTAACAAAACATAGTTTAATTCCAGTGACACAAATATTTTAGAGTATTTTCCTTCCGCTAAATCGTAAAATAGGAAAACTTCTACAACATGCATTAAATATCTTCAAGCTTGCACTGAAAATTCCATAAGAATACTAAAGCAAGTAACTACATATCCTTTGGAAAAAAAAGAGCTTTAATTAAGAAAAAAAGCTCTTTTACAGCGTAAGTCTATGTTCAAAACTTCTTAAATCTAATTCTTAAAATTTAATCTACCGAAAATTTTGAAAAATATATTGAAAATTTGAGCTACATGTTGAATTACAGAACTTAGATAAACGGTGCGATTATTGATTTCTTTTCATTTTTTACCTTAACCTTGAAAATAAATTTTAGGAAAGATGGGAAATTAAATAAAGTTTTATCATGTGCCAATTTTTGCTTTAAACTTTTTTAATAGTGAATAGCCAGTGGTCATGACTTGGACCAGCTGACAATAATATTTGAAAACTACTTCTAAGACTCATTAGAATCCAATGGGTTTATAAAACTCTGACATTACAACCCCTGTTTATCTAATACTATAACTGCCAATATAGGATTTAAAAAAAAGATCTGCTCTGAAATATTCCATGAAGATTTTCGACAACAGGATTTTCACAATCTCTGATTATCACCCCCCCCTTCGTTTAAGAAAGAGAGAGAGAGAGAGAATTTAAATTGATAGTAGCTAGCTTTAGATATTTTGCAGAAAACCGAAACACTTCTCATGAATTCGAAAATTGATTATCTGGCTTTCTGCGGAAGGGCACGGTCTAGAAAATTGAGTTTTCGGAATGGGAGTTAGTACGATGGTAATTTATTTTAAAGATTTCTATTATAAAATACATTAAAGATTAATAGCCGATAAATTACGAAAAAAAATACTTTCAAACTTTTGGTCTATTACTACATCGACATCATCACTGAGCGGCTTGATAGTGTACTCGGTCAAGTGTGCCCTTACTATCCACGAAGTCAAGATCCGGTCCTATTTACTATTAAAAATTTATAAACACAGCAGTTTAATATATCAGAAATAGTAATTTACAAATGTTGAAATTAATATATCACTGATATTTTATACGAAATTAAATATTCATTCATATGAATATTTATAATTAGAATTCCATTTATAGCCGTGGTGGGCTATCATATCATTGAAATTATGGTTAAGAGCAAGGGCTATCAAATTTAATATTAAACCACAAAATATAATGTAATTTTTTCGATACATTCCATCAAATTCGTCAAAAAAGGAGCGAACACCCTCTATATTCTAAATTTTTTAAAGGTAAAATTCCACCTATGTTTATTTAAAATACTTTTCAAACTTTTCAGTTAAGTTTTTCATTGATTGTTCTATATTTTTATTTTAAACCAAACCATTTTTATGTGTCAAATTATAACCTGTTTACGCTTCTCGGGAACGTTTTATCTATGTTGAAAGTCAAATTTATCAAGTAAAAGTAAGGTTCTCTCTCAATTATTTGAACCACTGTATCCTTACATAGTCCTAAGCAATAGTCCTAAGCAATTCATCTTCTAAAAAAAGAATCATAAACATGATTAGATTCCTAATTGATCATGGAGAACTGGTACAGTTAGATAAATCTTATGAATTTTTTGAGTATCATTTAATACACCTCGCATTTTATTCATAATGAATTCTTTAACCCCTCAAGTAACTAATTTATATTATTATCATGTCAGAACATGATATTGTTTTAGGAATGAGATTTTGAAGCATCAATAAAATTCCCTAGGTAAAAAAAAATCCATAGGTGAAAAATAAAAATTTTGTTATCTGCACGAGCTTCTCAAAAAATCAGCTTTTAGTAACGCTTTGCCATTGTATTTACAAAAACTCTGATTAAAAAAAATAAGTTAATGATCACAGCGAATAAAACCTAGAAAAATATCATTTTGAGCTCGCGATTTTATGAAGTGAAATAAATAGGAAATGTGATATTATTTTTAAACAATCAATTCGAGACAAAGTTTGTTTAGATCGTTTGCAATACTAAAATGACTCATTCAATGAAAGAATCAAAATGAATAAAGGTATAATTTAACTTGCACGAGTACGTGGTGCCTGGCCGTTCAAGAAATGATGTTCTAACATGATATATTGAAATATGCATAGCAGATTTCATTTTAATCTTCATCATCATCATGTTCATTCATCCTTTTTTTTGTACTCCAAATATTCTTCATTGTAGTTTTTATCTATAATCGTTATGTTTTACGTTTTCGTATTTTGCCATTTGTTTCTTTCAAACTGATTGTTGTGTGTTTTTTTAAAAAATAAAGTCCATCTACGTCCATGCCACACCGGAAAACGGTCATATGAGCCCTAGAAATGTAGGTGTGGTGTGGTGTTAAATATGGTAACCCAAACGAGCAAGCAGAGTAGTTCTCCTAACAATTCTTCTACTGATTTTTTTGTCCGTTGCCTGTGTAGGTTTGCGTGCGCCTGTCGAGTTGCACTGCAGGCAGTTTTATGTGAAATGAGGATTGCACATAAACTTCGATTAAATAATTAATTTAAATTGTGTTGCATTTGAAAATATTATTATTAATAATAATACAGTCTAAATTAATTTTTAGTGGATTTCAACCAAATATTTATCTTTTTGCAGTTCTTACAGAATTGATTAAAGTCAAATGTGCTTGAATTTTGTCTGAACAGAAAATAAGAAATTAGAAACGTCTGCTCGAGCATTTTAAAATCATTTGTCGTTATTTCAGAGTTTTTCATTATAATTACAGATGTTATTTTGTCATATTAACGGATTTGTTTCTGTGGATTTCTTATGATAATATTTTTTATAATGCTTTTTTTTTGTGACTAACTGTGAATATTTTACAGCCTTATTTAAACTACCTTGGTCGATGATTTGGAGCTGTTGGCATTCTTGGCAAGGCAAGATACAATTAAAATAGAACAAACTAGAACACTCATTACAGTTTTTCTTTGTACTATAAAGTTAGGTCTTAATACTATATTACAGCAAGAGAGAAAAATTCTTAAAAACACTTTAATAGAACAAAATAAGTAATTTTAAACAAAATTTCTAATTTTTGCAAAGACATAAAATTTAAAAAATGTTTTTTAACTTTTTTTTTGCTGTTTTAGGAATTTTTAAACCTTAGTACCAAGCCACAAAGTCTTTGCTAGTTCTTACTGCCTCTAGTTAATGACTTTGCATTGGGCTTCTTCTGACCAGCTCTCTTTGGCGATTTCTTTGGCTTCTTATCTTTACTTGCAGCTGCTTTCTTTTTAATCGGGCTTTTAATTCCTTTGACTTTAGGTTTGGCAGCTTTTTTGGCTCCGACAGATGGCTTTGATGGTTTACCGACATTGTGTTTGATAGCCAAAGAATTGGTAGCCTTCTTCACTGATTTTGATCTTTCTCTTAAGCCTTTATGCCCACGAACTTTTTGAGCAGCTGCAGCTTTGCTTGTTGCTGCTGGTTTTGAACTAGCCCGTTCGGAAATCGGTCCATCTTGAATATCATTTCTTTCTACTGGATTATGGGCAATCATTTCCATTGGAATAGCAGAAGAACGATCAACGGAAAATTCCTCCATTTTGATCAGTCTATAAATTTATGGCACAGAAAAAAATTGGAAGTAAGTCAAAGGCACTGTTTAAATTTTTGTCAACTTAAAACAACAAAAAATTGCTTATAACTTACAACATTTGCAATATATTAAGAAAGTTGATTTTTAAATTACTTTTCATGGCTGCTTCCTTTAAACTTCACGCTCTTAGCGTTCATGTAACGCCTCATAAGCATTCATAAAAATTTTCATTTCTGCTGTGACATGTGCCACGATCCTATTTTCTAAAAGCCATACTATTGTTTTTGATGATATTACTATCATTTTGATACTATAATAGAATGCTCTACAATTATATTATGCACAATAATAGAAGCAGTCACCTTGAAATTTTCTACTTCTCGAAATACTCTCTCTCTGATGAAAATATTGTCCCAAAAAAAGTAATGCACGACATTAGCAAACAATTGCTACAAAATATTGACTTTTGTCTAGTATGTCATCTGGGTAATAGCATCCGAATATCGAATTTGTGTTTTAAACACGTTTTTCGCAACCGACTGAAAGAAATCTGCATAGTTGCTTTCAAAATTCTCAATGCGAAATTTCATATATTGATGTCATGGTGATTTTGAATTAACACGTTTACTTGATTCTGAAAGTGAATACCGGCAAACAGTGAATAACTTGTAATATTTGGCTCAGTTGTTGATAGGTGTCTACATTAAAGATGGTAAAACTGCTTAGCGAAATTGATATATCAAGTTCTTTTCGTTTTGTAACTATAGTTTTAAGGTATATGTGGAGAACCAGTGAGACTTCCTCAGAAAACAATTTCCACAAAATTTGACAGAAATCTAATAATTTGGTGAAAAGACAGTACATCAAATTTCATTCGTCTAGCTCAAAATGTTTTTAAGCTATCTTTGTGACTAACAAATAGAAGTAAAGACAGAATAGACTTTTTTAAACATAGTAATATAAACTGTTGGAAACGAGATTAAATATAATGTTGTTACTGTTCCGTTCTATTAACTCTCTATTTTGTCATATTATCTTTTTTATTGTGATATTTGTAATATTTAGTTTTCAAATATGGCAACGTTGTTATTAAGCTTTATGGAATTGAGTGTGTTTTGTTTATCGTTGGAATAAAGTTGGCGTTCGACATTTGATGCATGTTTTCTTTTCTACTGCTCGGAATATCTTACTAGGTTTTTGCTTTAAATGTTTCATATTTAATATAAGTATAAGGCGTGAGCACGCAACATTTGGCGTCCGTGACAGGACTTTTAATTATGGATAAAACGAAAGTTGAAAAGGCTGAGCGAACTGTCGTTAGATCTGCGTTTACAAAACAATGCAATATGTTGGAATCTTTAATAGGTGAAAAAGGATATGGTGATTCAGAGGTAAATGCTAAATTTCTAATTATTCAGTCTAAAATTGAGAAATTAAAAGAATTAGATAAAAGTATTTTTTATATGATGTTGGAAGATAGTGATGAAGCAGAGTTGGAAAAAGAAATTTCAGTACGCGATGAATATGAGGAAAGATTTTTAAAGTTGAAATTGTCTATTGAAGAGAATAATCGCGGTAAAGCTGATAAAGTGTCGAATGCTGTCAATGAAACCCCAAGATACAAATTACCTAAAATTGAACTGAAGAAGTATAACGGGGAATTAACGGAATGGCTTGGATTCTGGAGCCAATTTTCAAAAATACACGAAGATGCTAGCTTGGCACCAGAAGACAAATTTCAGTATCTGATTCAATCGACTCAAGATGGTTCGAAGGCAAGGGAAGTAGTGCAAAGTTTCCCACCTACGGCACAAAATTATCCAAAAGTGATACAGAGTTTGAAAGAACGTTTCGGTCAAGAGGATATGTTGGTGGAAGTCTATATAAGAGAACTTTTGAAATTAGTTATCAAGAACGTTGCAAAACCTTTGCCAATTCATGATGTATACGATAAATTGGAATCAGCTATGCGAGCGCTTGAATCGCTCGTTATAACAGCGGAAAAATGTGCTCCATTATTGTATCCACTTGTTGAGAGCAGTTTATCTGAAGATATTTTGCGCACTTACAGAAGAAATGTTGATGCGGATCTAACTCCTACTGGTCGCTTAGAAAAACTTATGAAATTCATTAAGACTGAAGTTGAAGCCGAACAGAGAATTTCAATGGCAATGGATGGCTTTGGACTTGCCAAAAAGGACTTAAGGGTTCGAACCAATAGATTATCAAAAAATGAAGATGTGGCTACTGCTTCGGAACTCTTGGTTCACAATGAAACAAGGTTATTCTGCCTTTTTTGTTCAAAAGCACATTCTAGTTCTGATTGTTTTATTGCTCAAAAAATGTCACTCGATGATAAACGGAAGCTTGTTTCTCATGTTTAAAGGTCGGACATAACGCAAAAAGGTGTCGAATTAAGCTTAAATGTATAATATGTAGCAAGCACCATGTGCCGCTTATGTGTCCGATGCTATCCGAGAAGAAAGGAGAAACTAAAAACCTTAGTTTTGATGAGATAAAACCTGAGCAAAATCTTTCTGCGTTGTCTACTTTTGCCAAGGAACCCGAGGTGTTTTTGCAAACTTTAAAGATAACAGCTAGGGGACTACGCCGAAAAAGAGCTGTTCGAGCTCTTGTTGACACAGGATCCCAAAGGTCATATATTCTGAAGGAAACAGCCTCGAGATTGGGATGCGAATCATTCAGACAGGAAGTTATAATCCATTCCCTTTTCGGTGGACTTAGGACTTCACAGAAAAATCATTCCTGTTTTAATGTTGAACTGGGAAGTCTTGAAAATTTCGAGATTTTGGATCAACCCATAATTTGCGGAAATGTCAATTCTATAAAAAGAGGTCCCTGGATGGAAGAGGCTAGATGTCTTAATTTTCATATAACTGATACTGATGATCCACCAGGGCCTATTGAGATTTTGATCGGAGCTGATCTTGCATCCAAATTGTTCACTGGAAGGCAAATAAATTTGTCTTGTAGACTTCTTGCGATCGAAACTCGTTTAGGTTGGACATTAATGGGTAAAGTTACTTCTAGTGATGAAACCGAGAACCTGGCCATGACTGTGACTTCATTATTTATACAGGAGGCTTCTATCACAGATCTATGGAACCTTGATGTTATTGGAATTAAAGATTCTGCTATGGTAAAATCTAAGAAAGAAGAAGATTTGGAAACGAAAATAAACTTCTTAAATTCTATTGCAGTAACTACAGCTGGTCGCTATGAGGTTGCACTACCATGGAAAGAAGAGCATCTACCTTTGCCCTCTTATAAAGAATTAGCTTTGAAGAGATTAGAAAAAATGACAAAGAGGCTTCATTCCGAAAAGCTTTTCAATGCATATGACAGTACGTTGTCAAAATGGCTGAAATTAGGTTTTATTGAAGAAGTACCGTCTACAGATAAAGAATCAGGCGTGCATTATCTCCCGCACAGACCAATTATAAAACATTATGGAACCACAAGAATAAGACCAGTCTTTGATGCATCAGCAAGGAAAAAGTGCAACCCATCATTAAGCCAATGTTTAAATTGTGGACCAAACTTAATTGAACTAATCCCATCTCTAATTCTGAGATTTCGAGAGAAAAAATATGGCGTGTCAGCGGACACTGAAAAGGCATTGTTGCAGATTGGCGTGAGAGAAGAGGACAGAGATTATCTGCGATTCTTATGGTGGACCGATGATCAAAAATTGAAAATTTTTCGTCATAAGCGAGTGGTTTTCGGTGTGAAAAGCAGTCCGTACTTGCTCGGTGCTGTCATAGATTTTCATTTACACAGATATTGGGAAGATTCCAGATATGATTCAGAATTGTTAAAGAAACTGAAGGATAGTTTCTATGTGGACAATGTTGTTACAAGTGTCGAAACAAAAAAGGAACTATTACGATTTAAAGAAGAAGCCAAAGATATTATGGAAACAGGAAAGTTTAATTTGAGAGACAGGCAAAGTACGGGAGAAAAGGGTACTTCCTTAATATTGGGTGTATCTTGGAAGCGAGATCAAGAGATGAATTTAGATTGGCTAGATAAGTTTGAACTAAATGATATTACTAAAAGGGAGATCTTGTCAATATCCCATAAAATTTTCGACCCGATAGGATTTGTTTGCCCTGCTTTACTTTTTCCCAAGTTACTACTGCAGAGACTTTGGAAGAAAAATATTTCTTGGGATTCAGAGATTGAAACTGAATGTCAGAAAGAATTTTCAAACTGGTTCAATGATCTGCATTTATTGAAAAATGTAAGCATACCGCGTTGGCTTTGTGTTTCGTCTACTGAACAGCAGAGGATTAGTATCCATACTTTTTGCAATGTGAGCCAAAATGCATATGCAGCAGTCGTTTTTATCAGAGTGGAAGTGGCTCAGAAAGTGGAGGTTAATCTTTTAGCCGCCAAGTCTAGAGTTGCTCCTCCTAAAGTACTCACTATACCTCGTTTGGAGTTGATAGCAGCTCTTATTGGAGCCAGAAAATGCCCCTCTTGTGGCAAGAAGTGGCCGTATTATAAAATTACCTAAAAGAATGAATTTGTAATATGTGAAATACTAAATTTTATGAAGATTTTATTGATCTGTCCTCGGACAGCTCAAGGTGGGAGGATGTTCCGTTCTATTAACTCTCTATTTTGTCATATTATCTTTTTTATTGTGATATTTGTAATATTTAGTTTTCAAATATGGCAACGTTGTTATTAAGCTTTATGGAATTGAGTGTGCTTTGTTTATCGTTGGAATAAAGTTGGCGTTCGACATTTGATGCATGTTTTCTTTTCTACTGCTCGGAATATCTTACGAGGTTTTTGCTTTAAATGTTTCATATTTAATATAAGTATAAGGCGTGAGCACGCAACAGTTACGGATTACTTCCATGGCTACTACTAAGTCCGTAAAATCACTGTGTTTGCTTATAGTGGGCTATGGAGTGAAGACAATCAGCAGCCCCAGTTGAAAACAACGACGACGTTTAGCACGAAGACACTAATATAAAGAGGACAAATATGTACAGTCGAGACGAACACAGAGTAATGCATTACAGCAACAGCCACCCAAAGCTAGAAAGCGACTGCAGTACACAAAGCGGTCAGATAGAATTCAGCAGGAGAGGGAATTCCCGGATTTTCGTTCTACGGTTTCCCCAAACGGTTGAAGTTCTCACTGACTTCTCACTTTAGCTGCTAACTTACTACCACACAGCTGTGTACTCCACAAACAAGACAACGCTACTTCAAGAGTAGACAAAAGGATTCCACACACATCAGTTCTGCTCGCACTTGAGCTCCACATGACATTGGACTATTCCGCTATTGCTTAGTTATCGTCTTAACAACTCATTTCACCACGGCAACTCCAGCGATTACTTGCAGATTGAGAGTACCAACCTTTTTATAGTTCCCAGAAGGCGGCAGAGAAGGTTTGGGACAAATCAGCCTTATTCCTTAGTTCCTATTGGATAAATCGTTAAATTTCTGGAAGTTTCCAGAAGTATTTATTTTGTCGCCAAGTCACCAAATGTTCGCCAAGTTCTGAAATTACTGACATGGCACCCGATGAGCAGTCACAAGGCTGATCACACAACGGTCTTTCCGGTGATTTAATTAATTGGGCTGGGAAGAAACTTTAAAGGCTTTTAATAATATTTTAGTTGTTCAATTGGCAGTATCTGTTCACGTTTTATTGATCCTTTTTTTATTTCTATCCTATTTTTATAGATAATCGTTTTACATATCAATGTATAAGGGTTTTTTTTTCCTTACATTTGGAACAGCAATATTTGTCTAACCGATAATAATTTTGGGGGCGGACCTCTGTTAATGCACAGGAAACATCAAATGATAGACTTCAATTTCTGTACGTTTGCGTCTGTGTCTGTCACAGAATTGCACTGTTAAATTCAATGTCCAACAATTTCGCAAAAGGGCAAAAAGGTGAGATATTTTTATCTTTAATAACTGATTTAGAGCCCACATTTCTAGGGAGGGTTTTATAGGATAATCTGAAACTAGTGAACTTTAATATTTGCAGTAACTGCTCCCTCTACCTCCTCGGATAACAATTTCCCAAATTTTGCAGTGTCGTCTTCAGTCAAGTTTTAAGTACGACGTATACAAACTCAATTATGAAATATATAATGTGGGTAAGCATGGAGCATTTTTGGTGCTAAAAATTTCCCTTATGATAGTGTTTTTTCGCTTAAGACATCTGACGTTTGTAATCATCTTTTACAATAGATATATAACTCGTTTAATGATGATATAGAGGGGTCTTTAAGACTAAAAGTAATGGAAGAAAAATAGTCATCCTTATCTCCCTGGTCATCCCTCTGAGATTGACTAGGATGGGGAGGATGTTAAGAACGTAAAATATTTAGGTTACCCATTAATTACATAAAATATTTAAGTTACCCATTTAGTAGAAACCATTTGCAATTTTGTTTTGTTTTGAAGAAAAATAAAGATATGTTGGTTGATATCTTTCAATCTAATTTAATGCCTACAAATTAATATAAACTGAATCGAATTTTACCTTGACTTTAACTTAAAAAGCAATGGTCATAGCCATTTGTAATGTCTTGTGACTACAATTGTATTTCTGAGTCAAATTTAGTTTCAATTTGTTGGTGGAAACAGCTTTAAACATACAAATTCGCAAGGTATTTTCAATAAAATTGTTACATTCATGACAAAGACCTATATATCCTAAGAACTATTCGCTAGGAAAAGTGGAGAAATAGCTAGTTGTATAGTTAAACTACAAATTCCTTCTTGTGTATAATCTGTGAGCTTCCTCATCGTAATGTAGACATTTTAAATCTCCATGTTTCATTGTTTTACAGCTTAAGTGATAAATTAGGTCATTCCTGATCGGAAAAAATGTGAACGGGTACCTTCGTGGAATATCGATAAGGAGATTATTTTTATTCCAGTGACATTAAGAGAGGTTAAAATATTTTTTCTTATTACTTTACACGTGCTTCTAAACACATAAAATCAAGTTTTGGCATATATATATAGTCTTTTTTTCTCACATATTTCATTTTTTTCTGTTTAAAGTGGTTTTTATGTTTCTATGTTAGATTTAAATGTACTGGTAAATTGATAAAAATTCCCGCTGATATTTTAAATATGGATATATGACAATAAGATTTGAAACACTGACAACTATAATTATTTTTACATGTAGGACTGTTGTAACACTATTCTCTATTCAATCTATCCGGTAGGAATTAATTATTTCCTTCCCAAGTCGAAAGCATTACTTCTACTTGTCTTAATTTTACTTGTTTTTTATAAAATAAATATATCCTTGTTCTTTATCCTATATGTATAATTAGGAAATTAATGGGGCTACAAAATATTATGGTAGTTAAATTTGGTATCCATTCAAGGGATAAAAAATTTACATACAAGAAATGATTGACGAAACTGATAGTTGATCCTCTAGGGTTATGTTGTCTAGGATAGATTATATTGCTATATATTACATATAGAATATTAAGCAAAGTCATGTTTCAAAGATTTCCCTCGAAAGTGAAGGAGAAAAAGAGCTATTAATGACTTAAATAAGAGTCATGAACTTTTATCTCCACTAACAATGATGAGAATCTGAGTATATTGACAATCTAACAAACCAAGCGTTGAACGGAAATCTATCAAATTCGTTGCAGATAGCTTTTTAAGGTGAGTAACGTGCAATTTAGAGCCAATTTTTCGATATTTTAATCAAAAAAGATCTTGTTTTTACAAAATTCTGAAGACATATTATAATTTCTGAATTGCATTGTTCTAATTTTATCATTAGCGAAATAATAAAAAATATTTCTTTTCCCAACTATACTAATTTTTTTTAGTTCGTAATTTTCGTCTAAATTTTAAATCTTTGAATAAATTTTGTAATACTCGTCTTTATACAACTAGTTATTTCGCTAATGATCTTGGTTATATTTAACTTCAGTTAAATCGTTTAGATTTAATCTCATGCTCAAAATTCTCTGAAAATATTAGAATATAAAATGTCATTTTAATTTATCTTTTGTGTTCTCTGCCATTGTAAATAAGAATCTTTTTAATTGAGACCCATTCCATGACATAATAGTGCTGTCAAAAACATAAAAGGATGATTCACCTGTCTTTTAACTTTTGCAGTAGTGTTACTTTATTTATTTATTTGTTTCGTAAATTCATTTGTGTGTGTGTGTGTGTGTGTGTGTGTGTGTGTGTGTGTGTGTGTGTGT
>JAOUZG010040450.1:1202712-1214749 GCA_026289955.1 Argiope argentata | reverse complement strand
TGTGTGTGTGTGTGTGTGTGTGTGTGTGTGTGTGTGTGTGTGTGTGTAGCTTTGACTTGCTTTACAATACTGGGAAGTTTCTGTTTAAAATCCTCTAGCATGATGAAATAACAGACTTTGATATTAAAAGACCCCAATTTATCCTTTTCAGTAATAATAATAAAAAAACATAATTTCAATGAAATTAATTTTTAAAAACTGAAATTTTATGAAACATATAAAAATTATCAAGCAATTTAAGAACGAAAGATTCAATTAAATTTTTAGCAATTATTTATACAAGCGAACCATAATAATTGCAAGATGGCAAGTAAGGAACAGAAATTGGCCCAGTTTCGATTTATTTGGAAGATGTTTTTAAGACTTAAGGTCATATTTTAAAATTGCAACATTTAAATGAAATAATCATTTTAGAATGCTCTGGTAAATTATTTTACGTATTGGAACTGGCATACCGAATTTATAAAATCTCGTATTCGTTTGGTACTTTTTGGTGGTATGAAACCATGGACTGTTTCTTGGCTCTAAATCCTGTTCCAAAAAGTGAGTATGACTATGCATTAAATGCATTAGGTACAAATGTTTTCTGGCTAGCTTGGCAAGAAAATTTAGGCTAACTCTTGTTCCTGTCATTAAACCATCGATAAAATGGCGAAGTTCGTTCCAAGTTATTTTTCATGTTCTTTCAAAACGAGATGTTAATATAATTAAATTAGACCTGTCGTTTTTCCGCTTCATTGTTTCATCTATATAGATTTTGTTTCTTGTTCGAACAGTGAAAGAAAAAAAAGAATACATTCCAAAATTGCTTTTCAGCCAATGACATTTATGTACCAGAATGGACATTTTCTGGAAAGACGATAAATTATAAAACACATATTGGACGATTTTTGTGACTACGCGCGCCAGACATGACAGTTATTACATCATGCAAAATTAATTTATATCCGTTTAATCAATCGCTTTCCTCTTTTTTTCCCACGGACACAGAAGAGATTGCATTCAGTGAGCTTGAACATCGAGAAACGTCCAACCTTTTTTGAATTCAAAGAAAAAAAAATTGTTCTTCAGGTCTCATTGATGCGAATCGATTATTAGAGGTGGTGCGTTCGTTGTCCTCTGTGTTTGATGGATGAGAAGTCTCTGATATCTATCTTTTTTGATAAAGAATGAAATAAAAAAGACGCTCTACAATGTTATAAAATGAAATGGAATCGGAGTAAGTATTTCAAGAAGCATTGAAGTAGTTCAAAAGTAAATGGACTTTGGGTCATTCCAAAAACAAAATTTCTATTTATGATTAGGTTTTTATATTGGTGGAAAAATTCTTGGGAAAAGTATTCGTTACATTATCTGGCCGCACATGCAATTCGTTTAAAATTTTAAGTAGTTCTCTTTGTAAGCGTATTCGACAGAAATAATCTTTAAAAAGTATTTAAAAAATTGATATAAATGGCGAAAAAATGATACCAGGATATAAAACGAATTTTTTCATCCCCAGGCATCATATGTGATTTGTCAAATGAACATGTTTTTTTAATATCCCTCTTTATCAAAATTGCCTCAAAAAATAACTATAAATGTGCCAAGGTAACCCATATATCTAACGCCCAGAGTCTAGTTCAATCATAACGTTGGTGACTGATGTTTGTATATTTAGTAAATAAAAATTGTTAATGCTCTTTTAAATATTTTTTTTATAAGTTGAATTTTAATTCAGCATTAATACCTAAATTGATCAATGTTTTGACTTTCTACGGTCCTGGCTTCTATGATTTTTACTATGCAACGCTGAGAATCAGTAACCTATTTAAATGTTTTCTTCTGTTTTGTTTTTGAGTGTTTACTGCTTTACTTTGTTATCCTGCTAACATTGATCACGGTTTTGAAAAAAATTTATAAAAATTGCGAAAAAATGAACCTTTTGATCTGGTACAAAAAAAGACGAAAGCGTCAATTAAATTATATATATGAATGTGTGTGTGCCTAATATTATCTCTTAATTTTATTTGAATCCTACTTTTATTCTTAATTTCATATCAACCAATTTTCCATTTTATATATAAAAGAAACAATATTATCTTATTTTAATTTTTTTATTTTCTGATCCAAAATCAACTTTTTAATTTAATTATTTCCAACACGGGGTCTCAAAAGTGAATGACTTATACAGCTCCTAAAATGCTAAAGCAGGGATAAAAATCCCTTTTCTTTCTTAGACCGTCAGGTGTCAAAGATTTTTCTTTATGAATCACTTAGAAAAAGCATTTAGGGAAAAATTCTCTCGCTTTCGCTGTTGTGCTCTGTACGAACATAAGTATTCAGCCATAGTTTTTGCATAGAAATGTGGAAATACCGGGTGTCCAAAAAGTTCCCATACTGATGATTTGTGAATTTATTTTACAAAAACAATTGGTTTAAAAAGAATTATTTTTATGTCAATGGTAAAAAGCACTTTTAACATAACTAAGGAAAACATTCGGAACAAAATGTCCACCCCTTTCTTGGAGACAAAGCTGAACTCGTTTGCGCAATTTTTTCGAAACGCGTTTTAACATGCTAGGAGGGATTTCTTGTATCCTTTGAATAATTGCGATTTTCAAATCACCTATTGTTTGAGAATCACCGGCATAAACTTTGTCCTTTAAATATCCCCGCAGAAAAAATTCCGGGATGGTCAAATCAGGGGATCGAGGTGGTCAAAGATTTTTTGAGATAAGTCGATCGCCGAAAAAGGCTTCAAGCCTTTCCATGGTTTCATTACTCGTATGGCAAAATTTAAAATGCTTGGAAAAAAAATCATGGACAATGATTTTTTAAATTTGGAGTACGGGAACTTTTTGGACACCCGGTATAATATCGTTTGAAATATAAATACAATTTATTTCAGAAAAGTATTTCTTGTATGTATATATATATATACACAAGAAAGAGCCAAGCTTTAGCTTAGATTTGCGTCCAAGCTTTGGCTGTCCTGAGTCTATAAAATCTCTTCACAATTCCAAAGTTTTATTCAGAAAACAAAAGAACTGAATATGTCGCTCTCCAAATTGAGCAGATATGAATATTTTTTATTTCATTTAATATTTCCCTGTATATGGACGCCTTGAGTTATGCAAATCAAATCAAGATGGTACTCGTTCTTTTCCCAACTTTTCCGTACTCTATCGAAGACATAAATGATTGATAGCCCCATTTTTTAAAATCAAAATTTGGGGTCCAAACTCTTTAAAAAAATCTCTCTGTTTCCATAATTTCTTGAGCCATACGTGCATAAAATAATAAATATGATTGTCCATATCTAATCATGTAGTTTCCCGGATACTCTTTCGTAATTTTGTTTCAACAGAAAAAGACACATGTTGAATTTCTCCTTAGGGAGCTACCATTTTGTATGGAGTTTATTTAGTACTATCTATTTTTTAAATCTGAAAAGTATCTAATACTCGAAAATGATATGTGATCGCCAACTGTGTAGATAGAAGGAATTTGATTAATTATTTTTTCTGTTCAGTATCCTTTTTAATATTTTTTTAATTCGAGCTGAAATAGATTTTTTTAAAACTTGTAGTGAATAACGATGTCAATACAGGTTTTTCAAATATTATTTCATTCTTTAAATTTAATTAATATTTAATATTTTAAATAGAGTTTTAGCAGTTTGTAATGAAATTTTAAATAGACAGGCATAGCTCGATCAGTAAATTCTAAGGATTTCGAGCGAAGGTAAAGAATGCGAGTTCAATTATAGTATTTAATAAAAAGTAACTGAAATAAAAAATTTCTTTGTTGACCTAAGCAGAAATTGACTTTATATATATATATATATATATATATATATATATATATAGAAATGTGGTTCGTTGGTTCCGTAGTGTATTGTTCTATTGCTCTTGCTCTCATGAGGGAATAATTTCGACTGATTTCGACAAGTGCTATTTTGACATATAATTATGTGATTTTGAAGAGTTCTTGATATTTATGAATATGATTTGCTATAGAGTTATTCTGTGTTGTGAATTCCAGACTGTTCTTGAGTCTTCAGTTATAGTTTCTAAAGATAAAATAGCAAGCTCCATAGAAGAGTCTCATGTAACTTCATCGCTTCCCCATCAGGACTTTTTATACTAAATATTTGCAATTTATTTTACATTCTTGATTTCCTTTTCCTTTTGCATATGTTGATAATAATAATTTTTCAGTAAATTCTTGCAGTTAACTTATTTTATTTAATACTGAAAGACGTTTTCACAGTGATCGATCTATAAAGTTATCGAATCAGTAAATCAAATATTCCACGTCTGTCTGAAGACGACTACGCAGATCCGGAATTCCACCCCGCTCAGCTTTTAGACTTGATTCGTAGACCATGCCTTTACCAAACATGTTCGGGTCGTGAAAATGGTCACTGCTAAAAAAGTGGACAGTATAAATTTTTAGTAAGTTTCTTTATAGCTTTGAAATTATCTTGTGTATTCCTTCTCATAATCAAAACTCTACATTCGATCACAAAAAATAAAGTTTTTATCCCGAATCCAATCTTTGTTGGGAAACTTTGGTGTTCACAGACAATAACATCCAAAAATAGTACAGCATAAAATAAATTTTTGCATCGTCTTAAAATTAAAAAAAATATATATGGCTCTATTATCTATTTTATTGTACTTTTTTTTTCATTTTCAATCCGGGTTTATTTTTTCGTATTTGAAGTTTAGAGAAAGTATAATAATAATAATAAAACAAAAAAAAAATTTAACGAATCTCCGCTTTTTAAATATTTCCGAACTCTAAAATTATGTTTTGGCATTCTGTCTGTCTACAACAAAGATAACTCAAAACCACTTTAAGCTAGAATAATGATATTTAGTGCATAGTGTTTACACCGAAATTGCAGACCTCTAATTTGTTTACCTCAAATTTGTAGACCCTTCATTTGTAGTCTATCTGGATTTTAATTTGTTTGGTTTATTTTAGTTCTATTAACGTTCCGTTTTAAAGCAACACAAGGGCTATTCTGGGGCCGTAATTTTGAACTGTAATCAGAAGAAGAGTAGAGAAATGTTTGTGGTTTTATGGCACAAAAGTTATCTTTGACTAAGCTGCTCGACATTCTTTAGCTTAAAATATTTGAATCAATTTATAACAAAATCAAAATATGGGATTTTTACAAAAGCCAAATGTGTAAAAGCGTAAAACAGAGATTCATGAAAAAGCGTAACAATGATGTAAGGTATGGTACCGTGCAAAAAAGTGCGGTTAATTTTTTTATAAGTTTATTAAAATCAATTAAATATATGCTAATAAAAATTTATAAGCACATATTTAATTGCTTATAAAGCGAAATTATTTTATTTTTGTACATATATTTACGTGCTGTGCGATTAATTTTTATATGTTTATAAAAACCATTTAAAAACAGTATTATTATAAAATAAAAGGCCAACATGCAGAGTTTTTAAAGCAATTCCTCCAGCTCAGAGTGAGATTTCTGAAAACATGAAAACGCTGAGTAGAAAACTTTGGGCACTCCACAAGTATGTGTAAAACAGACATATCAGATGGCGAAGGCAACACCCGAGCTAGCATCCACCTCTCCGAACTGGCACGCCACATCAGTGGGAGAAAATGTGACCCCGATGGAATCCACTTACCAGACGGTTCTTCTGTGGAATCGGATGTCAAACCTGAAAACCTCCGGTACCGAAGTAGAGGTCTTACCACCAATCCACAACATCATCCCAGTCTGTCTGTCTGGGTGGTTTAATGTAAATTAGCATAATAACTTCAAAATAAAGATAGTTTGACGGATAAAATGTGCACAAAGATTTAACATCTAATGTGTAGATATCAAATCATATCCGATTGTTGCAGTGCGATTAGGTATATATTTTAAGCTTTTTGCGCACTTAGTGTTAAATATTTAAGCCACACTAATGGTTCGGTTGTTACGAACTTTAGAATCAAACCGCACGCGTTTATTCTGGCTTTTTTCCCACCAATTCATTAAGACTGAAGTGAAATGCGAAAAAAACGGAGTGCAGCGATGCATGCAAAAACACAGAAAGAAGAGACAGCTCTAAAGGATGGTGGAAATAATGGTCCATTAGGAAGGGACGGCCCACCCGCCGACTGTTTCACGTGTGGCCCATCAGATAAGGGTACTGTTTTATTCAAAACGACGGCCGGCCTTCCGCCCAAAATCGGCCACATCGTGTAATTACATGAGGGCTAAAATTTTAATATCTTCCAGAGGTCCATTTGCATCTGGAATCGCTCTTTACTCACCTATTTAGAGGCCGTAACCGTAATCCGAAATATCGGGGCGAGTATCGGCAACCAATGGCCAGCTTCTGGAACATGCGTCGCAGTGTTGGGGTCGGTGATTAGCATTCAGTGGCATGTCATGACGGTAATTATTCGGATATCGATGCGTCAAAGAGAATCGATTTAATGAAGTAGTATTTCGATGACAAAATAAGTGTTAGTGGAAGTAAAATTTCCCCAGCTAAGCAAAGTAAGCACTTAGTAAATTTAATTAAAAACAACTTTATATAAAAAAATTATCATTTTGCTAAACAGCAAAACTTATTTCAGCCTCATCATTTTCTCCTTTTTAATCTTGAGCTTTATTATTTCTTAAAATCACTAATAGGTAACTACAATGATGCGAAATAAAATTTTTTATGTGAATTGATTAGTAATTATAGTTAAAAAATTAAAACAGTTTATTATCAAGAATGCATAAGTGTGAAAAATTTTTAGTCCCAAGAATATTAGGAGTAATGCAAAAATCGATTACGAAATTATAAATAAGACAAGTTAAAATTAAAAAAAAAATTAATATTAATAATAATAAAAACAATAAAACATAATAAATAATAATAATAATAAATTATATATTAATAACATCCTTAACTCAAGAATTTTGTTAGCAATTCTGTTTTTTTTTTCTGAAAGTAAATAAATATAATTTAATTACAAAAATAGTTGTTTTAGAAAAGTAGTAATTAATATAAAAACAATGCATTTTTGAACGTACTGTTACAGCATCTCTAGCAATTGAAATGTATGTTGAAAAATTTTCGACGTAAAGATAATGTATTCATTGAAAAGATTTTTACATATAAGAATACGAATTTAAATACTTTTAGGATTAAAACAAGTTCGTCCTTTTATTTTCTTTGCGATTTCTTTTTTGAAAAGTGCAATGATAACGATATTTTTTTATTACGATGTTGTTGTTTTCATTAACATGTATACATATTTTAAAAAAAACATTTGATGAACGATAGTTGAAAATAAACTCCTTTTTTTGTTGTTGTTTACTGTACTTAAAATAAATAAAAAAATTATATCTAGACGAAACTTTTATATGAAAAGATATCATAATTGAAAAAAATAACGGACACAGATCAACTTAAAGTCAACTGCTAATACCAAGAATTTTTTTCTCGAATTTTCAATAAGTTATTCAGTAAAAAGGTTTAGTTAATTAAAAAAAAATGCTTTTATTCATGGCAAAAAAATGATGTTAACGCAAAGAGATTTTTGTAACAATAAAGAGAAGTTATTTATGGTTATAAAATAAACTTTTTATATCAAAAAAAGTTATTTTTCTAGGATCAAAGACATCAGAATTTAAAAAAAAGAATATTATTTAATTATATTTCTTGACAGTGTATATTATAATGAAATAGTGAAGATATCTGATTGTTCAAACAAATCGATTGTAAGACTACCGTCCTTCATTATTCCAAGAAGAATTTATCTTTTCATTAAGGCCATTCTATTATGTTACTGACAGAAAATTTTATTTTTCTACTCAATAATGAATCCAAACTTACAACTACGAGACGACAAGATATTCATTTCTCGATTAAACCATAGGCAACTCCGAAACTGCTCTTTCTATTTCAATTATCTCAAATCTTCCCTCAGTATTGCTGACATTCATGAATAATTCTTTAGATACTCCGCATATGTTAACTTCTTTATAATAGACATAAACTACTAATAAAAAATAATTTATTTAAATAAAAAATATTTCGTTATTTTGTGTATACTCATGCTAATGGCATGATTAATTCGATTATATTTAACTTGATTTGACCCGTTACGTGCGACCATTTTTTTTCATTCATTTTTTTAACTTCATTTATTGATACTTTTCCGTAAGCCGGGTGCAAGGGAAAAAGCGCCAAAAAAAATTTCGCCAAATTTCTTACGGCGATTTTAAAGCAAAAAATTGCCAAATAAGGTAGAATTTAAACAAATTTCTTTGGCGATTTTTCGCTTACGCCCGGCTAATGAAAAAATTACTCATTTAATAATTATTGTAACTGCGTTATAAACGTCGTACATGAAAAATTAATTCAATGTCATTTTTAACATTCTCTATAATAGTGCTACTAATCTAAGAGTCATTTCTAGCTTTCCGTCGAAGGGGTTAGTATTTAGTTCGGCTCTGATTTTCAGAGTAAATAAAATATGACTCACCGTTCCTGTGCGTCGGCGAAATGCGGGAAAATGTCGAAAATGCAGACGATTCGAAGCCGAGTCGTCTGCTTTTATGAAAAATAACAAAAGTGGCTTAGGAAGTGGCTTTCATATTTAATCATTAGAACAGTGTGCATGGTGGCCAATTTGTTCGGCCAGCGGAGATGGGTGTGTTTGATTGAGCCGGACAAGGTCACAGGCCGGGCTCACTCTAATGATCCTCTGCTCTGATTTTGTCACTGAAGGATACGGATCTTTGTTTTATTCAGAGGAGTTCCGCAATCTGCTTTCGAATTGCGAAGCCGTAGGTAGGCTCATTATGTCAGAAGCCTTTCAGGGTTGATGAACACGAGGATGACTATATTTACAAGGGGTGGAAATTGAATCGGAATAACACATGCGTGTTACTGATTGAACTCCCGAATACCAATTAGTAAGTAGTCTTCGGCGACCAGTTGGTGCGCAGGGATCACAGATGACTAAAGTGTTCCCATTAAATATTATGTATAATTTGCATTAATTTGCTTCATTAGCGAAATATTTTTAAACTTAAATTTTGACAAGGATTTAAATCGTACTATTACAGAAGCCTCACAGAGATATATACATTTGGCTATGAATTTCCCTAATTTTCTATTTACATATTCATGTATCTAAATAGTTCAGGACTGAAAAACGAGCTCTCTTAGAATGTTTACACCATGGATCGATTCTGAAGTCCAACGTTAATGGTAAGCCCAACAAAATTTTGAAAATTTTATTAAAACATGACCTATATTAAAATCTACTCAACATTATATATATATATATATATATATATAAATAGTGTCTGTTTCGACGCTCTTCCGATCTTCAAAAATCGAATATTTACATCTTGATCATTGCTAGTGAAATAAAAAGCAGGAATGAAATATCAAGTGCAAAATATGAAAACAATTTGAATTTCTTTTCAACAATTAAAATACTTTAAAAATTAAAAATACTTTTTTTTTATTCCAACCCATTTTTGGATTTATATCCATCTTTCTGTTTGTCACAAAGGGAACTCAAAAAAGTTTTGTCCTTCATAGATGAAATTTGGCGTGCGTTTTTTTTTCACCTAATTTGTAGATATCTGCCAAATTTTGAACAAGATCCATTAAGGAGAAGATCATCTGTTCGAATATAAATTAACACGATAACTGCAAAACGAAGAGAGCCAAATGGTCTCAGATCCAACATTTGTTCAACAAATATTCGGAATGCAGTGTCTACATCATAGGTTTAATATCTATAATGTAAATAACCATCAAATTTCGAGAAATGTAACAAGGAGTTGATCGTCTGTCGGCTTGAACTTTCAGAAACACGTAAAAGCATGGACTGAATAACGTTCTGACTTAAATATATCTTATTTTATATGGGATTTTGTGACTAGAAGTGCAGTTTTGTATTAAATTTTTCTTTCAATCGTTTGTGAAAAACGTATCTGAAAACAAAAATTCGATTTTAAAATAACTA
Organism: Argiope argentata; assembly: GCA_026289955.1. NCBI lineage: Eukaryota > Metazoa > Arthropoda > Arachnida > Araneae > Araneidae > Argiope > Argiope argentata. Next base: position 1,204,753 of record JAOUZG010040450.1, on the reverse strand, counting down.
TTAATCGCATGCCAAGGACTGATCTCCAAAAACACATGGTGAAATCTTTATAAGCCAGATAACAACCCTCGACCTGAAGTGTCACTTTTGCTCGATGGTCATGTTATTCGCCTACAATCCACCAGATTTCGAGATCGGGCCTAGAGCCATCCGCATCTACCAACAAACACTCATTACGGATTACATTATAGATTTAATAAAAATCTAAAATTTACACCTCAGATTAATAGTTCATATTGGACAGTCAAAAATTTAATTGTCCATCCCAGATCATACCAAATTTCGCATAGAAACACGTTTTTAAAATTTTTAAAAATTGCCTTTGATAAAAATTATTTTATAACTGTACAAAAGAGCTGAAATTTTATTTTAATTATTTTATACTTTTCAAACTTCAATTCTATTATTTCGACAGCCAATAAAATACTATTAAAAATTTTCTTTAATCACTAATCATTTGATAATGAAATTTTAAATATCGCATTGCCACCGAGATTACAAAAAGTGCGTAAAACTTCAAACTTGTTGAATAACAGTGAATGAGAAAATAGTTATTAAATTCCGTTAGAAAAATATAAAAAAAATCAAGTGAAATAAAAGTGTCAATTAAAACTAGCTGAAGATAATTATCTTTGTCATGCGTCATACGTAAAATATGGTCATTTTAACAGGACGGCAGGAGTAAATTGAAATATATTCTGTTTCTCAATCATTTTTATCTTTTTTAGAAGAAAAATTATTTGTTGTAAATATGCAAAGCTTAGAAATAACGGACAGAGAAAAAATAATAAATTCCTCGTCTTTTATTTTGGGAAATATCATTTGCTTTCAAAAACATTTATTATCCAAACTTGAATTCAGTATTAAACGTAGCAATATGATATCAGTTTTAATCATAAGAACTTTTTCAAGGTCTGTGCTGTATACAAGAAAATAGGAGAGACGAATTTTCATTTTTTTAGCTCGAGTTGCATATGCAATCACAGTTTGAGAAATTAGAAATATTTATGATGTTTCAGTGATTTGGCCAAACAAATAGAAATGAATTGAGACAACCTCGATTTGCCTCTGATTTCTGACGAATTTTGATAGAAACAGAATTTAAAATATACCTCCCAGAATTTAATGAAATATTTTACTGTACCAAGGATTGGTTAATGAACCTTGACCAATTTGGCTTGTGAGAAAAAGAAAGTAAAATTAAGAATAATGCTTCTAGCTTATTTTGTTTGTATGTTTTGTTCCTATATATATTTATACATTAAAAATTATTTATTATTATTTTGATCATATCAGAGCATGATGTTATTTTGGAAGTGAGGTTTGTGGCGTCAACAAATATCCGTAGACGAAAATAAAAATTAAAAAAATAATTCGTAGGCGAAGAATTGAAATTTTACTATCAACACGATCATCTCAAAAAATCAGCTTTTAATACAGTGCTGATATCGCATTTACAAAAGCTCTTATTAAAAAAAATTAATTTAATGACTACAGCAAATAAAACCTAGAAAAATGTCATTTTGAGCACGTGATTATATGAAATGAAATAAATAGGAAATGAGATATTTTTTTAAACAATCAGTGGGAGACAAAGTTTTTGGGATCGTTTGCAGTACTAAAGTGGCTCATCCAATGAAAGAATTCAAATGAATAAAAGTATAAATTAACCTGCACGAGCACGTGGTGCTTGGCCGTTCAAGAAATGATGTCTTGGCATAAATACATTGAAATATGCGTAGCAGATTTCATTTTAATCTTTTAATCATTTTAAATAAAATTTTGTATGTTTAATACGACTTTGAAGTGGCAATAAAAATTTTAATATGCGGATGAGCATCTCAAAAAATCAGTTTTTAATAACATTTTATAACATTGATCATTAAAGAAATTATATTCTGACATGAAACATTGAAATATGCAAAGCAGATTTCATTTTAACGTTTATTTATTATTATTATTTAATTTTTATTATGGACAATACTTATATCTCCTTTTTCCCTTTACAGATAACACCCAGGAAAAATGATAAATTTATTCA
>JAOUZG010040450.1:1183804-1200853 GCA_026289955.1 Argiope argentata | reverse complement strand
CCCTTCAGCTCGAAGGATATTATTTAGCTTATAAGGCTGACGCTACAAAATTTGCCTCTTCTTATAAACGTCGCATTAAATTTCATAAGTTGCAATTATTAAATTAATACTTTTCTATAAGTTATTTCTGTTTGATAAAAGTTTCCCTTACATTAAATATGTTCAAACTTTCTTGGCACATTTGGGGCCCAACTTGTTCACCTAAACTATTGACTTTTAGGTTGTTAAACCATACAAATGCAAAACCTTTTTAGAATGTATATATATTCCTATGTATACAATATATGCGCATAACGCTTTTCTCATGTTATCTTGTGAACAAGATAATTAGTCATTTTATTCGGATTTTAATGGGTTTGTAATATGTTGTTAGCAGTGTATTATTCTCGCTCGAGCTCATAAATAGCCCCTATTGTTCAAACGGAATGGCAATGCTCGAACTCGAAATGAAAATTTCGATATAACTTACTTAATATTGTTTAAAACTTTTTTAAATATTTGTATTCGTCTTGAAATATTTCTGACAGATTCGAAATACTCAGATTAAGGGGCGAAAATCGCACAATTTAGGCATATTTTAAGTAAAAAACAACCCACAGAGAAAGATATGATAGAGAAGGACATTTTTATCTGTGAAACAACCTTTCCAGTGATCTGGCGACATAGTGACTTTTTTGGAAAGCTTCTTGGCGGCTTGACCAGATTTCGCGGCAAATAGATAGTCCTGGAGGATTTCATCACCTAAGCTTTAGGGCCATTACTCAGCGAGATAGCTCAGAACCTTGGAGAGAATTCTGGCTTTTTACGCCAAGTCAGTTATAAATACCATCGCCCGATTGAATACTCGAATGTTAGTCTAGTGCACCGAAGCTGCTACCCGTCTGCCATTTTAGAAATTTCTGTGTTTGGAAGCTGTTTCTTGTTGCATTAAGTGAACTGAAGCTGCATAATTGCTTCAAAAGCCGTAAAATGATGTCATCTCCTGCATCTTTTAGATATTTCTTCGGATAAACATCTTGTGATTTCCGAGAAATTGTTTTATCAGTTCTCAACCTATACGAACTCCAAAGCGAGCTGCAATATTGAAGGAAGAAAAATTAAATCCAGTTGTCCAAATGAGCGCCTTAATAAGATGAACAACTTTTTCATTTAAAGTTTTTCGATAACTGCGATATCTTAAAAGTTAAGGGCAGAAAACTGATTTTCAAACCCTAATTTTAATTGTGTTTTTAAGTGAACAATGTATGTAGCTAGACAGTAACTTTGATGAAAAGGTGTCTACTTTTACCTTTCAGATTGCCAAAAAGATTTATTTTTAATCTTGCTATTTCACGCGATTGAAAATAAGGAATTTAAATGAATCAATCTGCACTTGATTACAGCAACGCAACGCGCGCACGCACGCACGCACACACACACAGAGAGATTAATCATACGCATATATAGAGCGATATTAATAGCATTACCTTCGCATACAATGACGAATCTGAGACGCACATTGAACAGTTGAATTTTTAATTTTAAATCTGAAAATAAGTGAAAGTATTAAGTAATTAAAAAAATCATTTCTAAACCTAATTTCAATGTCCTAATGTTATTATAGAAATTAAAATAAAAATAAATGCTCCGAACGAAATATACTATCTAATTAAAAAGTTAAGTAAATTCGCAGCTCAAGGGGTTAGTTTTGTCATTGTCAGGCAACTTTGTCGAACTACAGTTTATTACAATAAAAGAAAGCAGTATTCTTAATTTCCTTCGTGCAGTGGTGATATAGCATTCCGATTTGGTATATTTATTTCTAATTGGCGAAATTCATTGATGAAACAACCTCGGATGACGTATTGAAGGGTCGTCAGTTTTCATACAAAACAAACTTTTATAGAATTGTCAAAACGTCTGCGGAATTTTGTTTTTACGAGAGACGATTCCAGTGCTTTACCGACGAAGGGGTGTAATACAAATCTATCGCATAATTAAGACTCAGTTTGTTTAATTAAAACAGATTATCTGTTAATTAGCTCAATTGAATTCTTCACGCTTATTTTTTTAATTCTGATTCTGACACTATTTTTTCTCTTACAGTTAAAAATTTGCACGGATGTTCGTAAAAAAAAATAAACTGTTATATTTCTTTTGAAGATCATTAAAAAATTGTCCGTATTTCAAATTGTTTTGTATAAGACACTTGGAAATCTATTTCCACTGAGATATACTTTTAGAAAAATATATAGTTATATTCATTCCATATATTATAGTTCATTTTAATATATAGATCAAAATATGGATTGCTGTAATAAGTCATCAAAATTTGTTACACAATGATCATGGAAATGTTTAATTGAATTTCAAAAAGGTATACGTTTTTAACTATTTTAAATTTAGCTTAAATTTACCAAAATTTGTCTGCATCTTTTTTAGAACTTCTAAAAGATTCTAACTACAGCAAAAGATGAATTAATCGAACAGGATCATAGTAATTTAGAATTGCTTAAGATAGGACAAAAATAACACCTCTATACTATTATAAATGTGAAAGTTTGGATGGATGATGTTAATCAATCATGCCACAACTGCAGAACGGAAATGGAACGAAATTAAGCACAGAGATAGATTATAGTCTCGAATAGGACATAGGTTACTATTTATTCTAATTAACTGAATGGTTACTTTTTTAATTAAACACTAACTTTCCCTCCAAAATTTGTATTTCCCCACCGCCAAATGAACAAGACTTCGTGAAGTCTTACTCACTTGGCGGTGGGGAAATGAAGATCATTGGAAGGAAAAGTTAGTTTTTATCCCCACGCTGATAAGGTCGATCTTAGCATGTTTTTGACCGATTATTTTAAGCGATTCAGTTTATTATTTTGTCTGATGCATTTACAATTAAACATTGTTAATTAATCGATTTTTCGAATTTATTTTAAAGTACTTTTGAATTAAAATAAAATAGAATAAAGGAAATTAAAAATTTCTAATCTGCATCGCATTATTTTAACTGGTGTAGAAAATTTACGCATTCGCGTGGCCCCCATTGGCGTCAGTTCTCATACACACACATCAAAATTTCCATGTGTACGAAGTCGTTTGTAAAAGCTATTGTAAAAAAAAAAAAAAAAGAGAGAGAGAGAGAGTGAGAGAGAATGCCTAAATATAAAAATTCATACGAAGTTTTTTGATGTGTTAATTTTCTTTAAAGTGGATGACGCTTCTGCAATATACAGGGTAAGTCAAAATGAATATAGCGATTACAAACGGCTATAACTATTTAATGAAAAAATATTTATCGATAAGATTTACACAGAATGTAGAAGAATCTTCAAAATTTTATATACAGAAGTCATAGATGTTCTATGTGACTTCCCTTGGTCACACGGACAACATCTAATCGGTATTCCATTTCACGCCATACATTCTGAAGCATTTGTTCATTAACCGACTCAAGCGCATTACAAATGCGTACTTTCAGTTCTTCAATTGTTTTGGGCAAGGGAAACACAAACACTCTGTCTTTCACATAACCCCATAGGTAGAAATCACAGGGATTTCCTCAAACATCCGATGCCATCTGCGTATGTTGTTCGCATTTGGAGGTTCTTCATTGTACCGCTGACGAAATTTTCTCTGCACTGTAATAACAGAACGGCAACTGTGAAATTCCAACACAGAGAATGCTTTCTGCACGGGACTAGCCATTTCCACTAATGAGACGCCGCGCTGAACAGGTTTCTTGTCGTTGCGAAGTTCGATTTCGCGCATGCGCAGTCATCCGCTTGGCTGCACGTGCGCTTTACGTTAATAAATTTTGAAGTTCCGTCTACATTCTGTGTAAATCTTATCGATATATCTTTTTTCATTAAATAGTTATAGCCGTTTGTAATCGCTATATTCATTTTGACTTACCCTGTATAATTATACAAAAAAAATTAATATACAAAGTATTGTCGACGCAAGGAAAAGTGCACCGCGTGTTTATTCTTATAAGTTCCTTCCAATTCAGAAAGAAAGAAAAAGAAAAATGATAGGCGTATCAAGCTAAGAACATTTGATGCCATTATTTCCCTTTTTAGGGAAAACAATTATCAAGAAGTGATATAAATGCTCTATTTTTTCCTAATACATCTACTGACAAGTGATACAAATATATATATATATACACACACACACACAAATCATGATGTTTTAGCTGAAACACATAGAACAGTCAGCAAAAAAGGTGATATTTATTTGATATAAGGTCCATTATTCCTTCAAATATAATGCAAATTAAAAGCTGAATGAATGACAATTAAATCAGATGTTTGAAAATCTGCATATTTAACATTGTTGACACATTCAGTTCTAAAACTGAAGGGGGGAAAGTCGGCAAAAGGTAGTGCCTTTTTTATTTGTTACCCCTAATTCTCTATTTTGAGAGACAATGAAAAATAAAATTACTTACAAATAACTCCATAATTGGGCTGATTTTGCCATATTGGAACAAATCTTAAATACTATTGGAATACTCTATAACATAATATTTATTACATCTTTGGGGATATTATTTTAAATAACATTTCATACATAAGTAGTTGTAGATACAAGTTGGCCATCCTTTCTGCTATTTGATTTTGTAAAGAAATAATTATATACCTATATATTTGGGAGTTAAACATTGAGGGTTTCATGTTACCGTAACTGGATAAAATATCTCATACTCCAGGCCCTCAGTCAAGAATGCAGATATGGCCACTGTAGGTGTTTAGCTCACATTGCGCTGTCATGCTACTGAATTTAATTTAGTTTATATATAAAATAAAGAATGACTTTTCAAATCAGCAAGTAACAAAATAAATAGAGTCTTCAGAACAAATACAACAGATAACACAATAATAAATACCATATTTTATTTCAATTAACTTGTTGTTGGCAATAAAAACTAGCAAACAGAACATTTTACTAACTTTCATTTACAAGAGAAATCAAGTTTAAAAATTGGGGCCATTTTTTTTCCTATGTAGGAATTATTACACTTGGCTTTTGATACATTCAAATAAAGAGAAAGAAAATTGATAACTTCCTGTATTTTAAATGTACAAAGTATATAACTTCTGTACAATGAGTACCAGAAATTTTTTAAAGCTTATGAGATGGTAAATTTTGACATGGGATATTTATTGAAATAACTTAATGCATTGATGATAACTAAAAAAACTCTGGATGAAAATATTTCTTTTCAACAGTGTCAATCAAATAAAAATACAATCTCAGCTTCAAAAACAATGAAAAAATTAAAAGAATGTCACATACATAACTAGAAAAAATAAAATAGATACATACGTATAAAATAAGCCAGGCATGTGAACATGAAGTAGCCTTTACAATTGATAATTAAATACCACATATTTCAAAATTAGTTTTACTAATTTAATTTATACTGTGCAAAAATGTTTTGTAGAAAGTGCGAAAAACTTACAAAAAAGTACTTAAACAAAAATTGCATTGCTGTAAAAGAAGTGTCCGAGATAATTGCATACATACATAGTGGGCTACAATAAAAGGTGTTTATAAAAATATGTATTTTGAAATCATTACAAAAATAATACAATGTGTCAATAAATTAATGCAACATCCACTATCTGAACAATTCAATATCTGACAACAATGCACAGTAGACTATTAACTATCTAGCCTAGTTAAAAAAATCACAATAGTTAAAAAAATATATTATTCCCAAAAAGGCACTGCAATCAAGCTGAAGCAGTTACTTTATATTACATGACCATCAGTTTATACAGGCAAACAATATATTTCCCTACTTCATCAGTTATTTATAGGACGGCAATATGTACAGAATAAGATTAATCATTAATGAAATAAATCATAAATAAAGATTAAAAAAAAGCAACATTTACAAAGATTGTTTCCTTTAAATGTCGAAAATTTTAAAAGCAATTGTATTCATTTTGTGCAAAACTCAAAATTTTATGTTTCCTATAATAGTGTTTATAGCATTAACTTGCATTAAGATCTTAGAAAATAAATCTTTGGAATAAAATGGATATTTAAAATGGTTTAGGAAGTGCAGAAAGAGTATTTATAGAACTATGGTTTGGCCATTACATGAAGACAGATAGCTGAAAATCTACAGTGCATGTTTTCAGATTCATTGTGAATTGTAAATATATTTTACTCCTCGCTAAAACAATACGGTAGAAGTTACTTGAATTACCATGTAATTGATCCATAAAATTAGGAAATATAAATGAGATATTACCCCTTGATGTGCTTTATATTAAGAAAAAAAATTGCTGATTATTATAAATAAACATCTTCTGTAGCATTGGAAACTCAATTCTGTTTTTGTATTAATAAATTTTTTACAAATATCAACCCAAAATACATCGTAGCCATGATGTTGAGTTTAGAAGAAGAAGGGGAAAATAAATATATATATACATAAGTTTTTCCATTTAAAAGCATTTGTAAGAATGATAAATAATATAGTTATTTCTCATACTGAAATTTTCATTCAGAGTATGAAAAAAATGTAAATTATTTTTGAAAAATGAGCAATTTTTTTTCACAAAAGAAAGAAACATGATGATTTATTATAATAAGCCAAATTTTTTCATACAAATATAATTATAACACAAAGTAATAACAAGCTGCAATTATTAATTCTGGAATAAAGCTGAATTTCAATATCAATAGATTTTTTCTTCATTTAATTAAAAGAAAAGAAACAAAATACTCCATAGGCATTTTAATCACAAATTGTCAACAGTATGAATAATGAAAAATCAAAACTAGAATGCCAAACATTTATGTCAAATAAAATATATCCAAAGGAACATCCTTCCATGAAAATTAGATTGACAATTTAAAATTGAACACAAAATAAATGTTTAGTACTGTAAACCTTGCTTAAATTTCAATACAAACATTTAAAGCTCAGAGCATTAATTTAATGCAATAATGTGCAATTTTTTGCAAAAGGTCATTAGGGAAGCAGGCAAAAAACACTTTCCCATTCAATTTCTGCATCATGCCAACTTTGATTCTAAAATGCTTTATTTATAGAATTTATCTGTAAAATTACTGCAATGTTGTTACTGCAGCTTGGTACAAAAGTAAGATGTATTATTGTTGATATTTTTAATTTATCAAATTTAAGCTCTAAAGTTTCATTGTTGTTTATATATATAAAAAAAGGCAAAGAAAAAAAAGATTGCTGTTAATTCTCCATATCCTGTAAGATTCTTTTAATAATAATAATAAAAAAAAGCTCCAAAATATAAAATTGGATTATAAGTTCATAACAAATAATAAGGACTAGACTAAAAAAAAAAATTACAGCATTAATCAAATGAAATTCATTACATTATTAAAGCAATAACCTATGTTCAGAAGTTTTTAAATACTGGTGTATGAAACTACCTTTGATATTCTATGTAGTAATATTTGAAAACTTTCTTCATGTTTGAATAACAAGATGAAATAAAAACAGCTTTATTTAATTATGTACAAATTTCTAGTTTCGGCATCACATATATATATTTTTTTCTGGCAGGTTAGAAGCGAGTTATAAAAAAACTCAGAAAATAATATGTTTTAACTAATCAACAAGCTTCAGTAAACTCATTCGTATGCAACAAAATTTACACACACAAATAAATATGCAAAAAAAAAAAAAAAAACATTATCTGATTACACTCCCAACCACAATGCTTTACTCTTCTTAAATATTAAAAATTATCAGTTTAAATATTTTCAATAACAAACTGCATCATTACCATAGTTTAGGAACTGGCAAAGCTTAACGAAAAAAAAAAAAGCATTCCTTAACATAATAATACAATAAAAAACAATAAGTTAAACACAAAAAAAATATACATTTAACTCAATCAAAGCCTAAAACACTACCCTATTACATAATCAAAACATCCCTTCCACAGAAATCGGCATTTATTATGTACAATGAACAGGATGGAGTCGTTAAGAGTATGCTAAGAAGAAGGCGGATTCAAGTCAACATTCATGAGTATTGCACTAGAAGAAAATACGTGCACAGTTGGATAAAAACCACCAATAGGAATATGAGATAACACTTTTCCAATCACCTGCATGTTGTAAGTGAAATATATCTAAAAAAAGAGAGGAAATAAGTATTTACTATTAAATAAATCAATAAAAATTACAAGTGAAGCAGAAATGGAAAAGGCTAACAATTTTCATTTGCCTTTTTAAAGTATTTGATTTTTAAAAGACTTTATTTAGTTAATGACATTATAATGAACACATGTTTTACAGGATTAGCTAGCTACATAATCTGCAACTCAATCTTTATCATAAACTCCTCTCATAAATATTAATAACAATTTAGTATTATTTTGACAGGTCAGTCAAGATTTTTCATTTAATACAATACACACATTATTACAGTGAAAAAAATTGTAGTTTTCAGATCTTTATCTCATTCTTTTCCATCACTTTAGATAAGTTTTCTGCATTAACATTTCAGAAGTAAAAAAGATATACCAGAAATACTTTATAAGCTGATTAGTAGCCTTTATTTAATTAGAAAAATAAAGTTCTAATAACATGATTTATGAAAAGAAACAGAATCATGTTTAGATTTAAGAAAAGAAAAGAAAAGGAAAAAAAAGAAAGCCCAGGTAATTAACTAGACATATAGACAAACAGAAATAAGGAAACTACTCTTAAAAAGTTACTTTTCTGATTTGATCACTTGTGATTTATGCATTGAAGAATCATAATTTTATAGATATTTTGGTTCTTTTCATAAAATATACTAAACTTGGGAGATAAATATTAATATACATGAAAGTCACTGGTAGATAAATATTAATATACATGCATATTAGCAATTCATAAATACCAATGAAAAAAAAAGAGATCATTAGTAAAAATGAATAACTTCTTTGGTTTCTCAAATTTCCCAGTACTAAATGCATTATGTACAGCTAGCATCTTAACATTCATTATAATTATACTTTACACAAAGCAAATTCATAATATTGCAGATAATTAATTATTCATCACAACTTAATTACAGTAAGTAAAAAAGACATACATTATAGTTAATAAGATTTGAGGATCCTTTAAGTAATATCTCTTTTTGTAGTTATACCTCCTTTTCCCCCATCAATGCTTTTTATGAAATAATTTCTCAAAACTAAAGAGAAATCAAGCAATTTATGATGTTTTAGTAATAAAAATCAAAATCATCATGTTATGAATTGTTAGCACTTAAATTTGTATTAGTCTTACCCATGCAACTTAATATCACTGATCTAGCAATTTCTTTTTGGTTTCACTTTTCAAATAAAGGCAATTTCTTTTCCTTATTAATATAGCTTATGGATATGATTCTCATGGTAATTTTCTGTCATTAATAAGTATCTCAAGAAAAGTACATCAGTCAGAATAATGAACCTAAATAGATAATATACCTTAACAATTATTTGCGAGGTGAAATTTTAACTTAACTATTAGCAAGAATAATACACAATGTCATACAATGCGAAAATCCCCTTGCTTTGAAACCCATTTTTGCAAGTGATAATCATATTAACACCACATTTTGAAGCAGCACTATAGCTTTTTTGAGGTGAACCTCCTAATTTTGAACTAATATATACAAATACTGAGGATTGATATCTTAATAAGCATCTCTCTCTATATAAGCATTAACACCACATAAACAGAAGGACAATTAACACTAATTGGATTAAATATGCATATTGCTGCTAATTTTTAAAAATATTTTTTTAAATAAAAATAAAAATAAATTTGGACATTTTCTTTTAATTTGGCAAATCAAAACTTTAAATATTTAAGAATTTAAAGACCAAACTTGACTTACTTCTACTTGTGTTCGACTTTCTACAAAATTTTCATTATAATAATCTGATTCCTCGCTCCCCGTTTTGAAATCCTCAGAGCATGCGCTGTCATCACAGGCTGAAGATTCATCCTTTTGTACATTGAGATTCAAAACATTGATTACAAAGTCCATACACTTCTTATTTAAAAGTGAAGTTAAAACCACATCTGTCATGCCATCACTATTGTCGTCTGTTGATAAATCAGCATAGCGTTTATAATGGGGTGGATAAATTATGCCACAACCTATGGTATCACCTATTCCAAAAATTACAATGAATAAAATACAGTAATTAACTAAAAAAAATACATTTTCTAGATGTATCATAACAAACAGATGGAAAACACAAATGTATATTTAATGATACTTTAAACTATAATTAACCTTCTCTTATTTCCTGATCCTATTCTTTTTTTCCTACATAGTAGATTCAACTGAAGTTTTGTAAAAATGCTTTTGTCAATGGTTCCTCTGCTCTGAATGAAGGAATAAGAAATTGTTGATCTAAACAAATTTTTCTATAAGATCCCTGTGTGTTTGATTGCCAAGTTCAGCATGTGCAGAGGGATCCCAATAAAAATCTCATGGTATATAAGACTAGAGATAAATAATTTCCCCCTCTTTTATACTAATCTGCTCTAGTATCAAGCTGTGAGCAAATAGGCCTTATTCGTGTCTCTTGTAAATAGATTATTTCATGACTCTCTGGGTGAAAATAATAATACCAGATTTTGTCTGTCGTTGGACATGACTCTGTTTTCAAAATATTATGCTTACATATAACTATCTATCAAATATTTACACTTAAATTGGAATAAGTTTTCCTATTTAATCTTTACATACATGGATAAGTGATATTTAGCCTGAATTTATTTTGTATATATATATAATAATTAAATATAATGATATATTTAACTTGTAAAATTGAGAATTGTCAACAAAGAATGTCGATATTGTCAACAAAGAAAACTTTCAACATTACAAGCTTTGTTTTAGATATAATGATGTTCAATATTGAAACAAGGAATATAGTTTCTGAAACTGATTTAAAAATATACCATTAATCTTTTAAAGATCTTTCAATTGGCAAATCCAAAGGTAGCAAAGAAAAATGATGACAAGACAAAATAGTAAATAATAATCATGATGAAATATAACCAATTCATATATTTTAAAGGCAGTAATGGTAAATTCTTTTTACAACCATTGTAAGGGTAATAGTTTCCAGAAAAAAAGAAAATCTAGATGATTCGTTCTTTTGAAATCCATAGAATCAATCCCTTCTGCATCTATAGATTAAGTGGTTACCTTAAAAATTTAATAATTTTGAAAGAAGCCTTCATGGAGAAGTTATTTAATGACACAATACGGCAAAAGAAGAACTGTTTTGACAAACAAATGTATTTGTTGCCAAAATATATTTTTAAATTTTCAAAACTATTATTAAAAGGGGAAGTATGTTAATCAAATTTATTCCATATACACAGTCTTTGTCAAAATGTGTGATTTCACTGTATCTTCATTTCTTAAATAACCATTAAAGAAAAATGAAATGAAACTGATCATAAGAAAATTACTATGGTGGGCAGATCGTGAGAAACTAAAACAACAAGACTAACTAAATGAAGCATTCACTATCATGCCCATCAATTTATACAAAACATAAGAAATTTAACAGAATAAAGAAAGGATTAATTATCATATGAGTAGAAGATGTCACTGCCACCATTAGTGATTATAGATCATAGAAAACACACAAAAAATACCTACTTATGTCTTGATGTGTATAACTAACAGTATTCACATATATTTATCACATAATATGAAAAAAATAAATAATAAAAAAAATCAAGCTATATTTCTATTTAAAAAAATGTCCTTTATGCTTTCTTTACTTCACAGTTATTCCCCAGTTTTATTAATTTATTTTGTTTCTTCATATTGAATTATTAATTGCAGCAAAATTAGATATCTAATTTATTTTGAGACATGTCTAAGAACCAAAATAGTCTTTTAAATAATCTGGAATTGACACAAATTAAAAAGTGTAATTGTTTCTTAAATATTTCATGCTTTCAAGAATTTAAAGATGTTGAAAAAGAAAATAAAGATGATTAAATAAAGGGCAAAGTGGAACATAAAAATTAGTGAGCTACCTATATAATAAATTTAGTTACTATTAATACTGAAGCAATTTTTCAAATACTAATAATAATCAAAACTTAATAATAAAGTTATTGCTTCTAAAGAACAAGTATTGGTGGCTCATTGAACTTGTTTCAAATTTTCGTGTTCAAAATTCTTTTAGAAATTAATTAAATTTTAAACAAATAGTTTCTGCACACTACCCTTGGATTCAATGAACAACATATCCAAGATAGAGAAAACACATCAATTCAAAACAAATACGAGGGCAAATGAATCACATATGCAAGAATTCTTTTAGCATATTATTTATAGGATGGTTATAAAACAAATTATAAAATGCAACATATATGGGGAAAAAAATTCTCAAAATGCTTTACAAAGCAAAAATTTAACTAAGGGCAACCACCAATTGTCAGCTAATAATTAATTTTCAATAAAAAATATTCAGTAAAAAAAAAAGATCATAATTAAATATTTCATAAAAACTCAAATGGCAGATTCCTCGATGCTTTTATTGCATAATAGCAATTTTTAAGCTTTTTAAAAATCTGAAATTTAACTTTTCAAATCCCAATTTTATTTCCGTATAATATTATTCAATACATTATTAAAATAATGATACAGTAAATATCACTGTTGATTATTTTATGTATAGTTATCGGCAATGGAGGAATATTAATTATGTCGTCATGTAAATATTACTGTTACCATATGATTAAGAGAAAACTTTTGACTTATCAAGACACAAGAATCTAAAATATAACTGTGCTGCAGGTTAAGGATCAAATTTAGATCTCCCCCTCCCATTTTTTTAACAAATCTGTCCAAAAAATTAATATATACAATAAATCGTTGAAATCTTTAGTAAAAGAATCTATTGTTCAATCTTTAAAAACAGCAATCAATCATACCTTTTGAAAATGAAATTCCATCTAAGTGAACAGAATCACGGACGTATATTGAGCCTGAATCTGAAAAATAAATACAAATCAGATATTTGAAAATACGATAATTTAATATTGTGCATAAATATGTAATAACGGAATGAAACAGATGTTTAAAAAGTATTTTTATAATACCTGAAAAATATCCAATAGAACCCGCTGCTTTCCCAGGAGCCATTTTACTTGGATAATCCTAGAAATTCATTATTTCTTTCTTAAAAATTTGAATACTGAATGCAATTTAAAAACAAAATATCTAATGTGAAACTGAATACGCTGTTTCTAATAAAGATTGCAAGATGTCATAATCCATTAATAATATACTTCGACACTTAAAGTTACTAATATAAATTTAATACAAAAAATTAAATACAAATATAGAAATAAACTGTATAAAAAAAGCATTAAGACATAACTTTCTAAAATCATAAATGGAATATACAATTGGAGTATATATTACAATGAGAAGAAATAAGTAATTTAACAAATTGAAATCTATAGGTATAGACTAAATAATAATGCTAACAATTAAAATGACCATCAAAATAATAAGTAAACAGATGTAAAAAATAAGTTAATAGGAATGCATATAAAGAATACTGGGAACTTCAGATTTTTTTTATGAAATCATATAATTTAAATATATTACTAGAATCACATGATTAAAAAGTAGAATAAAATGCATATTTTTATCAACCTCTTCTGCACAATAACATAGAAAATTGATTTTATTACAAATGATATTTAAGTGATTTTATGATAATCATATAGCACTGACTTGTAATATTTTTATTAGATATTCTAGTCTTCATATCTGAACTACCTCAGCTACAAGTCAATATGAAATCAAACCAATGCAACATACATTTTAAGGAATAAATATGTAAAACATAAACATTACAATGTCAAAGAATAAAATTAAAAACGAAAACTAGCAAGTGAAATAAAAGAATACATTCCAATAAATCAAATTAAATCATTATTGATGAAACATTAAAATAGTAATAGTAACAGTAAGCATATTCTAATTTTGCATAAATACACATAATAATTTAATACAATCAAAATAAAGTAGGTTGGCTCAATTAATTTTGTAAAAAGTAATCCCTATATGTTTTTCTTAAAAATATGTAATAGAAATATTAAAGGTTACAGTGTTTATCATCATATGTGTGCCACACCTTCTTTAATATCTTTTTTCCCTTATTTTGATACTCTGTAGGAATTCCACTTTCATAATTCTTTAATAAAATAACCCAGATTAATTAGAAACTTGTCTCAATGACTATGCACTTAAAATGCACCTTCAAACTCATATTATCACCCAATTTGACAAATTTTTAAATATTTTTAGTCTAATTTCTCATAATTCTCTGATATGTGATTATTCCAAAAATTATAATGATAATAATAATTAAGATAAAGCATGAGCAAACAGAAGATTCAAAATCAGTCAAAGATCTTGAAAACTTCAATCTAAAACATGATTAGGAATTTCGGAATCATAAAAAAGTCAATGCTAGTTCATCCAAGAACCCTTTAATCCTTCGGACCCCACATGGATATATATGTCCGGTTGATATTTGTAAATCCCCCAAAAGGATTAGTAAGTAGAAAAATTATTGAAGTGGATTTCCAAATGGTTTTCTGTGATTACATTCATATGTTAGTACAAGTGTTTTCCGTACCCAATGTATTTATATGGCCACCTCAATCTCGATGGGTCAACAAGTGCAGCAACCTTATAAGTAATAGTATAAGAAAATGAAATAGCATTATTTGACTTTTACTGTTACTGTTATTATAATACTCAATGAAATGGCAAAGTGAAAGAGTTGTGTTCAAATCCAAAAGAAATCAAAATAATTATTGGCATGCATGTATTAAAATAGAAAATAAGAATAATTTTTATCAATTTAGGTAATTCTTGTTTACTTTACCCAGATAGAACAAATTTTATTAAATACCATCAGTCTGAAAATATTCTTTATTATTTTTAATCCTTGTATTTTTGGACTTTTAGGAAGAGGAATTTTATAATAATAGAAAAAAATATATAACCATTATCTAAGTAGTTAAAATTAAAAAATAAAACAAATCGATCAAAAGGAAAAAAGCAAAATAAAAGTGTCTCATGCAATTAAAAATTAAAAACAAGTTAACAATATAATGACTTAAATACATTATATACATTTTAAGTAGCATGCATATTTTAGTGAATGCCCACATCAAATTGAAATGTATTTTTACATACAGAACAAAGCTTGATTCTCCCAAAGTAAACAACAACTTTAATATGAAAGTCTCCACTTTAAAAATCAAAATTGCAATTCTACTTCAATGTTATAAATATTAGAAAAATGAGCAATGTGAGTAATAAATTAAAGCAATAATTAAAAAAATGCTGAAACTTGCTTTAAATGTTTTAAAACAAAATTTTGATTCTTCAGTTCCAAATACAAAGAAAAAACACCAGATTTTATTCCATTTTTTGACAAAAATTTTCTTACTTTTCTACTGACTCCAATTGTAATACTGCTTTGATCATCACAGTCTGAAATTTCTACAGAGAAGTAAGAGTATAAATAGTTGAGTGGCTTTTTAGCCTGTGCAAAGCGAAGTTTCTTCACACTGGATCGGGCAGGATAAGTAGCACTTCTGAGTTCCTAGATTTGGTAAGTAATTAAAAGTGAATATAAATTAAAATTTTAGTTAAAAACTTTACAGTCATTAACTAGATAACTAATGCAACTTCAAATTATACCAATATAAAGTCAAGAGCATAAGTAAACAGCATCTTGAATTCAAATTATGATAAAAGATTTTAAACTCGGATTATATATATATATATATATATATATATTATGAGCCTGATAGCTATCAAAATAACCAATCTGAAAGTAGTTAAAATACATTAAATGGTTTGGTCAGAATAAAACACTGATATTTGTGTAATAATGCAAGCTATGGGCAAATTCTGAGCTTAACATATTTTGTTTGTAAACATAGCCAATAGACCCTCTTAGGAGAATAATACTCTCTTAGGAGAATAATACCCTCTTCAATACCCTCTTAGGAGAATAATTGTCATTTGCCTTAAATATGCCATTTATAGCAACTAATTGCAAGTATGCAATTAACGCACAAGCATTAGATTATCTTTTTAAACATACTTAGAACATATTAAAAAAATTTAATTACAATTAAAAACAAACAAACACTAGATTTAACAAAAATGAAATTATGGTATTTTTTGATAGAAAAAAAATATTATTCTTAAAATATTTAAGGCACATTGATTACTTTTTCAGTATTCTTTTACCTGGAATTTTCAATTTATAAAGACATTTAACAGCTTCAGACAATTTTAGGCATAATTTTCATAGAAATTATAAGGAGTTACACATACAAACGGCATAAATTAAAAAATATACATTTAATTTTCCTAGGGCCTCTTAAAATCTATGATCATGACTTTTAGTATGTGTATATTAAAATGATCTAAACCATCATTTCATTAGTTGCATAAGCTCTCCTCCCCTTTTTTTAAGCACAAAAAGAGATGGTTATATTAAAAAAAAAGCAAAATGCATAAATCACATTCTCCTTATGGGACTTATATTGATTCATATGCATACAGCTTCTTTTTAACAATGGTAATATCTAAATCCACATAAATATCATGTAAAATTCTTAATTAAATCTTATTTATTTCTAATAACATTTCAGGAAAGTGATAAACTGATCCATGAAATTTTGTCATGAATAAAACTTCTTTCTCAAGATGATTTAATATTTTCAATAAAATATATTTTATAAATGCAAAAGGAAAATAAACAAACATAATTGAAAAATTCAATTTTTGACAGCTTAAAATACTTTTTAATGCAGTTTTAAAAAAGTTGATTTTAATATATTTTTAAAAAAATATTTACTGCACAACTTTACAACAATGGATATATAACAATCCATACCAAGAAAACTTATGCATGAAATCCATACTTACGTTCCCAGCTGTATGAAAACCACTTATTCTACGCCAAGGATTTCTTTTATTATAATTTA
>JAOUZG010040450.1:1154745-1168804 GCA_026289955.1 Argiope argentata | reverse complement strand
TATAGGCGACAGCGAAGTTTTTATGAGAGAACTTCTCGATTGTTTCACATCCTTTCTGATTGAGAACACTGGAATCTTCTTTTTTAGAGCAAGTCTGTAATAATTCCAAACCAAACATGGTATTATCTGGTGATTTCCTTGGAAAGATGGGCTCCTGAAGGAAATCTAAAAAGGAGTGTTCCAAATTGACTTGTTTTCTAGTGTCTGAATCGAACTGGAGAGTTGAGGAACGTTTAAGCCTTGTTGATTTCTTCCAATTATTGAATACTCTTGTAGATATATGATCTGCATTATTACAACGCAGTTTGTTTGTGAACCTGATGGTGGCAAGTTTAAGCCTGCTCTCAAGGGGAGGTAGTCCACATTCTCGCTCAGCCTTTTTGTTATCGGTTGAGGAAACCGCACCTATAATGATTTTTGAAGCTCTATATTGGACTCTATCTATTTTCTCCTTTATAGAAGAAGAATCTGGAGTCCAAATGGGGGCAGCATATTCAAGGACTGGTCTAATAACTGTGCAATAAGTCCTTTTTAGAGTTTGAGATCTTGAGCCCCATGCTGTTCCACAGAGTTTTCTCAGAATATTTAGTTTTCTCAGAGCTCTATTACCAGTTTGTTCAATATGCTTTGTGAATCTTAGTTCAGGATCTAGGATTACTCCAAGATAGGCTGGCAGGCCAACCTTGTTGATCCGAAAATCTTTAATTTTGATGTTTGCGTTAAAAGTAGCTCAGCGGCGTCTATCGGTAGAAAAAATGCAATAATTTGTCTTATTGCGTTTTTTTACTTTTGCTCTGACTGTGATATAGGACTCTGCTTGTCTCTATGTTTAAAAATTTATCATACAAAAGCTGTGTTTTGAAATTAAATATAAGTATTTAAAAAGATATGCTGTTTTATTTCTTCCTTTTCTGTAAATTTTCTTTTCTGTTGACTTAGCCTGTTCTGAAAAAAGCCAACTTTAAGTAAAAATTCAATTTTTTTTCCCCTGAAATTAAAAGTTAAGACAATAAATTCAATGCATATAATAATTTTTAATGCAGATTTTGTTTTATATAATCAATTAATATACAAATATGTATATTAAATATATGCTTATTTTTGGACCCAATATGGCAAAAAAGTGAAACTATTAAGTGGTTAATGTAAAAGTACAATGTTGCTTCAATATTTCAAATTTCTAAATATTAAAACTTTATACACCCAATGAAGTTTCTGTATGAAATAAAAGTTTTGTATGCAATAATTATAAATTCATATATATTGCTGTCAGAAAGCATTATTGAATGTTTTCATTAGAAAACATGATTTATTGTAATATAAATATTTGTCAGACTAGAAGTTATATTCAAGACAGATCACTTACCATGTGTTGTACATTATTCTTGGTTCTTTTTTTAAGGATATTTTTCCTAACTTGAAGCAATATTTTTATTCAGTTTAGATTATTATAAATATAGTGCCTGAACAAAAAGCTATCAATTGAGATTTTTTACTACTTAACCGATTTTAATAACACTCCACTTACAGTTTGATCCAACTTTAAAGATAGGATAGTTTATTATTTGAAATATCAATTAGTTTGGGTGAAATTGAGTAAAACTGCTTAATTTCTGTGACATTAAAACCTTTAATGCTACTTTCCGAGGTGAACACAGCCTTTCGGAACAGCGATCGGTGATGCGTTTCATTTCGTCCTGTAAAACCGCGTTTTTAAAATTGCCATCGTTATGCGTCCGTTCAACTTATACTCAATATCGCAGTGAAATCGGATGGACTTTCTTTGGTAGACCACTGAGGTATTATTTATTTTACGAAATATCGACGCAAAAATTAAATATCAATTTTTTAAAGTTGATTTTGACGGGTCTGTTTCTTGTAAGGCCCTATAAAAAAGGGGCTTAGCTGGAAAAATATAGAAATTTTGCTTTAATATTTAACTACACCAAAACTTTTCGAGATAACTTAATTATTTTTTTTTACATACAATTGGATAATTTTTCAAAATCTTGTGAAAGATTGTAAAAATCTTATAAAAAATTGCGCATTTAAATTATTTTTGTCATTTGTTGACTTTTCCTCTTCAAAATTACAAATCTTATCCATTGATAAATAAAAGTGAGACTAAACTTTTTTAAATATAATTTGGCATTGCTTTGGCACTCCCTGATTGTGTCTTATGAATTTGCATCTCATGAATTCATTCCCGGTTTTCCACCTCACATACTTCACCTGAAAGTTGGGACATCAGTAATGCTACTATGAAACCTTTGTCCACCAAAGTTATGTAATGGCACCAGACTACAGGTGACTAGACTTAATAAGTATGTAATCGAAGGTACGATAATTACTGAATGTGCTCGAGGGGAGTTGGTTTTAATACCCGGCTTTCCACTAATTCCATCGGACTATTCTTTTGAATTTAGAAGAGTACGGTTTCCTGTAAAAGTTTGCTTTGCAATAACCATTAATAAGTTACAAGGACAGACATTAAAAGTAGCAAGGATCAATTTTAGAGGAGACTATTTTTCACACGGCCAATTTTATGTAGCTTGGTACAGAGTCAGTTCATCAAGCAGCTTAATAATTTTAGCACCAGAACCCCCCCCCCCCGAAATGCTGTATACAAAGAAACTCTTGCTTAAACGTAGGTATAATAATAAAATGTGGATGGCCTGAGTTTACAAAGAAAATCAATACTTTAAAAGGATCCTTAAGGAAATAGTTAAGGACAAGGGCATATATAAGGAGTACAGGGTCCCTGGGACCCTCCCAAAATTAGAAAAAATTATAGGTAATAAGTAATTATTATAGGGGATTTTCGTAACTAATTGCAGGAAGCACTGTTATCACTCATTAATTCCATTACCCGAGCATTGCGGGGTAAGGGAATGCTAGTTGTAATATAAATATTTGTTAGACTAGAAGTTATTTACAAAACAGATCACTTACCATGTGTTGTACATTATTCTTGTTTCTTTTTTTAAGGACATTTTTCCTAACTTGAAGCAATATTTTTATTCATAGGTTATTATAAATATAGTGCCTGAACAAAAAGCTATCCATTGTGATTTTATTTTTAGAGCTTATTAAGGGATTTGGATAGAATGATGGAAGTTATATTTGAAAGATATTAAATTTTACCTTGCATGATACTGTTTTAGAAAATCATCATTTATATATTAAAAAAACTAATTCTTCTAAACAAGTTTTACTCTTTAAAAATTTCCAATGCATATTTGGGTTAATTGAAAAATGTGGAAAATTTACAATATTTATTTCTGTGTATTTTAGTTTTTATATAGCAAGTTTTTTTTCCACATTAGTCTTTGATTACAACATATAGAGAATATTTTTTCTTTTTGAAATACATGTATTTGTGTTTTAGTTTACTAAATGAACTTTTAATTGATTTCAGAGTCTTGATAATAATCAGTGTGTGATTTTTAATATTTTAACAAGTTCCTATAACATTATATTGGATAGACAAGAATTGATTGCATTTTGTTTGCATTAAAATAATATGAAAATAATGTTTGAAACCACTTTAATTAAATTTTAATTCTGATTTTTGTAGGATCCGACTTGTTGGGATGATGTTTTAGTACCTGGTAGAATCACAGGGTTTTGCCAAGCAGAAGATTGTGATGGCACTATAGCTGAATTTTATTTCAAATGTGCCAAGCATATTTCATCTCCGAATGATTCAGCTGTGCCTTTATATCTCATTAAAAACAATTTTAAAAACATACCATGTATTGCTTGCACTGGTGAAAGGTAATTATAATTTTTTGTAAATAATTTAAGTGAAACCTTAATTTTCTACTTTTTAATATTTGCATGTAATTCTATCTATTTATAAATTTAGAATGTATAAGGTTTTTGATTCCATGATTAGTTTTTTTTTATAAATTTTGTTCTTTCTTTTGAAAATTTGTCTTATAAATAGCCACAATGAGGTTATTACCCCTGTTTAAGCATTTGGCACTGTGTTAATTATATCAACATTGTTATTCTTACATAATTTTTTTAGCATTGTCTTTTGATTTGAATTATTACAAGATCAAACTGAATTATATTAGCTATATGATAAAAGCTATTTTTTAGGTTTGACTTTGTTTTTGATTTTTGGTGATATTATTTCATATCATTAATTATCTTTATTCTAGGCAATCTTTATGAATTTTTGTTTTGATTTTAATAAATTATTTCCAAGTTATATATGTTCTCAATATTTTCATAATTTTCTTCTTGTATATATATTATAACTGTAAATTAAAATTATAATTTTATCAAAATGTTCTTTTGCAAAAGTGTAATCATGTTCTATTTTATAGGTTTAAGCCTATTGGTATAGTTAGATTGTTTATTTATTTTTTTTTCCAGTCAACTGGTTTTAGTATTTTCTTGTGCTGACCAACATGTGATATGTGTAGAATGTTTCCGTTTGTACTGTATAACGCATTTAAATGAAAGAAGGTTTATTCAAGATGAAACTATTGGCTATTCAATTGAATGTCCAGGTAAATGAATATAATACTTTTAAATAAGTTCCATATCCATATCAATATTATTGCCAATTTTTAAGAGTAATTTGTATCTACTAGAAATTAACAACTTAGCATTATTTCTATAATGTTAACACATGAACAAATATAAATTATTTTCTCCTTTACTTTGCACTCTATTGAAAAAGAATCAGATTTGTCTTCTTGTAAATATATAGGTTATACAAGATGAGAAAGATAAATTTTCATTTCATTTTTTTTCTTTCTGTTTTTAAGTTTAAATATAAAAATATGCATTCTATTGTGAAATATTTTATATGTGAGATTTTTTTATACAAATAATTTATTTATATTTTCAGTTCATAATTTGTTTTCTAATATAATTTCAAGCATCTTAAAATCTTATTTGTTTATATGATTTCTTTAAATTTGCAAGAATTTGAAATTGTTCTTTTATCCTTGTCTTATTAAAAGCAATTGTATTTTTCTGTCATTGATAAATTTATAAATTGTTCCTTATATTTTCATTAATATAAATTCAATATTCATAAATTTTCATTGTTACTTAATTTAATTATTGTAATTATATTTTACACATGATTTGTTTTTTGGTGCTCACATTAAACTTCTTTGCATGGGCTAATTTCAGTTTTTTCTTATAATTACTAATAATTATTCATAATTCTAAAAATATTATAAGTTTATTATTAAATAGAAAGTACATGATTTTAATATTTCAGCTGGCTGTCCTGATTCTTTAATTAAAGAGCCACACCATTTCAAACTGCTTGGTGAAGAGCAGGTATTTTTAAAGTTTGTTTTGGATTGTATAATTGTCTGTGTGGTTAATTTTTAATTTATGTGCTTTAGTTAGATTTCATTTACTAATTATCCATTCTGATAAGTTGAGTTGTAAGCATTCAATTGGTTTCTGAAAATCAGTTGTAATAATTGACTACTCATAAATGTCTGCAGCATTGTCCATGATACTACATTAAATTTTGTTTAATATTCTTCATCTATTGTAATGATTTATTCCTTTTGTTATTACAAAAGATTTTTTTAATTTGATTTTATTGGTATTTATCAACTGATCATTTTATCATTTAATTAATATTAGCATTAACATGAAAATTTATTTATAGATTTTTCTTTTACTAAATAATTTTACAACTATAATAGTACTTTGTCTGTATTTTGAACGTATTAAGAGTGGTATTTTATAGTAATAAGGGATTTTAGTATTATTAATACGGAGGTAGAAGTGACCCAACCTCTTTTAAATACATTTTATTGATAGAAAATTCTTTATTATAGTTTCTTTTTTGTTTTGCTATTGTATCAGAGAATTCCAACAGTATTAGATTGAAATTTATTTTACCGTCTTTACCAGTTATCATAATGTCCATTACAGCTTATTATATATTTATTCTAAATTAATTATTATTAAAATTTTTACATTAATATAAAAAATAATATTCATGCATATTAACATTTAATCTGAAATATGTTAATTAAATCAGAAATTTGACCCTGGAAAATAAAACTAATTAAATCTGATCAACTTAGACATATAATATAATGTTTCAATATTTATATCTCCTAAATAATTAACAGAGGCAAGGTATCAAACCAAAAGTTATATCTTTCATCATTCTCTACTCAGAATATAAAGATTAACAAAGCATTTTGTGGAAGAAAGATTTATAAATAACGTCTTTCATCTTTTTTCTGATTGCTAAAGAAGAAATAGATTAATGATATTTTCTGGGAGACATATATACAATTTTTAAAATCTTTAATTCAATTATATTTCATGTCAATTTAAAACTAAAACTAAAAAGATAAAATCTTTACTTAAAAGTATTTTTTGTATATTTTAAATTATTAAAGTAAGCCTAATCAATACAATTGAAAAAATATATACTTTTTTGATTAAATAAAGAATATGATTTCATCAATATTTTTTCAAAAGATATGAAGTGTTCATCAAAATCCTAAAACATAATTAAAAATTTGAAGTAAATTATATTACTCTACAAAAGTTGGCTGCTCTGGATTCAATAGTACCATTTTATAGAATTTTTTCATTTATAGATTTTTTTTTCAGTAGAACTTAAGCTTACTCTTTACTATATGAAGTTTCTGTTAACTGAATCATATCTGAAAATTTCTCTATGTTTTTCATTTTAAAGAATGCAAAATTAATTTTTTAAAAAATTATAAAACTCAAACTCAGTTTATGAATTTTATCTAAGATGATAACAGTAATTGACAGTAGATTTTTATGCAGTATTCTAGGTATCAACGTTTTGGTGCTGAGGAATATCTTCTTCAAGCAGGTGGTGTTCTCTGTCCTCAGCCTGGCTGCAGTGCTGGTCTTTTACCTGATCCAGAATGCACACGAGTTGTTTGTGAGCAATCAGGTGGAGTTGGCTGTGGTGTAAGTTTGATTACTATTTGGTTGTCAAACGAAATGAAAAATGACTAAGCCATTTTTTTATCTTTAAATTTTTATTGGATTTAAAATAAATTATGATTATGACTGATTAGATAATAGTAATAACCTTCTTATCTTGATTCCAGATAACAGATAATAATAAATACATTTTTCATATAAAACAATTGGTACAATATATTAAAAAACGCATTTTTTTATAAATTATATTCACTCTTTAAAAAACACACATATTGCTTAAAACCAGTCTTTCAAAAAGGAAAAAAAGGAAAATAAAAACTTGAAATTGAAACCAAAATTTCTTTTTTTGTTTGTAATAAAAATGAGCTTCATAGCTTGTGTTTCTA
This sequence comes from Argiope argentata, assembly GCA_026289955.1. Lineage (NCBI taxonomy): Eukaryota > Metazoa > Arthropoda > Arachnida > Araneae > Araneidae > Argiope > Argiope argentata. The sequence goes on along the minus strand of JAOUZG010040450.1, from coordinate 1,161,491 downwards.
ACTACTGTACCATACCACAATAATGTAGGTTTTTAATGCTTGGGATTGATGTTTACAATGCTTTTCATTAACCATTTCTTTAATTATGTCCTCTCTATATAGCAAAAGCTACTGTATTCAGAGCTGGATTAGATAAATATGATACATTCAGTAGGAATTTTCTCTGTTCTATTAACATGTGCAACTGTCTCTTTTTTCCCTCTCTTTTCAGTCATTGAATGTGAATTATACGAGATATTTGAAATGATGAAAAAAAATGATGTCTCTAGAAAATTGGCTTTCTGAATGTGGAAAATTTTAACATAACTGCTTAATATAATATTTGATTTATATATATCAATTTCTTATAATCTTTCAAACATGTAATAATAAAAGTTTGGAGGTCTCTCTCTAATATTCCTCTCTCCAATAATTCAGCATTTTCTGCAGGACAAGAGAGGATCAAAGAAACTGGAAGAAATCATTGCATGGTAAATATCCTTGCCTTGGCATAACACTAAGAGGAAGCTGCTTTAGTGATGGATTCAGGCAGCTTCTTCGCAACCCTAGATGGTGCACATTATAAGCATTCTGTTCTAATTAATTCTGAAATGATTTCAAATTTCAATATAATTCTAGCTTTATCAAAATATTGAGGATTTATTTAAAGTTATTTTTATTATCAAGTGGGAGCATAGTGTTGTTTTTGTTTGTGTTATTTTGTTTAACTGAAACTCAAAATCATGTTTGCAATGAGTATAAATGGCAATGTTCATCAACATCATTTGATCACATATATTTTTTACCTGCTGTTACCAGTTTTATATTATCATTATGTTCTTTGAAAGTAGATGCATTTTTCAAAGGTTGATCTGCTATTACAAGTACTGCTTTATTATTGCATATACTTCTTTGACAGCAGATGCCTTTTTAAAGATTGACTTACAACTACGATATCATAACTGTTATTTCATTTCAAAATCAACTGAACTCCTAAACATTGTTTACAAGCTAGAAAAATTGAAGAAGAACGTTTTTTTTTAAAAATTATCATTATATATATATAGAAAAGGGGATATAAACTGATAAAGAAGTCTTGTGGTAGTTTCAAACTGGTTTAAACTGGTTAATGACTTAAATTAATTAAGACAATAATGATTTAAAAATAATAATTTTCTGACATGATAACTTAAAGTTTGCAATAACTTAAAGTTAGATTTCTCTTTCTTTCTTTTTTTTTCATTTTTTAAAATAATTATGTATTTTATAATTCTTTAACTGCACAGTTGCTAGTTTCTGCATAATATTGGGAATGCTTAGTATATATGAATACTATAGTGAAAAAATGAAATCTTTGAAGCAATTAAGAATCTGACCAATTTTATGTTACATTTATTATTACCTTAATGTTTTAAAATGAATATAATTTTTAATTTTTACATATTTGTTAAACTGACTAATTACATTGTTTCAATTAACTTCTTCACATTTCCTATCCACAGATTGCCTGATTTTACTTTGCATCAAAAGGCTGATCAAATTTTGTAATATCCTATAAGATTCATTGTAGTTTATCATTTTCTGTGTAATTGTATTTTATGTAATAAACAAAAAAATTTGCTTTTAAAATGTAATTAACTAGGAATTATCCATCTAAAATCTTGCAATGTATGATCTAATATTTTCTTAATTAATAAAAGGCTATTGATTGAGAGTTCAATTATTATGAAGTGCTGGGATCAAAAGCAGTATTATTTTGCATGGTTACTACTTAGACCATGCTAAATTTATTTGAATATTTAAAACAGAATGTAAAAATATGTGTATTTAAAAATATTTTTTTATTGGCAGGGACAGAAAGAGCCCTGCATTTGATTTTTGGGAATCAAATAAACATAAAAATTTTAAAAAAGAATGTTTTAAAGGATTGAAGAATATTTAAGTCTCATTTAAGCCATAATATCCTTAGCGATTACATTTAGAAATAAATTATTAGCTGTGGTCTTTTGCAAAAAAAAAAAAAAAAAAAAAAAAGTTGTGTGAATGTACACTATGCAAATTTTTCTTGTTTGGTCTTATTCCTTGTATTTTTTACTATTATTATGGAACTATAATTTTTTTAATATGGATAATTTGGCTGAATTGAGCAGTTGGATTGAAGATCTATTCTGTATTCTTCAGTTGATATCAGTATTATTAAAATTATCATTGTGCAAAACTCTCAATGAAATAAGATTGGTTATATTTTGCAAATTAAGTTATGAAATAAGAGTAGAAAAGGATGACCCATAAGTTCTGAATTGTGAGGTCAGCAATATAATTTCAAATGTGAAAAAATTGAATTAAATCTTAGCATGCAATTCCTCAAAAATAATTAGAGTGTCTATTAATAAATAGCATAAAATGGCCCTTATGTAGTTTTATTATTTAAATTTTAGACTGTACTGTTTATTTTTAGATCTAGAATGCAGATTTTTAAATAGAGAATTAAATAGTCATTGAATTCAATAGTTGTTAGTGATTTGTAAACATCTTGAATTAAAGTTACTTTTTGCCTTATTGTACATAAGTTTTCAAAATCTTTTTTTTTTTTTTTTTAGTTTGTGTTTTGCAAACTGTGTATGCAAGGTTACCATATAGGTCCTTGTGAACCTCAGGATTTAAATGAAGCAAATAATAAGGTAAAGTACCAAACTATTTTTTTAATTAAAACTGTTTTAACTTTTATAATGTTTAAGAAATAAATTTGCAATATAAATAAGGAAATGGAAGGGTATAAAAATTACTACATTCTAGAATATTTGTTTTTCCTACCTGAATATTAATATGCTTAGCTTGACATTTTCTTTTACTTCCTTTTTTATGTCTGCAGATAAACTATTCAATTAGTGATGAAAGAGCATCAAGTTCCAAATGGGATGAAGACAGCAAAAAAACTATAAAAATTACTACAAAACCCTGCCCCAAATGTAGAACTCCTACTGAAAGAGCAGGTCTGTATTATTTTAGTAAGATTTAAATATTTGAATTCTAACTACTTCATATCAATTCTCATTCTTTTTGTAGTGAAAATAAATATTGCTTTTTATTTCTTCTTCTTTTCTTCAGTATGGGTCACTGAATACAGTGATTTGTATCCACTTAAACAGAATAGAGTCACACATTTGTATCAATATCAATTTTTACTTTAAGTTATAGTTCAAAGTTACTTAATTTAATTAATTAATTTTGAAATAAATTCATTCCTAAAATTATTTATTTTCTATATTTTAGTTCAGATAAAGAACTTTATAAGAAAATTTTGCTAAATAAATAATGCTTTTAATTAATTAATTTAAATTTAAAAAAAATATATGGCCCACATTTTTTGTATTTATTTAAATAGAATTGCTAGACCCCTGCTGAAATGTGAAAAGATGAGTGTTCCAAGATAGAAAATATTAATAATAGTAAGATGAATACATTTACATTCAAGGATTGAAAATAAATTATCTTTTTGAAATGTACTAACTTTCATGCAGTGATTTTAATTTATTTGAATAATTCTGGAAATTGATTTATTCCATGGTGATTTTTCTTAGAATTATTTTTGTTCTATAATGAATAATAAAATATTCAAAAATAAGAGACTTTGTATTTTTATAAAAAAATTTTATTCAATGTATGTATACAAAATTTGTATTCAATATAGAACAATACTATTAATATTTTTTTTTCTTTATTCATATCTGCTGAATACTTAATTTATGAAATAAGTAATTATTTTGATTAAGTGCTAAGATTTAAAATGTTGCATATCAAATAATGTTAGATGTGGCTTAATCTGAACATAATATAAGTTATTTAGATTCTGATATTAAATTAATTAATTTATTTATTTCTGGCATATTGGATATATCATTTTAATTGGATTAATTTATTTATTTCTGATATATTGCTACTGATATATTAAAACTTTATACATGTATATATTTATTAGGTGGTTGCATGCATATGGTGTGCACTCGCTCACAATGTGGATTCCATTGGTGTTGGGTCTGCCAAGAAGAATGGACTCGAGACTGTATGGGGAATCACTGGTTTGGATAAATACCGTATGATATATCCATCATTACATTTTACATAATTGGAATGAACTTTTCCTTCAATCTTAGAGGATTGCTGGAGTTTTACTGTCAGTTTTTAGTTACAAATGTTATAGCCATAACATTTTAATGTAGAATTGATTAAAAATAGAAAAAAAGAACCAAATTTTTTAATTTATAATGCCAAAAGTTCACTAGTGTTTTAAGTTGAGCTGTTATAATGTATACTATACATCGTGCTGTGATATAAGTCAGTTATTTTCTTTAAAAATCATCTCATAATAGTGCTGTGATAACTATTTTTGTTGCCAATCTGATGAGAAATAAAAATGATTTTTGAAAGCTTGTCTTATTGTTTTATTTAAAATTGATTTGAATTTACCATTTAGGCTCAAATATACTTCAAAATTGTATATATATTTAATAAAATGAAAACAAAAAGTAAACTGAAGCAAATAAAAATGTGGTTAAACATATAAATAAATCTCATTATTTCATCTAATAAGCAAATAGTGGTCTTGTTACACTTTTTTAAAATTTTTCCCCATTATATATATATACATAAATTTAAATCTTAATTAATTAAAAAATTTTTTATCTTAATTTAATCCATATTAACTTTATTCTAAAATGTTCTCTTATTTCCTCATCCAATTCCTTTTTTTTATTTAATTAATATTACATACATTGCACCTAATTGCTTATTTCTAAATTTTCTCATTCTCTGAGTGAAAAGACAGAAAACCTTTAGGCTTAGCCATTCTTTTAAAGATGCATAAATTCTTCCATTTTAAACTCAATCGGAATCTCATAGCAAAAAACATTGAAGGCAGCATGTCACTTTCAATGCCTTTTATTCATATATATTATACCTGCTGGGATGCAATAAATGGGAGCTAAAAATTCAAAGTTGTCTTCTCATTGGTTGTGCGCTGTAAGCATGTTTTACAACACAGACACGTATATTAATTTTTTTATATGTGTTTACAATTGAAAAATTTCAAAAAAAAAAAAAAAGTCCCTAAATGTATGAAAATACTTTTGCCATTTTAAAGAAAATGATAGTAGAATGTTAGAAAAATTAATTAATTATATGCCCTCCCCATATCAAAAAAAGTGTCAGCAGCTGAAATGTTTTATTTAAATTCATTTATAAAATCACAGAGTTTCATGCCTTTACCTATAAAATTTTCTGTACTATTAAAAGGCAATTTAGATCACTTTTCTATCATTCTGATTGGCAGTTGTTCAATGCTTTCATTGAATATTTCAGGGATAATAATATATCATGAATGATTATTAAAAGGACGAATTCAGAAAACAATAATGAATCTATAAATTTTAAGTATAATCATATAATACATTAATTGAATTGCTCAAAAACTTATAATAGTCAAAATGAAGAAGAATTTTGACATCTATATAAAATTGTGTTGTATAAAAATTCTTGTGCATATGCTATTAAGTTCATTATTTTCAATTTAAAGACAAATTTCTAGGATTCATTTGCAATGCTCTACAGAGTTTGTACTTGAAAAACTAGCTCATCTGTTAGTAAAGACAAATAGCCAATCATCATATTGTTGTACAAAATGGAACCAATCTGAGTTTTTAAAGATGTTACTTGAAACATACGTTGAAAATTGACTCTGATTATGAACCTCTTGTACAAAGATTGGATTTTGCTGTATTAAAAATCAAAATTTTGTAGATAAATGTTTCTTTCTTTTTCTAAACAAAATTCATCTGTCCAAAATACATTTCTCAGGATAGGAAAGTTTGATTTTGTTTTAACTTGGGTAGAATTGTAAAATTCAAGTCGTTGATGATGCCCTTATGCTGTGAGCTGTCCATTTAATGTGTCCTAACAGTCCCTGGATTCCAGGAATACTGTATTAATGTCAGTTTTTATATTAAAATATTCTATAAATTTAGGACACCTCTATTCATTTCTTATGCTTTGTATAGGCTGAGCAAATAAGAAGCATAATCTTTCTTTAACTTTCAAAGATTGATGATCGCGTGATCGCGTTAAATAAAAATGAGAATGGTTTTAATTTAATCCCGATAAGAAATAAACATATTTTTAAAAATGGCAAAAACCAGAAAAAAATTGTGACTAATAACTAAAATATCATTGAAGTGATTACTTTTACAATTTTAAAGTGGTGATGAAATCAAATTTATATGGTGATATTTTCGGAAGTTATCGTTAGAAAATGTTACATAATAGCATAATTTTTAAGAGCGCCACTCAACAGTATTTTTTCCCTCTTTAAAATTGTGTTTTTTCGGAGGAAAAAGTTAGATCCGAATCAAATAATGATTCCTTTCGCATATTTTTTAATCTCACCACTTCTCATATCCATCAGCGCCATCTCACAAAATTTTAAGATACCAGTTGTTTATCATCTTATGGCAGCAAAGCAAGTACCAAAAAAGATTACGAGATGGCGCTATGTGACATTGTCAGTTTGAGAGCAGTAAGAAAAGGGCTGTAATTGTTCGTTATAAGGTTTTGTGTGTGTATGTGTGAAATAGCGTTTTTTCATGAAAGAACCTATATAGATAAGCTTAAAACTGTATATAAATTTATAATTGGATCCAAATCGTAAGAGCAATTTTCAAGATACGCGATATATATATATATATATATATATATATATATATATATATATATAT
>JAOUZG010040450.1:1127961-1151163 GCA_026289955.1 Argiope argentata | reverse complement strand
TTTCATTGAATGAGTCACTTTAGTATTCCAAACGATCCAAAAAAACTTTGTCTCGCATTTATTGTGTAGAAAAGCATCACATTTTTAATTTATTTCATTTCATGTAATCACGTGCTCAAAACGACATTTTTTAAAGGTTTTATTTGCGGTAGTCATTAATTTCTTTTTTTAAATCAGAGCCTTTGTAAATGCTATGGTAACGCGTTACTAAAAGCTGATTTTTTTAAAGATGCTCGTGCAAATAGTAAAATTTTTCATTTTTCGCCTACGAATTTTTGTTGACGCAAGAAAACCACATTCCTAAAACCATATCATGTTCAGACGTGATTTAAAAAAAAAAACAGGAAACAATATCTACTTCCATTGATGATTTAAGTTATTTGATTAAGGATTGATTTATTTTTCAAAGAATAAGCTTAGAAATAAAATTTAAACGATTTTAGAAAGATTTTTTAGAATTCAGAAATAATAATAATAATAAAAGAAAATGAATTCTTCGATCATAAATTTCAAGTTGTCAATTCAGAGCATTATTAAGTTTAAGTCATTATTAATATAAATTAATTCAAGTCACTAACCAATTTAATTCGGTTTGAAACAATCACGAGACTTCTCTATCGGTCCCTCCCTCTCTCTCTCTCTCTCTCTATATATATATATATATATTGGTGTATAAATATATAATGATACTATTTTTAAAACTTTCATTTTCAATTTTTCTAGCTGACAAACAAAGTTTTGGAGCTAGATCGATTTTGATTTAAAATAGCAGGAACGATGTCATAATTCTTTGTCAGCTTTTCAGAAACACATCTGCTTTTAAAGAAGCATACGTAATAATAATGCAATAAGCGTAAAAGCAGATAAAAGTATTTTTTGCTCGTAAATTTAGGATACATCAAAATCTCCTAACGGAAACATCATGTTTTCACATGATAATAACAATTGGTATGTTTGAAAATTTTTTTTAATGCATTAACTTGTTTTAGTTAAAGATTAATGTTCGTTTGGATTTTAACAAGAACACTTATAAAGTAAGTAAATTAAGTGCATTTTTTTCCAATATACATGCAACTATGAGCTATTTAAGCATGTATAAGATTGCAAAGGCACAAATTATCTATTTAAAAGAAGCTTGTATACTTTGAAAAATTTTTGCAGAAAACAAGAGATTATCAAAATGGTCGCTAATTGTTTAAATTTACTCTACATATATCTCTGGTATATCAGCATTACATATTGCATCGATAAGTGATTCAGTTTGAAATCTAAAATATATACCAGTTCATGAAAATGAGTGCTTTGTTTTTTCATTTTTGCTTCCTATTCATTTTTCTCTTTTAATTAATTTTTGCTTATTTTACTAATTATTAATAATTTTTCTTTTCCATCTTCTCACTATTTTTATAATGTTTTTATTTTATTCATTTTTTGTATATAGTGTGACGTGTATGATATTTTAACTGTGTTTTTTTCTCAATTCGATGCCTTCCCCAGTTTTTTATCATGACAGAACATGATGTTGTTTTTAGAATAAGGTTTGTGGCGTCAACAAAAATCCGTATTCAAAGGATAAAAATCTTATTAGCTTCACGAGCATCTCAGAAAATCAGATTTAATAACGTGTAGCCATTGCATTTACAAAAGCTCTGATTAAAAATAAGTTAATGACTGCAGCCAATAAAATCTAGAAGAATGTCATGTTGAGCGCGTGATTGTATGAAATGAAATAAATAGGAGATGTGATATTTTTTTAAACAATCAATGCGAGACAAAGTTTTATTTGGATCGTTTGCAGTACCAAAGTGACTCATTCAATGAAACCATTAAAATGAGTAAAAATATAATTTAATTAGCACGAGCACGTGTTGCTTGGCCGTTCAAGAAATGATGTTCTGACAAGATACATTGAAATATGCATGTCATATTTCAATTTAATCTTTATTATTATTATTATTTCTTTTCTTTTTTCTGTCCACATGCCTATCGAATCAGCACATTTCTTTACAACTTTCAGGGAAATAATATTAATTTACTTAAAAATTCTAAATTTGTAGTTACTGTTTTATCTTTATAAATATTTTTCAGGGAAGGAAAGTTCTTTACTTTTAAACTCTAAATTTGTAGTTACAGTTATATCTTTATACTTTTTAAGGAAGGAAATTTTTTTAACTTTTAAATTCTAAATTTGTAATGATCGTTATAGCTTTCAGGTATGGAATATTTTTTTACTTTTAAATTATAATCTTGTGCTTATTGTTAAATGATTATATTGTGTGTGCCAACACAGTAATAAAAATTTACCACTAATCCAACTATTTCTTTTTTGCTTTGATGCCCATTCTTATCCCCAGTTTTTTCATATAATAAATTAATCTAACAAAAAAAGATCAAAATTCGCAATTTTAGATCAAAGTTCGCAATCTGTATGTTTGGAATAAATTTATAATTTGTCATAATTAATTTATTCAGAATTATTTATAAAACATTATAGAACATGATTTTCATTTTTAATACAAAGTCAAATATTTCCCTTAACTTGAAAAGAGGGAGAGAGAGTACTTTAAGAATGATAGTTTATAGCATTATGTTCGAAACATACAGATTGAAAATACATTATATGATACTACATTATATCCGTATTTCTAATACGGATTATATTTAGCAAATCTAGAATAGGCAATGAAACAAAATATGAAACTTTAAAACAATGATATCCATTTAACGAACTTAAGGAATAAAACGAAAGAGAATATTGCATATAAATTTTTGCTTTCATCTTCTATACATAAATCTATTTATATTTATCTGTAAAATGCAAGAAAAAACATCCCAAAGAAGGAGAAAAATTTTTAATAATTGTTTTGGTATCCTAAACATTAATGCCATTGAAACTAAAATTTTATGCCGAAGCAAACGTTCTTCTAAAAAAACGTCAAAATTCAGAATGTAATTTTTTAATTAGCTGTTTATAAATACGATTTCACTTGCCTGAAGTGTAATTTTTTGTTCTGAATTCATGGAAGATATTTTAAAAAGAAAGGTATTTATTTAAATTATTTAAAAAAGAAAGTTATAAATTATTTTTAAAAGAAAGAAAAAAGAAGTATATACAGGTATTAAACATGAAATAAAAGCATAGGAACTAAAATGGCACTTCTGATGGAATCGATTCATGTCGCAATACGCATGTCACATACTCCAGTTTAGTTTTTGAATTTATTATGTCACTTATTGGACTGAATGGTCGAAAGAAACATAGTATAACGCATAGTTGCAATTGAAATTGATTAGTATAATCAAGTGATTTCGATGTAAAATGAATCGATGCCATTTCAAAGGTTATGAACTCATCTTTAAGGAACATTGAATTTCAATTGAGAATATTGAATTAACAAAGATTATGAATATATCGTTTGGGAAAATTGAATATCAGTTGCCAATAATGAATTAACAAAATTATGAATACTTCCCTTGGAAATATTGAATTTCATTAGCCAATATTGGATTAACAAAATTATGAATATATCGCTTGGGAATATTGAATTTTAGTTGCCAGTATCGAATTCGGTCTCTCTCCTTCTTCTTCATCTTTGAACGTTTCCTTAAAAACTCAAGAAATTTGTAATCAATGGATGAAAAAAAAGTACGATTTACAATGAAAGCAGACAGTAGTTAATAGAAAGCAAATAATATTCAAAATTCAAACGAAATAACACTTACGGCAAATAATTGTTAAAAAAATTCTTATAATTGTGCAGCAATATTCAATAGCGGTCACAGTTTTGAAAAACATACTATCTTAATAATCGCAGTTTTGCAGCTATATACTTACACTTATTTCTCTGGCTTTTTCAAAATTTGATAGAACTCTTACGGATCTTAAAATTGTTTTGGAAGTGATTTTTTTTTTTTGCCTCGGGTCTTCTTCCTCCGACAAATAAGCCGTCAGAAAAATGTCCGAAGCATCAAAGACACGACAGCAGCTATCAGGAGTTAGCTGAAAGTTTATTTTGCCACAATGAATAACAGGGTAGTTTCTTCCCAGACCGTTGACACCTGCTTCTGGATAATCTGCCACGGACACACGACTTCGAAAAAAGAAACATTTCTGACTTTCCTCTGCTTTGTTTTCTCCTATAAAAGATGGCAAAAAAATCGATAGGGATGAAAATTTATTTTGAGTGGGACAGGGACGGAGCATGTTTCTTGTACGGATACCATCTTCTGGCCATGAATATTTCATTGAAACTTCTATATATTTGACGCAATGCATCCTATTGGAGGAAGACTTTGAATCTAATATTAAGATATTAAAAGAAAAAGAATTTTGTAAATGTACCTCATAGTTTCGTATGAGGCCCCAAATATAATGTTCTAAAATATTCACAATTTAATGTGAGTAAATGAGATATTTATTTTTAAAAGGAATTTTAGAGACCCTTATACATTTTAAACGAAAACCGCTTTTTTGGGACGGATTAATAGTTTTAGGAACCCTTAGGTTAGGCATATTGTGCGATTTTATTTTCAGTCTAAGCTTTCAAAACTTCATGTTTTTATCAATATTTTTTTAATCTTTAAATAAGAAATTTTAAGTAACAGATTTTGAAATAATAAAATAATAAAATATTTAATTGTAGATTACTTTCTGAAATTAGGTTTATAAAAAATGCCCATCTGTGCTTTAAGAGTTATTTTAATCAAATATTAAATGAAATGATGAAAACTTTATGATATTTAATAATAGGATAATTGTTATTTTAAAATTATAAAGCTACACTTTTTTTAAAAAATCATAAAAAAATCGGACAAAAAACCTTGCGAAAATAGTAATTTATTAAGAACGTTATTAAAATAAAGTTTTAAAATGAATTCAGATACTTGATTTTTATTTGAATAAGCTGGTAATTAGCTATTTAAAATTAAATTAAAATACAAAACTAAATAGTTCAAAACACTGCAAAAAAATTTAGGTTCTGAGTGAATCCCTTAACAGTTGCTTATAATTTAATAATCGAAGCAATTATTAAATTTATTATTTGCCTGTTTAATAATTCGGCGCTGAATATTTAGCAAATTATTTTCATTTCAAACCCAGCAGATTGCTGAACACTGTTGAAATTTGACAAAATAGTTTGAATTATACTCTGTGAACTATTTGATATTCTTGAATAAGCATATTTCAAAATTTTACAAAACTAAATACAGGCCTATTGGCTGTTATTTATTGTCAGGTATTGAATTTTTAATAGTTCGACTGAAATAGGAATGAAATAAGCTCTTAAAATATTTTGAAGTTAATGAAGTTTAAATATTTTGTACAACATATTTATATATTTTTTAAAATAAAAATTGTCGTGAACTCTTAGTAATTGAAAGTATTGATCGTTTAAATCTAAAGTAAGTGCTGTCAATTTTTAATTTGACTATGAGAAGTAATGAGATTATTTATTTCATATGTCAACTGTACAAAAAGGTTAAAATGTGCAATGAAAAAGTGTAACATGAAGGATGTGTAAAGGAAAAAGCAAACTTGCAACAAGTTCAACAACACCGCATTTGAAAGAAAAAAAACAGCTTCATTGACATGATTACAAAGGACCCTACCTCCACACTAGCGAAGCATCTGGATCGCTATTGACTCTATTGTTCCGTTGCAAGAATTAGGGTTCAGACATAATGTTCATCATTGTCAGATGTAATGTTCATCAGTGAGACAGAAGTATGTCTTTCCTTGGAAGTAAGTTCCGTCATTGGAGGTGGGCTAAATTGACCCAACATCACTTTTCTTACCAGGGAAACCAATACCAACTACCAAGATGTGGAGGAAGGTTAAAATTTCACCTCCTTATATTTGGATCCAATCACTTCGAAGAGGATATTATTTCTGTGAATTATCAGGTTATGCACGGTTTATGATAAAAGACAGATATTCAACACCACAAGAAATATTGTTGGTACTGTTTTCTTCAGTGGCGGATAGATGTGTAGAATAAGAACAAGTACCAGCTACCATTCCCAAAGATCCCATACCTAGATTGCCGCCTGTTTGGTTCCTTAACTAATAGCAGATTAAATAATAGTTGTTCCACATGCGAGAGGACATAAAAGGAATCCACAACATGAGAATAGTTATTCTTGGATTTTCATGAATGATATACTGTCAGTAATTTTTAAATAAGAGCTCGATTAATGCTTTCCTGATACATGATGAATCCTGAATCCATCATCCTTTCCTGAGAATGATGCTTATCCTTTTGTCAGATTAAAAAAATTAAGAAATTGTTAACGGGCACAAAATATTCAATTATCTGAGCATTCAAACAAAAGAACTTCATCGTGATTTTTAGTAAGGATTTTCGATAATCAAAAGACAGAAATCAATTAATTGTGGGAAATCGATTTGACTCACGTTGCTTTTTTCATGTATACAATAATTCCAAAAATCTAAAACTAAATATCCTTTTATAATGATATACAGGGTGTTTCAAACTAAACTTCAACTGTTTGGGATGTCCTGGCAAGATAACCAGAAAACTTCATGCTTTCACGTTTGCAGGATATAAATTTCTGGCAATCGGAAATTAGTTGCAGAAATAAAAAAATGAGTTCAATAATAGGCCAATGTGTAAAATGAGGGACTGCGATTGGTTTAAGGTAGTGAATAGGAAAATATCCCCAAAAATTAAGGATAGAATACGAGCTAAAATCTAATAAACTTTACTACACTATACAACCTTTTAATAACGCAGAAATTTCAATGACAGTAACAAACAAAAGACAGGAGCAAAAGTTTCAGAAAGGGCTTTCAACGCGCTCACCTATCTACAAGGCTAACATGTTACACAGTGTTATAACATGATTCACAGCGACGCGTTACAGAATGGGTTTGATGTTACGTACGTGAAAAAGAATCTGGTTCTTCAAATTCGTCGGAACTGCTACGTTTACTCGATAAACTTTATCTTTTGAATAATACCAAAGCCAAAAAACCGAAAGAATTTCGTCAGGTGAATGTGGTGGCCATCTTGTAGGAAATGCACTGCTGATAGTGAGATACTCAGTGAAATAACGTCGCAATAATTATTGCACCATTCGTGTTACATGGAGAGGAGCACCATCTTGTTGGAATATTGTTGCAGTGAGCCATCTACGCTGCTGGAATTCTGGAAGGATTGGAAGTTCGCAACATATACCAATAACGTGCCGAGTTTATGGAACAGGTTGTTTTACCCTTTGAGACCCCCGGAGTTCTTGTAATTGAGGGTGTGATGTTTCCAGCATGGTGGTTGGATCTCCCCAACCTGGAGGATACACTAATTGGTGGGTGTTAGACTCCTTCTATCGATGACGGGACGTACTTTCTACGGGAAGGCTTGTACCGTGGCCAGTGATAGCTCTTAGGACTCAACCACAGTTCTCGGCAGTGTTGCCGTTGCGATGATAAGGTCATTCAGCCTTATGGCCTAAATCCGCGTGCCTTCGTGGCGGATCGGAGAGTATATTATGACTTCCGCTAAGTATGATTTTCGTTAGAAAGCATGGGCCAATCAAAAAGGTCGCAATGAAGACGAATCCAAACAGTAACATGCAGTGAATCAAGGGTTGATGTTGATGAGGATACGCAGTGGTCTAGATACGGCAGTTTTGGGCGTTCACTGTTCTCATATGTGAAAGTGAGCCTCATCACTCCGTAAGATGTTTCAAGTTTAATTCTGATTCCCCAGCATCCATGCCAAGAAAGATAAAGTGAATATCTCACGCACATCGTTATCGGCTAGTTTTAACTATTGCAAGCGCCTCCACTCTGCAACGTATGGTAAATCCAGTGGTCTTGACATGGTCCGAGCACTAGATGTCATTGTGGTGGTCGAATTGGTTTGCTCAATGACAGAAGTTATGAAGTCGTCAATCACCTGCCTTATCCGTGTTTTACGTTCGTGGCCTGCTTTAATAGCAAAGCTGTCCGCTTCCCCAGAACGTTTGACCATTCACCGTTGAGGTCAATATGATATTGGATTCGCACGTGAAGATGTCTGTGCTTGGTATAAACAAAATGCTTTGACTGAGTTATTACTGTTTTTGCAAAATAATTTTAATAGCAGAATGCACTCCTGCTGTTAAGGCAAGAAAGCAAATAAACAATTTAGCATAATTACCTTTCGCTTGAGTGACATCACCCGTTTTGTTTTTATTCTAAAATTTCATATATACTTGTAACATGAGTTAATGCCTAACGGGCATTCGGAAGTTTTTTGTTCTGATAATTTTGAAGCAAAAAAGTATTTGCTCTTATTTCCTTTGTTTATTTGAAGATATATTTTCAATTGGTGGTAGACATAGGACATTAAAATCAGTTCAGAGTTGCCCACTTTCAACTTTTTTCCCGACTGCCATTCAAAGATTATTGTAGTGGAAGAAGATTCTAGTTTATAACCTGTAAGCACTATAAAATCCTTAATGTCAGAAAAAAATTTCAAGTGTAGAAAATGCACAAACAAACTGGTATTACGTCTTGAACAGAATGAATATAAAGAAATTAACATTGTAATCCTAAACGTAGATTCTTAATCAAGAATCATGTTTACAAAACAGGATCCTGTTTGTGCAGCACAGCTACTTAGCCTAGATACATTATGAAACATTCCAGTTACGACGGATATCATCTAGGGAAATATAAGCTTTCGCGTTTTCCTCTATGGTATCTCCACAAAAGTACCACTGCTGGAAATTTTCGAGGAATTAAAAAAATAATAAAATAGAAATTGTGGAAATGAAGGTATTTCTAAAGCAAAACGACTCTCAGGAAACATCACCCGTCCTTATCACAAAACTAGGAACAGGTGTACCAAAGGATATTAAGATTTGGTTTACAAATCAAAGAGTGCAACTTTTCATTGACAATCCGCGACAACGTACAAATCATTATAGTTTGCTGCACCCGTCAAGGATAAGTGAAAACCAAAAGATTTGCCATCTGTCAAATATGACACTCACGCAGTCATCTCTCAATCACAAAAAAAAATTCCTAAAATATAAGGGTGTGCATTCAGCCACATCGAGAGGATATCCATTTTTTTATTACCGAAAATGGCATCTTAGAACTAAAATGTAAAAACCATATAACAGCTGAGGTTAGACGAAACTTTAATCAGTCAAAAATAATCTAGTTACGTGGTAGCTGTAAAAATAAATACACCCATAAGAATTGCGAAGAAATAACAAGTGAAAAAATGGAAAATGTGCTCATTAAAATGAATGAAAAGATTGACTCAATTATTGAAACAATTCAAATCAAAATGGAAGAGCAAATAAACGGTTCTAAAAATTGGTAGAAATGTTGTAGAATAATGTGTAATCTTGGAAGCATCCATCTTGGAAGTTCCATCAAGAATGAAAAAAGCTTTAGAGATGATTCGCAAAGCATCAGCTATTCCAATGCAATTGGATACAGGTGCTTTTTACTAGTTTTTAGACTTTCTCTTTTCCCTTTTTTTTGTCCCTTTTCCTTTTCTCTGCTAAATCTTTTTCAATCGTTTGTCTTTATTTTACCGTTTTTCATTTTAATATTATCTTGCCATTCTAATGGAATTCTTTGTGATTTATTATTCTTTTCGAGAATTTCCCGAAAGAATGATGTTTTCAGTAATGAAAAGTTCAGCTGTTTCTTATAGAAATTATTTAATCGTTTTTTGCTCATAAGAAAAAAAGTGTGGAGCCGAGTGAGTGTATTTATGGGATCCAATTTCTTCTTAAGAAAAGCATCAGTCTGTAGTAGTGAAGTCACTATTATGTATTTATTTTTTCTTGCGCTGTTCTTGTTACTCTAAGAATCTTTACATTTAATAATTTAGGGAAACTACTACGTTTTTGCTCCTGCTCTATATTCCGCTCTCGCTGCTAACGAAGTCACAGCATATTTTTTAAAGAAAAAAAATTATAGTTTTAATTTTGTATTTTGTTATTATTTTATAGTTTTTCGAAATGCCCGGAAAACGAAAATTGTTTTCAAAAAGGGATAATTAAACTCGGTTTGTGAGAACAGATGGAAGTCGGGAGTCGAATCCTCAAGTGGAATTAAGCACGTGGAGCAGCCGGATGCTTCTAGATCAACTGAAACTCAGAAGCATGCAGAAATGAGACGAATCCAGCACGCCGAATATTTTCTACTCGACACGCTGCTGAAACTCGGAAACAAACTCAATAACGCCAACTTCAGCATGCCGAATATATGGCAATTCGACGCGCTGCTGAATCCTTTGAAGAGGCAGAAACTCGGCGACTGGTCATTGCTGAGCAGACGGCTCAGTGACGTCAAACGCTTACAAGAAATACGTGGTCCAGATTCGTGGTCCGTAGAACAAAGCAGCGTTTGAGTATGATAGATTAAAAAAATTTCAAAAATCTATTTAATTGATCATGACAATATTTTAAATGATTTTTCGAAAAAAAATGTTAATTATTGAAGTTGACAAGCTGTAAAAATGATTGAATGGTTTAATTACATTGTTTTACATCATTAATATTTTTCTCTTTTTATCTATCTTAGAAAATCAAATTCTTGCCCAATGTAAAATATGCGAGGGATAATCATATGAAGGAAGCAGAAACAAAATTTTACAAATTACGATTGAACTGAGAGTGATAAAGAGTGAAATCAACTTCTATCCCAATTCTTTTTATCACACTTGTAAACAAATAATAAGTTTCTCAACTATTGAGAGAAGTGCTCTCAGATTAAATGTACGAAAGCTACCTTCGAAACTGCTTTTTTTCACTTTCATTTTGGTTATCCCCTCAACTCAATTCTTCCAGTAAACAAGCGTCATGAATAAAGAACGCAAGGAATACGTAATAACGTGGTTCATAGAAAATTACCGTTCTTTGGCTAGGAAAGAGAGAAAGATGGATCACTCCTGATTCAACTTCCGACGGGGGTGGAAGGGGATGCTGGAATCTACAGTGTATCCGCGAATCTAAAGCCAAACACAAAAATAACATTTCCCCTTTTCGTACTAGAAGTGCAGATGATGATGATCCTGATATACTTTTGCTTAAATGCGAAATGTCAGCTCATGCAGCTAGTGCCTTCTTTTCTTCCTTCGGAAAAAACAAACACGACAGAATGCGAGTTAGGGCATGGATATATATGGTTTCGGTTTTCTGACCAAAAAAATATTCTTTTGCCAAGGAAGGGATAATATTTTCTTTTAAAATATTTGAAGTGTGAGGTGCAAGATGAGAAAAGGAGAAAGAAAAATTCAAATGGGTACTTCTCCGTTTGCTGGGCGCAAGCGAAAAACCGCCACAGAAATTTAGAGGAATTCTGCATTATTTGACGATTTTTTGCTTGTGACCGGCTAACAGAAAAGTAACTTCAAATGATTTCATAAATTTGTATTCGAGAATCGAATGCATGGCATTTATTCACGGGTACTTTTCCGTTAACCAGACGATGCAAAAAATCGACAAATAATGCAGAATTCCGATGACTTTTGTCATTCGCTTCGCTTAGCACAAAATTGGCAACATTAGCGCCCGGATAATGAAAAGTACCTATTATCGTAATATAGAGTTACAATGTTATCAATACAAATGAAAAAAAAACTATTCAGAATAGAAAATCTACAAGAAAAAGTAGGTGTTTTATCAAATAGGTTTTTTTTTGTGATAGTTCATGTTATAATAGAAAGAGGCCGGTGTCCTGGCATGAGGATTGTGCTTCTTCCCCTTGATCTGGGCGTCCCAATTCGGGACTGGTTGGTCTTCTGTGCTCTATCTGTGATGTGTGTGAATGTGTCCCCCTGTAAGAAGTGGCTGTGGAATTGAATCAGATGAGTGAGGAGAAAAAAAACGTACTCCTGGCACTAGTTGCGCTACTACAAAACAAGACACACTGATTAGGCTTAAGTCGCTGACTTCCTCAGCGAGCTTATCCATGACAAGAGCCCTAAAAACAACAACATAATAAGAAGATAATTGCAAAAATCGTGCCGAAGATAATAGTATAAATTCGATATTAATCAAAATTTGCACCAAATGTAAACTTTCTTTCCTGAATATATTGTGAAATGTGATAAGATCTGATACTATAAGAAAGAAACAAAGATCTGATGATATAAGAAAATATATTGAAAAAAACTAATTCTTTTTCTTGAAAGGCAGATAATTCAGAAAAGAAAAAATGAAGCTATCAAATGATTAATTATCTTTAATCTAAGATAGTATCTTTTCCATATAAATAGAATATGAGAAATTGTAAATAAAAATAATACATTTTTTTAAATAATAATGACCAGAATAAGGATGCATATAAATGTTGCTATTAAAAAGTTGCCTGCAAGATATGATGCACTGGATAAATTTTAACTCACTTTAGAATAATTAGTTTTTTTTCATTAATCAGAAGCTGCAAAAGAAATTAAAACCCCTAACCACAAGTTTCCTGGATGCTAGTTTCTCTGTCTTTAAAGTGAAATTGATTAACAAACTTGATAGAGAAGAATACGAGCAATAACCAAATCGATAACATGGAACGCGATATTGTACATCGACTTCCACTCCTCGTCTTGTTGGAGAGATCACCAGTCGGACTCTCTTGTTAAACAGTGTTAAGCCCACAAATAAATATTGTTACTTTTGGCCTGACTAATTAACAAATCGATTTTGAATAATTGGTTTGCTGTTTTGTTTTATTTCAGGTACATGCTGTAAATAACTTGTTTTTAGGTTTGGATTTATTTGACTTGACTTGACTTGTTTTTAGGTTAGGTGTGGGCTACGCTTTGATATAAAACCATTTGTTGCTTTGCGGGGTGGATAATTTTTCGACAGCATTTTGTTTGGGTTTACTTTAGCGTCATTTTTTAATGTTATTGTAATTTGATTTTTAATATTCCTTTACCTTGATTTTTTTCTGTGTATGTATTCCTTTCACCTACTTTCATTATTTTCGATTAATTTTTGTTTTGCGTGCATTCCCCTTTTTCTACATTTGTTGATTTTTTTTCTATATTTCCTTTAATTTTCTTCAGCGTTCACCAAAATCACAGATTGGAAACGTTATTGCTGCCTTTGCGCTACATTCGAAAATTTCACTAAAATTTGGCGATGAACTTTTTTTGACAAAATTATTTTCATGAATTTCATAATGATACGGTTTGATGACATTTTACATTGTGATCAGACCGCCAGTTTTCATGCATACACATCAACATTTACAAGCAGTCGCAGGTAAAAGCTAGTTACTTATAAGCAAACGAAACAATCTTTGTTGATGGATTTCTTATATTTTTCTACTATTTACAGTGTTTGAGGATCTCATAATCAATTGTTTAATCCTTATATCGATATATTTATCATTTTCGACAAAAAGGAAAAAAAAATGGAAAAGTTGACATGTCATTTTTTATCATTCCAAATACTCAGAATAGTTTAAAATTTTATCAATTCTTTATAGGTGATCGTCTAAATATTATGTTAGCTTCACTATACATTCTTTACAAATAATCTTCTAAATATTATTTTCGCTATCAAATTCTTGATATGCGGCTGACAAGGCAAACTAATTTTGCACAATGATTATTTCGACTCTGGAGTTCATTTAATAATTAATTTATGATTAGGTTTTCCTTTTTCTCACGCTATTACTTAATAGGTAAATGTTTTGAGTAAAAAAACGTTAGTAATGAAAAGATTTGTTTTAATTACTTAATAAAATTAAGTATCTTAAATAATAGTTAAAATTAATAAATTTTTAAAACCAACAAGCTCTAATTTATATCTTATTTTCCATCAACTTTAATGCGAATAAATATATTCCCAAGTACTTTATTGAAATATTCAAATTTTTATGTTTCCTATTAAAATAAAGTCAATTTTCTAAGCACTTTTAAAACAATTTATGAGCATGAGTTTTCCATCACATAAAACACTAACGTGTTATATTTTAATTTAAACATAATATTTCAACAGAGAAACACCATTCCTGTAAATATTGTTACATTCCAATATATTTTTGATATTTAACAAATTGATACTCTTCCTTGACAAATTTTAAGGGCTAATTTTTACTATGCCAAGAAGAGAAAAAAAATGCCTTTAAAAATGTATGAAATAATATATTTTAAAAAATTAGCAATCATGATTAAGCATAATACTAAGTTATATGTTAATATTTTTGTTTATTTTAATAGTTAGGAAAATGTAAATTTAAAAAAACATATATATATATATATTTAAACTTTAATTACAAATCTGTAATTCAATGCAAAAATAAATTATGAAACATATTGGCTAAAGTTCGATCACATCAGAAGTGATGAAATATAAGCGTTTTCTTTTTCTTTTTAATTGCATTCAGCAATTTTGAATCTTTTTTTTTAATTTTCATTTGTAAATTAATAATTTTGTTCTTTTATTTATATATTATACATAAAATAAAATTGTCATATAATCCATAATATTTTTGATTTCTCTAACTTTTTAAAAAAAGTCATTAAATATATTTAAAATAACATTTATGAAAATTTTGTAGAAGATTATGAACATAAAATTGTTAAAAGGATTATTCACTGGAATGTATGATTATTAAACAAAAATATAATGGTTCCGTTCACTATCAATTTTATTTTGAGTGGAATTGTATTGTTATGGATTTACTGTTGAGTCGAGGTTCTTTTTGATTTGTTTTGTCGATCAAATGAGCAGTCCTTTAGTGGCAGACGACGGCTTTTATTAACACGAAGACAACAAACTTACAGCCGATTCGAACATAGGAAATATACACAGTAGTCCACAAGTAAAAGTCGGTAGCGATAGCAACCATAGCGCACAAAGCGGCTGGCCAGAACTCAGCAGTTGGATGGAATCTTCTTAGCTTCACTCTAGGGTCTCTCCTAACTTCTGCAAATCTCCATTGACTCCTCGGTTTTGCTGTATCCATCTGACGTCTTGCTACTGCGCGACTACTACTCCACACACGACATGATACTGC
This sequence comes from Argiope argentata, assembly GCA_026289955.1. Classification (NCBI taxonomy): domain Eukaryota; kingdom Metazoa; phylum Arthropoda; class Arachnida; order Araneae; family Araneidae; genus Argiope; species Argiope argentata. Next base: position 1,136,165 of record JAOUZG010040450.1, on the reverse strand, counting down.
TTCTACAATGAATAGGACTTGACACACAGCTAAATTCGGCAATCGCTTGAGCTCTTTGCTGGACTGATCCAACTAATCACCGTAGACTCTTTACGCGATTGAAATCTGGTTCATTGCAGCTTGATACTACCAGACTTTTATAGTTTCCGGGAGGCGTTTCGAGAATATTCTAGAACCAATCAGGCACATCTTGGTTCGAATTGGCTGAATAGCTAATTTTTTTTAGAATTTTCCAGTAATATTTATATTTTTGGCGCATTTATAGCCAAGTCGCTAAATTTGTCGCCAAGCTCTGAGATCACTCATGCGACACACGATCAGCACCCAACGGGGTTCACCGTAAAATGGTCTTTCTTACAAGGAAACTATTCGTGTTGGGAAGCAAAATTCTAGATTTGTAATAATATTGTTGGGAATGTTATAATCCGTTTTGTGCCAACATTTAATTGTTTTTCATCAACTTTATAATTAAAATATTACTGATTATTTAGTTTATTTTTGAGTATTTTAAAAAAAATCATGTTTGAGAATAGTATAAATGTCATAATATTTGTGTATCCTCTCTTCCTTAATTCCATTTATGTGCCTAATTATTGTTTCAATATTGCTTCGGAATCTTTGAGCCAAAGATGGCTGTTTAGTGAAAATAACTGATATTATTTATAAGCTTACGTAATCCAGTCTTTTATTTTAATTTAAAAAATTGAATCTTATTACAAAGAAGGAACAATTTAAAGTTGTTTCTTAATTGTTTATTGTTAGAAAAAATTGTCAGACAGCAAGTTTCTTTTATTGCAGAATATTTATTTAGAAATATGTTTTTCGCCGACATTACTTATTTTTTCAAAGTAATGCATGATAAATACACTCTGCACCAATAATGATAAATGTAATACATTCTGTTATATATTGGCGAATTTCACTGTATTAATCGTGTCAAAAGATTCTATTCAATGACCAAACAAGATTACTATGCATTCTTTTATTAATATCATGTCAGAACATGATGTTGTTTTGGGGGGTTGTTGTTTGTTGTTAGGTGAAAATAAAAAATTTTAATCCGTAGGTGAAAATTAAAAAAAAATTATTATCTGCACTAGCATTTCTAAAAAATCGACTTATAATGACGCTTTGCGATTGCATTTACAAAAGCTTTGATTTTTTTAAAAAAATTAAGTTAATGACTACAGCAAATAAAACCTAGAAAAATGTCATTTCGAGTACGTGATTGTATAAAATGAAATAAAAAGGGCATGTGATACTTTTTAAAACAATAAATGCGAGATAAAAGTTTTTTTTATGAATGTTTGTAATTCAATGAATGGAGCAATTAAAATGAATCAAATTGAACTTGCACAAGCACGAGCACTTGGCCGTTCAAGAAATGATGTTCTGACATGATACATTGCCCCCTCTGGGCTATGGCATAAAGTCTACACCACAGCCCCCGGTCTGAAAAAAGATAATGGAAACGAAGATATCACAATAAATTCTTTCTGTCTAAGGTCCCATTCAAACTATCTATTCAAACCAATCAAAGTATTAGCAACAAAATAAGAGAAAATTACGATTTCATTGTGTACCAGTGGAGATGCTAAGCAAAATGGTCACTCATTAAGTTTCCAGCATCGTGTGAAGTTCATGTTAATATTATTACATCACCGTTACTTTAAATTTTCTATTAATTATCTCTGTGTCATTTGTCGTTAATGATTTTTAGATTTTTTTTCATCAAATCTATGCAAATGTAAAAGTTTATTTTAGTTAGTATTTCTAGAGTACTAGGGAGAAACCTAATCATTAAGAATTTTTCAAGAAGCTGTCATTTCAATGATTTAAATAAACTATTTGCTTTTCTATACAATAGGTATGCATTATTGCTCAATAGTAATAAATAGTTCAGTGAATAAAACCAGCATTGAAAATGCTGCCCATTGTTGCATCCTCCAGGGTTCCTCGATTTGAATCAAATGAATAATATTATATTTTATTTAACACCCTGTATCGCTATCTTAATAGCGTTGGATTCTCTATTTCCGAGGTCTTTGGATTTCCTTTTAATACTTTATTTGAATAGCCCTCAAGTGTCGCATGAGAATACTCGTCAGCTTTGTAAAGCGCAGTTTTATTATCACAATCCACATGCCTCGACAGAATAAACCTCGTTGAAGCTTAAAATACGTCACTGCTTTGTTCTCCATTTATTGTTGTATTATTTGCACATTGAAGTATCTCGATTAAATGCAAACTTTCTTGTAGCATTCGAGATGGGAAGTAAATCTCAGTAAAGTTTTGTTTGATTCCTTCAGAATAAGTGCGCTGTATTTTGAATAATTATTCGAAAACAAATTCTTCTTCCATTGCGGAACAAAACCAATAAGCCATGTTTCATTTAATGTATTAATATTGTTTTAAATTTTTTGTATACTAGTTGTAAATATTTATGAATTTTTGCGTAAATATTTGTGAATAGTTTAGTTGCGTAGAATTAATTGTAATGGAATCGCTCGTCAGCGAAAGAAGATCTTTCTAAAGGGATTTACAACAAAAGATCCCCGGACTTGACTATTAGCGATATAGGTGTGTTGGAGACTAGTGATTTCGTGTTGTTTTAACTATACGCTAAAGGGTGTAGTAGAAACTAAGAAGTAAAGAAATACTTTTCTTACTGAATAGTTGAGAAATTTCCAGACTCGTCCGGAACGAGCAGGAGGTTTCTGTGTTTACCCCACTCACTTTAGAGGGACGCTATTTAAGGAGGGAGTTCAGTTCGGACAAATATCGGCGTTGGTTGGCTAAGCTTGAGAGAGCGTCTTTTCTCTTGCTGCAGTGCGACCTAAAGCTTCGCTGTTACTTGAAATTAGAGGATTAAGTAGAGTTAATTCGCTGTGAATTTGTAGCTCATGTGGCGTATATTTAATACGCATTTTCGTAGACAACAAATCTTCTTATCTCTCTTGTGTGAGAATTATTTTCGTAACAATATAGAGTTGCATGTTATTCAATAGTAAATATTTTAAGGAAACTATTCCTTATATTTTAACGAGATTATATATATCTAGATAAGAAATAAGATGAAACTAATTTATAAAAACAAAATTCCGAATATTACTCCGAAAAATTCAAAATTCCGAAAACCGAAAATCAAAGGTAAAGTTTAGAGTAATGAAGAACGGAATGAAATTAATATAGGGAATAAATATAGGGAAACAGAACTTATATGTAAATAAGTGTGAACAAGAGTCTCCGTTAGAGAATCTGGTCCTGCACTAGTTAAATACTCTATTTCGTCAAGGAGCTTTAATACAATTTAAAAAAGCAATAGCTTATGTAGGTTTCCTATGCCATTTATTTTTTCGAGGGCATTATTAATTACTGAAAAATTAGTGAATTTTTGTTCACTTTAATTTTAGTGCGATCATTGTGAATATTGACCCCTTTTCGTTCAATTAGCATCAAAATATCTCTTTTTGAGAACTTTCTAAATTTATTTTTGTCCTATTCAGGACTTCAGGTTTTCTATAGTTGCTATATAAAATTTGGCCCCGTTTCTTTCACTTTCTACTGTTCAAGATACTTTCAAACAGGAAAGCTTATTTTATGATTATCCTGTATAAATTTGGTTGGAAATTTTTTTTCAAATATATTGCACACGTTTAAAGTTTAAAATGTTATATTTTGAATCCTCATTTCTGTGTGGATATAGTTGCAATTGAAGCTGTTATTCTTCAAGTAATAATAATTCTTCTTTCGAGGGAGATTACCGAATGGCAAGTACATTAACCTCATCACTCTAAGTCACTGACTGTCACTTTAAATCTTAAGTTCTGTTTCAGCATCATGTCGTCTAAACATCTAAATGAAATTCTTTTGTTTTATGCCGGCAGGACTTCTGTCGCTGGTGGCTTTTCAAGGTTTTCAGGAGATTGCAATATTTATTTTTATAAAATAAATAAATAATTCATTAAAATAATAATAATAATTTTTATACTATAAATAATGGATTAATAGTACATAATTAAAATGAAAAGTAAATTTATAAAATAAATAAAAATTCACGCGACACCAATGTGTTGACGTTGGCATTTGCCCGAAAATTTTCACACGATACCGACATGTTGCCACCAGATATAATAATAATTAGTATTTTATGAACTGATAAAATCAATTATTTTAATGCTTCATTAGTAAATTGCTGTGAAAAGAAGACAGAAAAGGAAAGTCCTTCTTCAAATAATATAATAGATAAATATGTTACCCTAGTAAATACCAAAATATTATTCCATTTTTATTTTTATAAATATGAGTAAAAAGTTTTTGTATGTCCATTAGTTAAAACTTTATGTTTTAGGGCTTTTTTGTCTTTCAAGAGTCTTTATTAATAAGACTGAGAAATGCAAGAAAAATACTGAAAGCGTTTTAATGCTGTATTTTTGATTAATATTAAATAATAATAAAAATTGAAATCTGCTATTTATATTTCAATGTATCATGTCAGAACATAATTTCTTGAACTACCAATCATTGAAAACATTTTACTTAATTAAACAATCTAATTAACTTTTAAAAATATTTTTATTAATGTTTGAAGGAAACCTCTCAACAAAAAGTGACAGAGTTTTTAAACGTATGGATTAATCAAACAATTTAAACTATTTTTTTAAAAAGAATTTTATTTCAGTTTGAAGAAAGCTTTCATAAAGTTAAAAAAGTTGAAAAAATCATCTCAACAAAAAGTGGCAAACTGGAGATTGAAAAGGTCTTTATTTCGAAATTTTTTATTGGACAGCCATTTACCAATATTTTTGAGTCTTCTAAGGCCTATTTTTGATAAATTTGAAATTTAAAATTTCTATTCCTTGCCTACGTATTCTTGTTGAAAACAAAAATCTCATCCCATTGAACCCTCATTGAAGCACCACGTGCTCGTGTAAGTTAAATTATATTTTTATTCATTTGAATTGTTTCATTGAATTTGCCACTTTAATATTGCAAACGATAAAAAAAAACTTTGTATCGCATTGATTGTTTACAAAAATATAATATTTCCTATTTATTTCATTTCCTATAATCACGTGCTCAAAATGACATTTTTCTAGGTTTTATTTGCGGCAGTAATTATTTTTAAAAAAATCAGAGCTTTTGTAAATGCAATGGCAACGTGTTATTAAAAGCTGATTTTTTGAGAAGCTAGTGCAGATAATAAAATTTCAATTCATTGCCCATGCATTTTTGTTGACACCAAAACCCTCATCTCTAAAACAACATCATGTTCTGACATGATAACAAAAATAGATTATTTCGTTGGTAGAATTGATTTGAAGGAAGTCCAAGTTTTTATTATTTTCCACTCACTAATTATTCAAAACTATTAAAAGAAGTTAAATGCAAGGTCTGTTTGTCAATCCCAAAATATAGAAATTACAAGCTCTTCTTTAATGTCTACCCAATGCATTCTCTTCTTTCCTACTATATGAACTAGTTAAAAAGTATCTTATTTCTTGCCCGGATCCCTTTTCTTTAATTTGGAAAAACATTACTGTGGAAAAGCAAAAGAATAAAGAAAAAAGAAATCTCATTTAAGAGCATTTCGTCATATCCCCCCGCAGTGGAGTGACTTTTGTTTAAGCGAAAACGTTAGAACTTCGTACTCATTAGTTAAAAGAAAAACACGCAGCTTAATTATTCCCATCATTAAATGCGGGTCGCACGGGGCGAGGTTGGGGGAAGGACACTGGAGTGTTTGCAAACCAAAGCGCACGGAGTGTGTGGGTGGGACCATTAAATAAATAGAAGCGGTCATTAGGAGGCAACTTTCATCAAAAGTTACAAAACTTTTATATGATTATACACGGAGTTTTTCTGCTTTTTTACTTTTTCTTTTCTTTTACTGGCACGCTCTTGGACTTAGATTAAAGAAACCGCAAATGGTGAGTAAAAGATATATGATTGTAGCCGTTGATGAATTTGACTTGAATGAATCTTCATGCACAGGTAGCCCTCTAATCGAAAAACATGTTTTTGGATTTTCGTCTGCCCTTCTTACTGAGATGACAATAATTGAAAAAAAAAAGTTTAAATTTCTAAATGAATGAAGATTATTAATAACTATTGTTTAAACTCCAAATTATAGCCATATATCAAAGTTTAGAAGAAATCAAGTACCAGGAAGACAATTTGTTGGTTAATTATCTAAACGTAAGCGCAGTAATTCAAACATACTGCGCTTACGTCATAAGGATATCGAATGATCTCCTCAAATTTAAAAACTAAAATCATTCCAAAACGCTATAATTGAATACACAAATTAAAAATAATATACAAGCATCTCAAGTGTTCTACGAATTTTAAAATAAACAAGTAGAACAATGCATCCTCTAAGCACTAGGCACTAAGTGTTTTCAAATTAAGTAATAAAAAATGCGCAACCATTAACGAGTTATTCAGCTAAAAAATTTAAATTCAGCATATGGACTTTTTTAATCAAAAATATTCATCTCAATTGAATTTCGAATCAAATTAATCTACATATGTACAGAATTCACGTACCCACACAACGATGGGATTTTTATGGATGGCAATGCACCATGTCACCGAGCCAGAACTGGTCGCGATTGGTTCGAAGAACATTCCGGACAATTCCAGCGCATGATCTGGCTACCTAGATCGGCCGATATGAATCCCATCGAGCATTTAGGGGACATCATCGAAAGGTCCGTTCGTGCCCAAACTCCTGCACCATCCACACTTTCACAAATATGGACGTCTATACAGACAGCATGGCTCAATATTCCTGCAGAGAACTTCCAACGACTTGTGGACTCCATGACACGTCGAGTTTTTCATTTCGCCGGGCAAAAGGAGGACCGACACGATATTAACAGTCATCCCATGACTTTTGTCACTTTAGTGTATATATATATATATATATATACACTATTTCGGACATGACATAATAAAACTAAAATACTAACAAAGTATAATGCTGCTGCTAATAAAACACAGAGAAACATAACCAAATTAGTAGAAATACCAAGTTAACACAAGTAAAAAGGAATAATAATAAAATCCGACCTGAAGACTTTCTGAAGAGCCAACTTCAGGCAGAGATTCGAAAAAGGGATTTATTCAGTGAAGGGTCCGACAATATGTCTAACCACATTGTTGGGTTTTTGAAAAGCCTATGATGAATCACTTAATTAGAAAAAAATGGAATAGGACCAGAAAATAAGAGAACATTTTTAGACTGAGGTTAATATGGGCTGATTTAAGCTAAAAGTTAGAAATTTATTTAAGTTTAAATTAGATTTTAAAATATTATTACACACTCATATACATATATTCTGAAGATTTTGGATGAATATAAAATTCAATTCAAACTGAGTGGGAAGAAACCTTTTTAAAAAATAATTTCCATATGCATATTTATTTCAAATTTTTTTGGTTGAGGAGGAAATCAATTATAGTTGACGCTTATTCGAAAAAAAAAAAAACTGAATTTAGTGTTACTAAAGATTATAAAATGCGGTGCAGTGCTTTTCTCTCTACGTGTATTTCCTCTCTTTTAAAATAAGATAAATATTTTTGGCTCATTTTGTCCTTTGAAATGAAATATGAATGTTTAAACAAAAGTGTACGTGGTGTTCCTACAATCTTTCTAAATCACCGAGCTTATTAAATGAACGAGGAAGAAAATTGAACTGCATTTTTCCGTAAAAATTATGTTTATCTTGAAGTTCACACAAAAGATAAAAAAGGAAATAGATTACGAGAAATAACAAATGGAGTTCCAACAAATATTTCCAAAAAAAAAGTGGAAGAGGTTTCATTAAACGGCACGCAAAATATCAGCTGAATTTTTTTTCTAAAGTTCTTTCGAAAAACAGCGATAAAGCAGAGTAAAAATTCACTGATTAATACATTTAGTAAATAATATTTAAAAAATGCTTTTTGGACGTGTGTTCACTTTTAATGAAACGCCTTTATTGAAAATAACAATAAAAATATTCATCTTAAGACTAAGCATTTGACCATAAAGGTATATTGAAAAATATTGTATTTGCATGCATAGCATAACATTATTATAAAAATAGTTGAAAAGAAATATGATATGCGACTTTTTCCTTTTGTATTATAACATCGCGAAAATTTAATGGTCACACACACACACACACACACACACACACACACACACACACACACAC